>OX451215.1:79656266-79980103 GCA_949628195.1 Phasia obesa
ATAACCCAAGCGATTACACGTGGCTGATTAATGCAAACACAAATTAACTATACCACGGTACAGCTAACCGTGGAAGCCAATCAGCCAGTTCGAGAGGGAGACGCAAACCACTTGAAGACCGAGCAACAAGGACGGCCTGATTGACGCGCGAACGTGTTCCTCAATCCAAAGCTACTTTACGACTCCTGGAACAGGACCTAATGTATTAAAAAAAGTTTGTCAATATCTCTAGCTCACCCTGTGTAAAACAAGATGACTATAATAAGTTCATGTGAAAAGTTTCTCACATAAGTTAGAGGAACGAAACACAGAATTCACAATCCTACACAATCGTACGATTCAATCACAAAAAAATCTGACAGAATTCTGTTCCTACTCAAAAATCGTTTCAAAAGGGCGTTATAGATGCCACACTATCATACAAAACAGATTTCGCAACTCTGGTCGTATGGAAAAATACTACATATTTGATGATTTTTTTTCAAAACATTATCATCCAATCGTAAAGACCTGTCAAAAAGTCTGTCAGACACATACATTTTTATTCCATACTAATATACTTTCTTAGCACACATGCTATTTTTGAAAGATTACAAAATTCCAAATAAGACTTAAAAGAAATTCAAATTTCAATATTTTAAATTAATTTATTCAATTTTATCAATTCAAAAAACATAATAAATCTTATGGTTTAACATTCCGCAGTCACTTTGATAGATCTAAGATTTGAGTTACAAATACAAACTTTATATAATTATTAATTAACTTAGTGTGGGAAAATTAGTGTTCAATTAGAAAACAATTGTTTAATACTGTGAACAATTTTGATTTGAATGATGAAAACCGTCTTCATGATACATATGTATGTATGTGTCGTATATCTCTCTTTATGATTTTAATAATAAAAAAAAATTTAATAAAAATGCCTTCAAAATGATTTTAAATTATGACATCGCTGCAACGCGATCGTGTTACGAACGCATTTTACATGAGATCTATAATATTGTTTATATTCGTACAATATGTTTCAATGAATATTTAAAATGTTGACTGCACCAAGAAATAAATAAAAATAATAATAAAAACCGTATTGTGGTTTGAAGTCTTGCAACGAAGACAATTGTTAGAGAAAAAGACAATTTTGTGAGAAAAAGTTAGGAAAGACAAATTACACTCACGAACGAATGCCAGTAGTAGTTATAACACAAATTTTATCAGTTTATATAGTGAAACAAATTGTTTGACATATTGCTTAAAGTGGAAATATAAATTGTATTTGCACTGATTTAGACAAGTACTAGAGATTTGTATCAAAATATTTTAATAAATAAATATTGATGATGCTACACTAAAGGCCATTCATTATAAGATCATGTCGTTAGATATGTCAAAATTTCATGTGTGTTAAAACAGTATCATAGTGCACATGTCAAACATTTTTGACGTAGGAGGAAAATAAAATAGTGTAAAAGCAAATGTAAATAATGTAAAAGCAAAAAAGCACCAGGTAGAAGAGAACTTTTGTCAAAATGGAGAACAAATACGTAGTATAGAAATTTGAAAGGCGTATGGTAGCTTTTATTTTTTTTTTTAACAATTGAAGATTTTTCACTAGACCAGTGCATTTTGGGGCAGAATCAAAATATTTTGGAAATAATTCAGATGCATATGTATTTGTAAAGAGCTAGTACGATTGATCCAAAATTTGACATAGACATAGCTTAAGTTTTGAAGAAGGGCCCATTAAACATTTGTTTTTGTTTTAAAGGTAATTGCGCAAAAGAACTAATTCATGTGACACTCTGAAATAGGCAGTTAAACATTTTTGTTTTAGAGCTCGGCAATTTTTAATTTTTTGTTAAATTTTAATAACATTAAGGTTAAGCAAATCACTCGATTCCCAAAATTGGAATTTTTCAGTCTTATGTCCATAAAGTCCACATACGGACATGGCAATATACGGAAACCAATTTTCTTTTCCTGATTCCAGCTTTAGGATTATAGAACATATGGGCTAAAGTCATATTTGGGATTAATCGGACTAGCTCTGAATTATTTCCAAAATTGATTTTGCCCTTTGTACAGTGAGTGTTAAAAACCTAGATTTGAATTTTTTTTAAATAAATTCAATTTTATCAAAATAAATTTAAACTGAATTTGTTATAAATAAAATAAATGTTATATTTATATAAGAAGTTTTTTTTATAAAACCGAAAAATATATATTTGCTTGTTACAACGCACACAGGGGTATTTTGGCAATCCAGCCGGACATTACTTTTTTTAGGGTTCCGTACACAAAGTGTAAAAACGTAACCCTATAGTTTTCGCTACAGTGTCTGTCAGTCTATCCGTCTGTCAGCGCCTTTTATCTCTGGAACCGTAATAGGTATACTCTTTAAATTTTCATAGATGATGTATAGCTGTTGCCGCTATAGCAACAAATACTAAAACTTATAGGGTGTTCCGATAGAGAGGTGTTTGTTGTTCACGAATATGTGCCTATTTCGTGAACTATATGAGGCATAGACTCAAGATTTAAAAACAGTAATTAAAACGTAGTTCGCTATATAAATAAGTATAAAAAAATAAACCAAAAAATTTAAGGGTGTTCCGATAGTGGTGTGATTTGCATGTATAAGGCCTAAGTTTTGAACCATAAAAGGTAGACGCTTGAAATTTTCACAGAAGGTGTATAGCAGTGGCCGCTATAGTAGTAAATACTAAAACTTAAAGGGTGTTCCGATAGAGAGGTGTTATTCACGAATATGTGTTTCTTTTTTGAACTGTAGGAGGCATGGACTCAAGATTTAAAAACAGTAATTAAAACTTAGTTCGCTATATAAACAAGTATAAAAAAATAAACCTAAAAATTAAATGGTGTTCCGATAGTGGTGTGATTTATATGTATAAGGCCTAAGTTTTGAACCATAATAGTTAGACTCTTGAAATTTTCACAGAAGGTGTATAACTGTGGCCATTATAGCAATAAATACTAAAACTTATCGGGTGTTCCGAAAGTGAGGTGTTATTTGCCGTTATGTCTTTATTTCTTGAGCTATAGGAGGCAACCACTTAAAATTTGCAGACAGTAATTAACTCTATGTTCGCTTTCTGTTAAATTAAACCTTAAAATTAAAGGGTATTCCGAGAGTGACATGCTTTGCGTGTATATGGCCTTAGTTTTGAAAAATAATAGGTAGACTCTTGAAGTTTTTACAAGAGGTTTATTACTATGGAAACTATAACAAATTATAAAAATTAAAGGGTGATCCATCAGTCACATGTTTTTGGCGTATATTACCTTATTTTTTGAACCGCAATAGGTAGGCCTGATATTTTTATAGAAAGTGTATTACCATGGCCGTTTTAACAAAGATTCCTAAAATTTAAAGGGTGTTCCAATAGCGATGCAATTTTCGCGAATATGACTTTGATTTTAAAAAGAAAAGGGTGCCGCATAAGACATGAAAAAATTAACAACTTGAGTTTTTAAAGGCGTACTAGACATAGTAGACATTTGGACCCAGGAGATTCTAAAATAACATTTTCGCCCCGCCCCCTTTTGTGGGCCGTGACATAAAATATTTTTATGAAAAAATAATGTAATTGTTAAAAGTAATGAACTACATACGTTTTAATAGTTACCATAAAATAAAATTTTTAAGTTTTTATAGGCAGGGGAACAAACGAGAAAATGTGATTTTTTTGTAGTTTCCAAAAAATAATAATTTTGAAGCTTTTATGAAGAGAAGGTACCTTACCAATTCCTAGCCAATTGATCTTTTTTCTTCTTTAACTAGCTGTTAATATAGCCTTTCACAGAAAAATCAATCTTTATTCGTTTAGCAACAAAAAAATTGCAAAATTTTAAAATGTCAATAAAAACGTATGCGATTTACTCAACTTTCCTGATTTCCTGAACAGTGTCCCAAAACGACAAATTTCGAGCAAAAGCCTCAAAAATTCACTACTCGAGGCAGAATTTTGTTGTCTGCCGATCTGCGTACTTAAATTTTTACATTTCTTAAATTTAATTTTTGACCTAATGTCCAGCTAGATTGGCAAAATACCCCTCTGTGCAACGTCTGTTATGTTTTTATTTATTGTAACACTGTTTCATTTCTTTCTACTTTGTTTCTACTTCACACTAATAGTCTTTTTTTCAGTTTTTAATCAAATTTTGATTTTAGTATATCAAAATAACAATTTTTGAAAAACTAAAATTTTTTGGTAATTTTTGGGTGAAAATATGATTTTTTTAGCGAAACTTGGATCTTTAATCTTGAATTTTCGTTTTTTAATCAAATTTTAATTTTAGATGGAAAAAAATAATTATTAGTACTTTTGTTGGGAGAATTTTCGGTTTTTAATCAAATTTTAATTTTTGGTTGGTATAAAAATTTGTTGGTAAAATTTATATTTTTAGTAGGTAATTTTGGGGGAAAATTTGTTTTGTTAGTAAAACATGGAACTTGGAACAAGAGATAGTTTTTAGTTTTTATTTTATTTTTTTTTTTTTGGGAAAAAGTTTAAACTTTTAGGTGAAATTTTGATGAAATTTCGAATGTTTGGTGAAATTTTGATCTTTTGTGTAATCTAGAGTTTTTCCGAATTTTCGGTTTTCAAAAAATAATATCAAAAGTACAGAAAAGCAACTTAACTATTTAAAATCATACGTACATACATACGAGTACATAGAAAATACGAGGCGCTTACCTTTTTTTAACCATAGCGCTATAATTTTTGGACCATTGTGGCTGAATTGCAAGAGCGACATTTTCGAAACTATGCCTGACAGATTAGTGTCTTTAAATTTTTTGTACCGTTTGTGGTGCCTTGGCGAATTCCACTTCAATCCGAACACGGACAGGCGGACATTAACTTCTCTTGTATAAGGATCCAGAATATTTACACTTTATGGGGTCTGAAATGAATATTGTAGTAATGACACATGAAATGGAAAACTTACTTATATGTATATGCTCTTTCTGCATGTGGTGAAGGGTATAATAAATTGTTTAAAAAAAAAGTTATATTCAATGTTATGAATTTTTATATTTTAAACACCATTTTTGATGTATAAAACATTTATAAGGCAAATTTACGTACAAAATTAATTAAATAAACTTTTTATAAATCAAAAATATTTTTATGAATATGAGCATAAGAATTTAAAAAAAAGTTTACAGAAAAGTGTTGTTTAATTAACATAATTATGCTTGCATCAAAATTGTTTTTAGTCATCCAATGAAGATATTAAGTTTTCTTATTTTATTTTATTTTTTTGTTATTTACTTTCGCTTAATTATTTCATTTAAACAACATGCAATTTTTTTTAATTTTTACTCTTTTCTAAAAATAACTAAATTATTTATGATTTTTAAATGCACTGTTTTGCGATAAAAGTTGGTCGCTTTAAACTAAACGAATCTGAAGTTAATTTTCAAGGTATAAAACTTTGAAGACCTATCGGGCAAATGAAATAAATAAATCACTAAATCAGAATCAAGCTTTGCAATCGGTCTGTCATCGCTTTTTGCTAAAAGCCATCTGGTCACGTTACACCCCGTCTTTACGAGCCATTAATTTAAACAAGGCAGAGTTAATGTCTAATGTAGACGGGATGTTCTGTATTCTAAAATTTATTATGTTGCCACTGCTAGCAACACCGCCGTACCTTTGTTAGTCATCCACCTGACCATTCCATAATTCTACCTATTATCTTCTTAGATATTCTTTGATCATATCAAGTGTATTCTAGATTAACCTCTCCTTGTCAGAAACGATGATCATTCAGCAGCCGTTTTTAAATACTTAAAATTGTGTTTTCCGAATAAATGTTAATACAAAGTCTTTCTCATACCTGAAATAAGTATCGAAATAAAAATTTCAACTGAAAAAGTTTAGTAATGGATTGCTCGCAAAATACAATCCATTACTGTGCAACAAATAAATGACTAAAGTTTATAATAAAAAGTTGTTTCTTTTTATTAAGTAACTAGCTATCCCAGTGCGCTTTGCTACACCCATCCACAAAGAAAAGTATGGCCCACCTCTAACTTGAAAACGCACGCCATTCTCACATCGAAAATGTTTTATTTTATATGCAAGGTACAACGCCTACTGTTTTCATCCAATCTTTTTTTGCTAGAATATACATATTAACACGATAATATTTTTTTACTTTTTATGGGAGGTACCATTCCCACTATCCTAATCCAGTAAGGAGGGTTACTTGTTTAAAGTTTCAAGACTCTACCTAATGTATTTCTCCAGGTACACGATAATAATTTTTCACTTAATATGGGAGGTACCAAGCCCACTGCCCCAATCCAGTCTGTATTTTGCTAAACTGTGCACATTACTCTGACGGTTACCTGCTTCAAGGCTTTAACTATTGTAATTCGCCAGGAACACGATAATAATTTTTCACTTTGTATGGGAGGTATCTCGCCCACTCAGCCTGTGTTTAGCTTGACTATGTACGTTAATATGGGGGTTACTAGTGCGAAATTCAAAGGAGCTACCTAGTTCAGTTCTCTAGATACAAAATGAAATTTTTTTCACTTTGTATGGGAAGTAATACGCCCAGTATTCCAATCCAGTCTATCATTCTCTAAACTATGTATATTAATATAGAGGTTACGGGTGCAATATTTCAAGGCGCTACCCAGCAAAAAATTATGGGGTTTTGGTAAGCAGTAAAATAAAACTCATGTCTTTCAAAAGCGGTTCTTATAAGCGCATTTGAGAATGCTATAAATGTAAGACAATAATAACAAACTGCATCCTATCTCGCTTACGAGGATGTAGGTATGTAAGCGAATCTGCTTCCAAGTAAACGTAATTTTTTCTCTGGGTACCTATTACTGTTAGCAAGCTACACGATGATAAATATTTACTTTGTATGGGAGGTGCCACGCCTACGTCGAATATCAAAAATATAAGTACCCTATTTTACCAACCGTATCTAATAACAAACTGTGAAAATTTCAGAAAAATCGGTTCACTGGTGTAGGCAGAAATGGATTTCCGACAGACAAACACATTTTGTGCAATAAATTTTTTCTTTTGGGTCAGTCCTGTACCCAAAGGTTAAAAATTGATTTCGCTTTGATATCTGCCCATCTATCCGTCTGTCATATCCCTCTATCTCTGGAACCGTAAAAGGTAGACTCTTAAATTGTTTACGAAAGGCTTATTAAAAAAATAAAGTTGAACATTAAAGGGTGTTCCGATAGGTACTCGATTTTAAGGTATATGGCTTGATTTGTTGAACCGAAACAGACAGACACTTTAAATTCAAACAGAGAATGTGTTACTATGTCTCCTTTAACAATCAATATAAAAAATTAAATTAAGAATTAAAGGGTGACCCAATTAAATTTAAAAAAATGGCCTTATCCTTTAAACCATTATAGGTGGTTCCACTATATATGGAACCATAAGATATATGCAGACTCTTTAAATTTTTACAAAAGGTGTATAACTATGGCCACTATAATAACAAATAATACAATGAAGTTGAAAATTAAATGGTGTCGCAATAGTTTTTTTAGTTCATTTATTATTTATTGTATCTTCAATATTTTTGAACTAACAATAATTACTCATAACTTAAGTCTAAAATAAAAATATAGATTAGATACAAGTAGTGCTGATGACGGACGTGGCTCTCTAGAAAATGTGCATTCCACTCTGTGTCTAAAAATTAAATTTTCCCAATTTTTCTTTAATATTATCACCTAATTTGTAATTTAATTAATTCTTTCTTAGAGAGTATAAAAACGAACTTAAGCTTGATTATAAATTTCATTGTATGTAATAAAAATATACTTTTTAAGTCCAGCCAGTGCTACACAAAAATAATGTTTGTTTCACGGTTGAATCATTTGTGGGTCATCCCATTGATGTACGGTCAAGAAATGTTACATTCGTGTCGCGATGGTGACGTGATTTTTTAGTACTATGTCCGCTATAAGAAAATCCATAAAAAAAAATAAACTTTAAATTTAAAGGGTGTCCCAATAGACTAAGTGATTTTAACGAATATGGCACATTATCTTTAAAACCGTTAAATTAAAACACGGAGTATGTAAAACATTATTATAACTTCCCAAAAGCTAAAATTAGGATCTTACCGGAGTGATAAGTAGTTTTTCGTTATAATAACGAGAGTAGATAATAACGAGAGTAAGTGATAGTTAAAGGTTACTATAGCCTACTGATAATAACAAAAATCTACTTAACTCTCTGATAAAATCTTAATTTTAGCTATTGCCAAGTTATAATAAGACTGACTAAGGGCCATTATTATAACTTGCCTTATACTAAAGTTAAGATTTTGTTGGAGCGATAAATAGTTTTTCGTTATAATAATGGGGATAATGCTCATTGCTATAACTTGTGGTTATAGTACCTGATAGTTAAAAGTGGTTTTTAGCTTACTCTTATTAGCGAAACATTTTTTATCGCTCCAACAAAATCCTAACTTTAGCTAAAGACAAGTTATAATAATGGGCCTAAGACTGTTAAAACAATTTACGTTTATTATATTTAATTATAATAAAAGTTTTAAATAAAGAATAAAAACATAAAATTAAAGGAAGATACTAGCAGAATGTAAGGCATTTTATTTATCGCTACATCCATCCTCAGCGTTATTGGTATCTGTTTGTAATCAGTTTTCTATTTAAATAACTTTTATAAAGAAATATAATTCGAGAAATTATGATTTATATTTTATAGGTGGTGAGCTTGGTTAGCAATTATTTTGCACACAACTACTAATCAATATTTTTTTCTTTGTTTTATTCTCTTTATATTTATATTTTCTTTATATATAACTGACTTGCTGTACCCACTACGTCGTGGGCGTCCTGACAATATTTTGCTCGATTTTGCTTTGAAAGTATTCCACACCAATTGTAAGACACTTACTTTGTGCTTCAGTTATGGTTTATGTATTTACTTTGTATAAAGGTACCCATCCCTGGACACAATTCTAAAATTTATAAAAAAATTCTAAAAACTATTGTAAAGCTCTATAAAAGATGTTTAAAATATTTCAATAACATTGTAATTCCACAAAGTAAAAATACAAATCAAATACAAATTTTATTCAATAGGCGCCTAATGTCACGCAATAGTTTTATAAATATCCTAGTTTTAAACCGAAAATTTCAGTACCTTTAAACCGGAAATTCCGTTTTTTCACTGTTTTTTCTCCACTTTCTATTGGCAATAAGACTTTTTGGCGGAAAAAAAAGTATGCTATATTGGAATCAGGATGCTAAGGTAACTCTCTTCGAAATTTTGTTAAAATCCATCCAGTAGTTTTTACGTGATGCGAACACAAATGAAAAGCAGACAGACAGACAGACGGAAATGAGTTACTATTTTATTATATGTATAGATATAGATTATGGCTAGCAATCTAAAAAATGCGTACATTCTTTATCCTTTTATAATAAGGAACTTAAGCCTGGCAATTATTATTTCTATTTATCAAGGAAAAATAAAATACTATAATTTAAAGGGTGCCTAATGAAAGAAGTGTAAAAATTCTACTTGTACTATATTGCACCGTGATACGAAACTCTACTTGTGTTAATGCGACTCGCACAGGACTGGTTTATTTTTAACCGACTTTAAAAAAGGAAGGAGGTTATCAATTCGTCTGTGTGTTGCTTTTTGTTTTTTTTTTTATGTTTGTGCCTTCAGAACTCGGTCATTTCTGAACTGATTTTAAAAATGTTTGCACTATTAGAAAGGTTATGGCTACAGATTGGTCCCATTTTAAAAGAAGTTCAAAATTTTAAAAATTAAAGGGTGTCCCCATACAACATACATGTTTTTTACGTGTATTATGAACATTCGAGGTCACCAATTTAAAATTAAAAAAAAGTATCACTGTAGCTCCCAATAACAAAAAATTAATTAAAAAATAAAATTAAAAATTAAAGGATGACCCCATAGGTGACTTAATTTCAACTTTATTCTCCTACCTTTTGAACCGTTATAGACAAACACTTGAAAGTTGCACATAATGTTCCTTACTATGTCTGTTATAATAAGTATAAATATTTAAAATTAGAAATTAAAGGGTGTCCCATTAGTTGGTTTATTTTGATATATATATATGGCCAAACTTTTGAAACTTTATAGACAGACAGTTGAAATTTACAAAGAACTTGTATTGCTAAGTCCGCTAAAATAACAAGTGTAAAATATGAATTTGGAAATTAAAGGGTGTCCCAATAGTTAATGTAAAAGTAATATATATGGCCAAACTTTTCAACTGTTATAGATAGACAATTAAAATTTACAAAGAACCTATATTGCTTAGTCCGCTATTAAAACAAGTATAAAACTTGGATCTATAAATTAAAGGGTGTCCCCATTATTGATGTTATTTGACCATTATGTCCTCATCTTTGGAACCGTTATAGACAAACACTTGAAAAATAGACAAAATGTTCACTACTATGTCTGGTATAACAACAAGTATAAATATTTAAAATTGGAAATTATAGGGTGTCCCAATAGTTGATGTAATTTGATGTATATGGACACAAAGTTAAAATTTAAAAAAAATCTGTAATACAAACTGTTCTTTAAAAAATATTTATATTAAAATTTGAATTTAAAGGGTGTCCCAATAGGTGACGTCATTTGATATATATGACCCTATCTTTTAAACAGTTATTGATAAACACTTAACAATTAGACAGAATCTCCATTACTATATCTGTTATAATAAGTATAATTATTTAAAATTATAAATTACAGGGTGTCGCAATAGTTTATGTAATTTGATGTATATGACCAAACTTTTAAACCGTTACAGACAGACGGTTGAAATTTCCAACGAACCTGTATTGCTACCGCTATAACTAGTATAAAATTTGAATTCGGAAATTACAGGGTGTCGCAATAGTTACCGTCTTAAGGAAACATGATTTTAAGTTTGTCTGTTTTGAAGTCGGTTTTTTTTTGCAAGAAGTATTAATTACCTTAACATTTTGCACATTTCTTATTGAAGTATATACATACATACATATTTTTAATTCCAAAGTATTGCAGTATTTCAAAAAATAAATTAGCATTTTCTTCAGCAAAACAAAAATTTTTACTTAATAAAAGCAGTACGAGTGTTTAGTAAACTGTTGCTAATCATTTCATGGTCAACGATTTTTTGTAACAAAAACATTTGGGTTGAGTGGTCACTGTGACCATCTTATTAATAAAAAAAAACAAATACTTTTTAACAACAGCAAAAGAAGAAATACATATTTATTTATGTACATACTTACATACATATTCAGATGTAAAACATCGTTTGTTTCTTCACTATTTTCAACAGAAAGTTTTGCACTGTTGTTTTGCAAGTTCAAGTAATTTAATGGTATTATGATCAGACATTAATTATTCGATTTTAATAAAATAATATTCGAAAGAAGTAAATAATGAAAATGAGCTTAATTTTAATAAACAAAGATAAGAAATAAAAAATTAATAACTCCAACATATGAGTACAATGATGACCAGTAAAATTAACAAATCGTGATGGTCAGTAATAAAATTGTATCTATATTTATAAACATATCGCACTTGATCAACAAGAGGGTATTAACTCAAAATTTTAAAATTTTCAGTAGAGGTAAAAAACTGTTTGTGATTACATTTTAAGATAATTTAAAAATCCGAACATATTGTAGTAAGCGAATTCCATTTGAAAATATATTTACACTGTTTTTCTTTTAATTTTTTTGTTATTATTGCCAAATCAAAATAATATATTTTTGTTGATATAAAGGTACTCAAGACACTATCACGAAAATGGTCTCATATGTGGGTTTCGAGATGAAAGAGTAATCAGAATACGTTGAAATTTTTACAGTAAACAGATATTGATGTTGTTGTTTTCTTAAACTTGAAAAATTTTAAAATCAAAAAATTTTGAGTTAATACCCTCTTGTTATTCAAGTGCGATATGTAGTTGGCTTTTATTAAAATAATTCAGAAGTTGGATTCATAAGAAAAATCCAACATCTATTAAAATGAAAACTTAAATAAATTAGTCTGACTCACGCATGTAGGGTTCCCCATTACCTTGAAGATTTAACTTTAAAAGTACAATTTTTTTTTTTACGTCTTAAGGGGCACCCTTTATTATATTTTTAATTTTCACTTCAGAAAGCACCGAAAACTAATTCTTAAAACATAAAAAAATTTAAATTTGTATTGCAAGCAAGAAAAACGTCGAATAACTCAAATTAGAAAAAGTGTTAATTTCAACAACGGTATTTGTCATAAACAAAATTTTTTTCCTAGTGATGCGTGATTATGTGTACTTTTACTGAGTACCAAAATTTATTCCATTCACACAACTTTAATTTTTCAATTTATCCCCATTTTGGGTATCGAAGACCCCTCTGTGTGCTGGTCTAGTTTTTTTTTTTTAAATATTGACTTCATCAAAATTTCTTGAATAAAATCGATATTTTGATTAATTGTCATGGATTAAATAACTATATTAGAATGATATAATCATCTGAAATTATTGCGCTTGGTGCATTTTACCGATAAAATTAAAACAACAAGACCGATACTGAAGATTATATTAAAAAATGAAAAGAGAATTTTCCAAAATTGTTTACTAGTTTGTGTAATTATAAAACTGCCCTCGTCCTCTATTTAAACAGTTAATTTTCCCACGTAACCTTTAGCAGTTGCTACACAAATTTCCAAGAAATATAATAAAGTTCTATATTTCATTTCTTGTACTAAATAAAGACATACAAATAAAAAATTATTTTTAATAAAATTTAATTAGTTATAACTAAATACAACATATTTTTTACTTTAAAAAAGTCAAGAGTTAAAAAATACATATAGAACTGAGAACTATGATATTTCAAAACCTTAAGAAAATTCATAGAAAATACGAGCATGAATATGTCAACAAAAGGAATGGAACAATTAAAGTTATATGTTTCTCAAGTGGCCATTAAATCAGACTGGACTGGACTGGACTGGTTAATCAAGTAGTAATATTTTATTGTATGTACATATGTACCTGCTATATACAACATTAACACGGACAATGTGTTATAATAATTAGATGCTGATCATGCTTAGTAACCATAACAATTGTATCTGTAGTACTCGTAATAGACATTTTGAAAACACTGCTTTGTAAAGCAATTTATTTGGATTCATATAATTCAATTCCTTTGTTTTAATCATTTACGTACACAAGTAGTAACAGTGGGAAGTGATCAAAAGACAGGTTGTCTCCTTGGTTGGTTGGTTGGTCATTTGTTGTTTTCTTTGACAACAGAGAACTTCTCTGTTGCAATAACCACATGTCAACATGATTTGTTGATGTTTTTATGAGTGTTTTGACTTTTTTTAAGTTAAAAACGTAAAATGTAGAGTATGTGAAATCAGTTTAATTGCCGGAACATATACATAAATTACTTTAAAAAAATTAAGCAATTGACACAGTAACAGATTTTTTTTAAGAAATTTAAAAAAACGACTATAAATATTAAAAAAAAAAATAATTTGGTTTTCATTTTGAAATATTACCAAAATTTAATTCTCTTACTTTTTCCTTTATATAAAGGTACCCATCCGTGGATAAAATTTATATAAAATTCTAAAAATTATTGTAAAGCTCTGTAAAAGGTGCTTAAAATTTTATAATAACAATGTAATTCCTCAAAGTAAAACTACAAATCAAATCCAAATTTTATACAATTGGCTATTTGGCAGTAAGTAATTCATATTTTGTCATTATTTTAAAACAGCGTCATCTGTTGCGAAACCGTGTTTAAATTATCCCGCTTTCAAAAATAAAAGATGTCTTAAAGTAAGCAGTACCTTTAAATCGGTAAAAATAGGCGTACTTTTACTGCTTTTTCTTTGCTTTCTCTTGAAAATAAGATATTTTTGCGGAAAAAAGAATGCTATATTAGAATCAGGATACTAAGGAATCTCCTTACAAAATTTTGTTAAAATCCATCTAGTAGTTTTAACGTGATGCGAACACAAACAGAAAGATAGACAGGAAATGAGTTACTGTTTTATTATACATATGTATAGATATAAATGTTTCTTTGTTTGTCTGAAAGCTATATCTGCCTACACCGCTCTACGTGAAATGTAGAAGTTGGAGCCCCATAACTAAAAAATCCAATTATGGGACATCCAAAAATTAATCTACGATATCATGGTGAAGTCTAATGACTTCAAGTGGGAGGGATAACCCCTGGTAGAACTCCAGCCAGTAAGTTTTACATGTGTGTAGAAAAGGGAGTAAAAAGGACTTGTTTCGGGCAACAATTAATTTTTATTCAAAAATTTTGATTCGTTAAAAACTGGTATGAATTTGTTTTCTAGCTGCTAATGAAACCAGATATACCGACAAGAACCATCCCCAGACGAAACCAAACCCAAGTGAACGGGCTTGGAATAATTAGCAGGGGAAGACGACTCTGGTGAACTTGATGGTAGCCGCAGCATACCAGTACAGCCGCAAATGTTTTCATTTTATTATCAATTTTTTTCTTTTGTAAAAAAGCTAGTCCTCAGTTACTAGATATCAGGTGGATAAAATAGGGTAATTTTTTTAGCTGCATAAGAACTTAAAATAATAAATCAGTCAAGTGTAGGGTTCCGTACTATGTTTAGTAGGCCTTTATAAATAAAAGTTGTTAATATTTTCATGTCTTATGGGATACCCTTTATTTTTAAAATCAAAGTCATATTCGCGAAAATTGCATCGCTATTGCAACACCCTTTAAATTTTAGGAATTTTTGTTATAACGGCCATGGTAATACACTTTCTATAAAAATATCGGACCTACCTGTTGCGGTTCAAAAAATAAGGTAATATACGTGAAAAACATGTCACTGATGGATCACCCATTAGTAATTAGCAATTGTTACAGCGGCCGAAGTACAACATCTACTGTAAATAATTCCAGAGTCTACCTAATACGGTTCAAAAAATAAGGCTATTAAAGTAAAAATCATTTCGGAACACCCTTTAATTTTGTTATTTGTTATAACGGCCGTGAAAATTCTGTTTCTATGAATATATCAAGAGTTTACCTATTACGATTAAAAAAATAAGTCACATGTCAATTTTTAGTAATTGTCATATCGGCCGTGGCAACATATCTCCTGTATAAAATTTGAACATGAGAATCACGTCACTGTCGGAACACCCTTTAATTTTAATGATTTGTTATAGTTTCCATAGTAATAAACCTTCTGTAAAAACTTCAAGAGTCTACTTATTATCGTTCAAAACTTAGGCCATATACACGCAAAGTACGCCACTCTCGGAACACCCTTTAATTTTAAGTTTTTTTATATACTTGTTTAGAAAGCGAACATAGTGTTAATTACTGTCTGAAAATTTTAAGTGGTTGCCTCCTATAGCTCAAGAAATAAAGACATAAAGACAAATAACACCTCACTTTCGGAACACCCAATAAGTTTTAGTATTTATTGCTATAGTGGCCACAGTTATACACCTTCTGTGAAAATTTCAAGTGTCTACCTATTATGGTTCAAAACTTAGGCCTTATACATGAAAATCACACCACTATCGGAACACCCTTTAATTTTTAGGTTTTTTTTTAGACATGTTTATATATCGAACTTAGTTTTAATTACTGCTTGCATATTTTTAGTGTATTCCTCCTACAGTTCAAGAAATAAGCAGATATTCGTGGATAACACCTCTCTTTCGGAACACCCTATAAGTTTTAGAATTTGCTACCATAGCGGCTACAGTTATACACCTTCTGTGAAAATTTCAAGCGTCTACCTATTATGGTTCAAAACTTAGTCCCTATACATGCAAATCACACCACTATCGGAACACCCTTTAATTTTTAGGTTTATTTTTTATAATTGTTTATATAGCGAACTAAGTTTTAATTACTGTTTTTAAATCTTGAGACTATGCCTCCTACAGTTCAAGAAATAAACACACCTCTCTATCGGAACACCCTATAAGTTTTAGTATTTGTTGCTATAGCGGCAACAGCTATGCACCATCTGTGAAAATTTAAAAAGTCTACCTATTACGGTTCCAGAGATAAAAGGCGCTGACAGACGGACAGACATTGTAGCGAAAACAATAGGGTTTCGTTTTTACCCTTTGGGTACGGAACCCTAATAATACAAGACGGAAATATTTTTGGAATGAACATTTTTTATTGTGATCTGATAGATAACTTCATGGCATTTATTTTTTAAATATGATTTCCGGCTAGGGTTTGGGATTTCCCGGACTTTTACACTTCCTGGGAAACGGGAAAAAAATATTCCCGGGAAAAGCAGCTCTTAAAGAAAATAACTTTATTTACCGAAACAGTATTTAAAAATTCATAGTTTTATTAGTATTAACAGTTTATAAAACAGTTCAGGTGACAAAAATAGTAAGATATAACAAATAAGTTAATTATTTAGGCTTAAGTTCTTAATTTTAAAGAGATAAAGAAAAATTAGACACCAGCAGAGTGGAATGTATTTTCTAGACAGCTACAGCTACAAGGTAGACATAAATATAATATAAAAATTAAAATTTCTCATATCCTATTTCTTTCATAAATTTGTTTAAATATACAATTAATAACAATTGCAACTATCTTGTAGATAGATACGAAGAGTACTGATGACGGACGTAGCTGTCTAGAAAATGCATTCCACTCTGCTGGTGTCTAATTTTTCTTTATCTCTTGATAATTAAGAACTTAAGCTTAAATAATTAATTTATTCATTTAAAAATAGATCAAATTAAAATTCAAATATTTATTATATCTTACAAATATTTATAAATACTGAAAAAGTATTTCAAAAATTTATTTTACAAAATATGAATTCAGAACTGTTAGTGCGTTTAACAAATCACTGGACATTCTTTTCCTTGTTTTTGTTGCGAACGTCTATCTTTAAAAGTTGGTTCCATCAAGTTACCAACACAACTAATAGTTTTACAGATTGGAGTGGCTTGCATAATCTGTTGAACAATTGTGCTGAATACAGTTTTATGACATTTTTTGTACATTATCAATTTCACCACATTTTAAATACTTAAGTATCGCAAACGTTTTATCATCCCTTTGTTCATTTATTATTCTTTTCAACCATCGTTTTTGAAAGAGTCGAATTAATAGCCAAAAGCTGCTCGTAGAGGGTCTGAATAATACCATCTGCTATTAACAAATGTGTGCCACTGCGGCTCAAGGCCTTTACTGCAACTTTAATGGGATTTAAAACGGCCACTAAGTTTTCAAAAATCTAAACAAATTCTGAAACCTATAACCCTGCGCAATAGAAATCTATCAGACTTTTTATCATCCCTTTGTTCATTTATTATTCTTTTCAACCATCGTTTTTGAAAGAGTCGAATTAATAGCCAAAAGCTGCTCGTAGAGGGTCTGAATAATACCATCTGCTATTAACAAATGTGTGCCCCTGCGGCTCAAGGCCTTTACTGCAACTTTAATGGGATTTAAAACGGCCACTAAGTTTTCAAAAATCTAAACAAATTCTGAAACCTATAACCCTGCGCAATAGAAATCTATCAGACTTTTTTAATTGCGTTCTTCGATTTAAAAAACGATTGAATCGTTTCAACCATACTTATCTTGTTTCTTATATTTCTCGAGACAGGCTGTTTTTAGAGGACTTTTTCAAATAGTTTTACAATTTGTCTTGCACGATCTATAACATATTTTTAAATGTCTGAAAATATTACAATTTTAAAAATGCTTGTTTTATATAGCACAATAACGATCAAATATTTGTGTGATAGCAAAAGAAATGCTTATTTAAAATAAGAACCACTGAATTTACTTTAAAGTACTCATAATTTTCAATTTCCCGTTTTTTTCTAATTTCCCGTGATTTTTTCATATTTTTCAATTTCCCGTATTTTTTCTAATTTCCCGGGAAATTATTTATAGCTTTTCCCGGGAATTCCCGTTTCCCAAACCCTATTTCCGGCATATGTCCTCCGCGGCTACGAGTTACATGGTCCTTCCATTCGATCAGTCCAGTTTTTGACTTTGTCGTCAATACTGGCTTGAATATTGCCTTCCAATGCTTCAAGAGTTGCTGGTTGGTCAGCATCGATTAAAGACTTAAAACAGCCCCGTAAAAAGTAATCCAGAGGCGTTAAATTGCACGAACGAGGGGCCAATGAACATGTCCACTTTTGCAAATAAAGTTATCACCAAATTGATTTTGCAATAAATCAATTCTTAAGCGCGCTGTATGGCAATTAACGCTTTCTTATTGGAACCAAATGTCGTTGATGTTTAGCTAATTAATTTATGAAAACAAAAATTCAGTCAGCATTACTTAATAGCGCTCGCAATTCACAGCAACTGTGTTCAATTCAAAAAAAATAAGGACCGATGATACTGCCAGCGTGTAAGCCGCGCCAAACAGTCAATTTAGTTACTGACGTAATCATTTAACCAATTCTTTCACGAGCTGTCTTTTTTAGGCACGTAAGCTAAAATCCTTTCGTAAAAGGTTCCACGTAGTAGAAGGAAAGAGACGAATCTACATTTCGGCGTCTACCTTAATAATTTCTTACTGAACGGAAATGTCACAGTTTCGCATTCTCAGCTGTCAAACCATAGTTATCGATATTAATAGTTCTCATGCAGCTATAAAAATATCAAGCAGGCGTGGCACTTCCCATACAAAGAAAATATTTATCATCGTGTTACTTAAGAACTATAAAAGGAAGAATCTTTAAATGTACAAGTAATCTTCTAAATTTAATGCTTAGTTCAGCAAAAAAGAGGCTGAATTGGAACAGAGGGTATGGTACCTCTCCTACATGGTGAAAAATTATTATAGTAAACTTAGATAACTATAATGCCTAAGGCCTGAAATTTTGTACAAGTAACCCTCTTAAGAATATGGATAGTCTAGCACAAAACAGGCTATATTTAAATAATTGGCATGGGACGTCTCTTACAAAGTCAACCTAGGGAACTGTAGTGTTGAAATTTTATACGAATAATAATTATTATCCGAAGTCGAGCAAAAAATTGGTTGCATTGGAACAGTCTGCGTATTAACTTCCATACTAAGTAAAAAAGTGTTATCGTGTACCTAGAGAACTATACTAGGCAAAGTCAAGCAATGGGTGTGCTACCTCTCACACAAAGTAAAAAATTATTATTGTTTACCCTAAGTAATATAACAAGTAGAGCCTTGACATTCTGTATGAGAAACTCCGTTATTAAGTTGCATAGTCGAGCAAAAAACTAGCTGGTGTTGTAGTGGTGTAGGTGTAGTGTCTCCCTTACAAAGTAAATATTCATCACTATGTAACTTGGAAACTACAATAGATAGATTTTGAAATTATATACGAGTAACCCTGCATAGTGGAGCTAAAAAAATTTAGATTAATTAATATTTTAGTCTGCACTTTGCCGAATAAAGGCCAGTGCGCAGCTTCTCAACCTCTGCCAGGCACTGTCTGCAAACGGTCTTCTTCTTCGCCAGATTATACTAAAGTTTTTATGACTTGTCCCTAAGGTAGTTATAAAGCTTAAAGTATATTGATTATATCCAAGCAGCATTGTAGACTTCGCGCCTACCTGTTAATGCCTGAGGGGAGTACCATTAAAGTCTTGTGAGGTATTTGTGTCCATCGCTTCCTATCAATAAATACCAGAGGTCAGTCTCTGTTATTTATTTACCTAGTGCATCTTCCCTTACTTGCCTTATTTAAGTTCAGCAAATGTAAACTAGTTTTTATAATCCATAGCAAAATTTATTTTTTTTATACTTAAAAGGTATACCGGTATAATACCGGTTAACTTCCAAAGCAATTTTGTTAATATAAAGTACAAACTTGATTATTAAAAAATGCTAACATATTTTTTTAGATTACAACAACATGATATCCTTACCATAAGTATATGAATTAAGCTAAGGCTATGCTTCGAAGTATAAAAAGGTCTCAAAGACCTCTATTAAATCTAAGGCAATCAACCCCTGAGTATAAAAGAAAACAAAATAAAGTTCGTTTAAAAGGAATTAAAATAATAAGAATCAAACAACTTAGTCACCTAATTATACTCTTAATGCTATTGCAACCCATTAAAGCCAACCGCCCACCAAGGTTTATCATAGAAGGACAATCGGAAATTGTACTAAGACTGAGAGAAAGTCCAGAAACGGAATTGGGTAAGTGAAACTAAACAGAAATATAAATAAATTTAAATTTTGCAATTGTCACTTTTTAGGAACCCTGATATACACCCTCAAAGGTTTTGACCCAGACAATGATCCTTTGATATTTGGCAAACGTCCCTCTGCCGACAGTGAAGTCATACGCATAGAGAATAAGGGTTCCAATGAAGCTGATGTGTTTTTAGCCAAAGAATTAGATAGAGAAACTCAGGATGAATACTCTATAGTTTTAACTTTAAGCGATAATCATTACAACGACTTTAATTATGTTACTCAAAGCTTTTTACTTCTTGTAGAAGATATTAACGATAATGCTCCCATATTTTTACCTTACCAAAGTGCTATCGAAATACCTGAAAACACTGCCTCTGGCATTATTACATCTCTGGAGGCAATTGATGCCGACGAAGGTGCTTACGGCCAAGTGGTGTATTATTTACAAGAATCTGAGGGAGATAGTGATATGTTTTCTATAACTACAAATCAGGGCAAGGGTATTCTAAGCCTTACGGGTAGTCTCGATTATGAAACAAAAGCGTTATATCAATTACGAGTGCTGGCAGTGGATAGAGCTAATCAGTCCCCAGTCAATACAGGAACAGCAGCTATATTAATAAAAGTAAAAGATATAGAAGATCAGCCACCCGAATTCGTTAAAGTTCAACCAGTAGCAAGAATAGCTGAGGATGCTCCAGTGGGTACTAAAGTAATGCGTGTTTTATGCGTAGATGGTGATCGTGGTATTAATAATCCAATAGCTTACGAGTTAGAGACCAATGAGCTGTTTGGCATAGAACGTCATACAGGTTGGATTTATACTATTCAAGAACTGGATCGTGAGGATCGCAGTAATCAAGTGAATGGTGCCTATATTTTAAAGATCACAGCCACAGAAATTTCAAAGGTACGAGTAAAGATAAACACAAATATTTAAACCATAATAAATTTTAAACTATTTAGACTACAGCAAAATTACCGCCAGCTTTAACGTCGGTCAAAACTGAAGTTACGATTATTATATCGGATGTAAACGATGAAATTCCCACTTTTGGGGAATTATTGTATCGCTGTGAAGTCAACGAAAATGCTCAATCTAATACACCTCTTAATTTTATCGATGGAGATGTTAAACATTACGTATATGATCATGATTTAGGTAATAATGGAACTTTCCGTTTGTTTTTGGATCCACAAAACGATATCTTTGAAGTTGTGCCCGAATTGGCGGTAAATGAAGCTAGTTTTATGATTAGGGTAAAAAATCCGAAAACATTGGACTTTGAACAGCTAAAGGAGATAAATTTTACTTTATTTGCTCGAGAAGTGGACGAGCCTAGTAGATATTCATCAGCCCATGTGCAGATCTTTATACAGGATCAGAATGATAACTTTCCAGAATTTACGCAATTAGTTTATAATGTATCGGTAATGGAAAACAGTGAAATGGGTACAAAAGTGGCTAAATTGGAGGCTTATGACCGAGATTCGGGTGATTTTGGTACTATGGGCATACGATATAAAAATCTGCGAGGTGGCATAGCTAATTTGTAAGTTTTGTGTTAATAAACTAAAGCCAACAAAATATATCCAAATTTTCACAATAACTCAAATTTCAGATTGCATTTAAATCCCATTACTGGTTTTGTAACAATTAAACAACCCGGTGGTCCTGCTTTTGATCGAGAAATAATATCGCGCCACTACTTAACGGTAGAAGCCATAGATAACCTAGGACAAGGCAATCGTAATACAGCTCAGTTGATCATTAACATAGAGGATATTAATGACAATGCTCCCACTTTTTTACAAAGGCAATACGAGACAACCCTGATAGAAAATAAATCAGCCTTTGAACATCCGATTCAGTTGGAAGCTCGTGATATCGATTTGAATGGAACGGAAAATAGTCAAATAACTTATGAAATTGTCGAGGGAATGTATCGGTCCAACTTCACAATAGATCCTGAATTGGGCATACTAAAACCCTTGAATACTTTCGACTATGAAGAATTGGTGGAAAATCAGCAGCAAAATTCTCCAAGACGCTTCGGTGCTAATGAAAAATATGTTGACAACGGTGTAAGAATATTGGATTTGTTAGTGAGAGCCAGAGATTCCGGTATTCCCATGTTGTCCACTGTCGTGCCTGTGTTAATTTATGTTCAAGATATTAATGATAATCCACCGATATTTTTAAAGAGTTTCTATTCCAAAAGTATTCCAGAAGATTTACCGGGTGGCAGTACTGTTATGCAAATTACAGCTATTGATCGTGATGGTTCTGCTCCCAATAACGCTATCGTTTATCGAATACAAACTGGTGCGAAGGATAAGTTTGTTATTAATTCGGAAACTGGTGTGATATCTGTTGCACAAGGTGCTAATTTGGATCCGGATTTAACGGATAGTAGGACAATGGATTATACTTTAACAGTGGTAAGTATTAAGAAAATATTGTCAGATTTAATATTGTTGATAACAATTAAGTTAAAGAGTTCCCCGAACAAGTTCTAGGCTACGGATAAAACCAATGATTTTATACGGTAAGAATCATTCATATCCCCGGACACAATATAGCGCCTCCTAGGAATTTTATTTTACGAGACCCCCACACAAAGTACGCATTTTGAAGCTTCATCATGCAGCTCACAGTACCTGCAAGTTGGGATCTCAGTATTTCCTAAATTGAATTGTTGTTAACGAAGACTACAATGTCAGGTAAACCATCGCGTAAGTAGCTTTAAGTCACTCTTACTGAATGATCCTTTGGGATGTTCATAGAGATAACGTGATAACACCTTTTCATTGTCTGAGACCTGTCAGAGTTTTCCCATGGGTTTGGCCCGGGAATCAGTTTTTTCCTTAATATAACCATTGTATATGCCAAAGAAAGCTGCTGGTCCTATAAATCTTTGTCGGGCTCCTAGGTTGGCCCGCTCATTGCCAACATGACGCTTATGACAGATAACCCAAAATAGCGGTATTATGGTAACCGAGTTCATGCACAATGCATGACTACCCCCGATCTGAGTTCAAATGAGGCTCTCCGACATCAAAGGGCACAAATAAAGATAGCGTATGCTTCTTCGTGAAAGATCGTTGGGTATTTGCCCATGGAAATGACCCGTTAAAAGTTTGAGCCAACTATACCTCTCTCCTGTTTGCAGCCGTCAGTTAACCTAACCTGGACTGCTACATTATGCGTTCAAATGTATTTTGGCTTTTGCGAAATTTCCAGTATCCGCAAAGCACATCTGCACGCTTTTAATTACACAGTTATATACATTGACAGTATGTGTATAGCGCCTAGGGCATAGGTGGGACTAGTCTTTATGTAACAGAGACACAAATTAAGAGGTAGACCTTATCGCCTGTTAAGTTAAAATTGTTCGGATTTGTTCCGCCAGTAAATTAAATACTGTTGTCATACCTTCCGGTAAAGACTGTCGTCACTGGCTGTTGGTTTGATACGGTTGGCGAGCGTTCGTGCTGATACTAACAGAAGAACACACTTGCCCATGTAATAATGAAAGACGAAAATATTAAATTTACCTCACATAAAATTGATATGGAGCAAGCAATTTACCTGCTTAAGTAGGCACCACTCTTGCGGATTCCATTCCAGTGTGGCATGGCATATTTCGTTAAACGGTTTTCGAAGTGTGTATCCCAACCAGTAGTATTTACGTCGTTTTATTTGAGTATTTATATTTTCTTCTTTTGTGAGTTTCAGAAGCTCTTCGTTGGTTATTGTTCGTGGCTACCATATTCTTAGTATATTTCTCAGACATCGGTTTATAAAAGATTGTAACTTTCTTTTAATTTGTTAGTAACGAGCCATGTTTCAGAGCCGTAGAGTAGAACTGATTTGACGCATGCCTTACAGACGATTATTTTAGTCGTCGGGGAAAGTTTGCTCGATTTCTGTATGTTTTTAATTTGGCGGAAGGCAATTCTTATTGCCTTATTGCCGTTATTTTGAATAAAATAGTATATAGTGCTATAGTGATAAGCAGAGGTGACAGTATGCATCCTTGTTTTACGCCAGTGGTTGTCCTAAAAGGCTCGCTAGTGTTGCTGTTATGTATAACTTTTGCGCTAGAGTTATCATATTGGATTTTGATAAGGCGAATTATTTTCTCTGGGATCCCCTTGCTTTTCATAGCCGCCCAAATGCTTTTCCGGTCAATGGATCAAAAGCTTTATCAAAGTCGATGAAGGTCATGTACAGAGACGAGCATAGCTCGTTGCATTATTCTACGATTAGTCTAAGGCTGTTAATGTGGTCCATGCAAGACCTGTTAGGACTGAAACCAGCTTCCTCTTTTCGAAGTTGCTGGTCTATAGGGGTTGTACGGTTTAACAAAATTCTGTCGAAAATTTTACTGACAGCTAACAATCTATTCCTGAAATAGAGTAATATTGTATATTTCACTCACTAAAACCACTCTAGATACTATTTGCAGGACAATATTACTCTATAAATTCTGATTCTACGTTTGAAAAAAAAATATACCAAAATAAAATTAATATTTTTTTTTAAATTCCAGCTTGCTCTGGATGGTGGCATTGGTAACTCTCAACTGATGAATTCCGCTACAGTTAATATTTCTATTAAGGATGTAAACAATAAACCTCCAATACTACCCGATCTACCCACGCTTCACATAAGGGAAAATACACCCGTGGGTTCTGAAATTTACAAATTATATGCGAATGATTCAGATGAGGCTCCCATAATTCGATACAAAATAAATCCTCACAATTCCGAAGCTCGCAATGAAGATGGTTCTGTTGTTAAGTTAACAGAATATGATTATATATCGGCGTTTGATTTGGATCCTATAGATGGTACATTGCAGATGATTAAAGTTATAGATCGTGAACGAGTAGAGCATATTAAATTGGCCATTATTGTAGAGGATCTGGCGGCCGTGAAGGGTAAACAAGTTGTAGAGGGTTTCCTTAACATACAAATCGAAGATGAAAATGATAATAATCCAAAGTTTAAAACACCTTTCTACAAGAAAGCTATCACCGAAAATAGTATGAATGGTGTATTAATAACAAATGTTATAGCTTATGATATTGATAAGAATCGTACTATAACTTATTCATTGGAAGG
Source organism: Phasia obesa (assembly GCA_949628195.1). Classification (NCBI taxonomy): domain Eukaryota; kingdom Metazoa; phylum Arthropoda; class Insecta; order Diptera; family Tachinidae; genus Phasia; species Phasia obesa. The sequence continues at coordinate 79,681,641 of OX451215.1, forward strand.
AAATCCTGTAATACGCCAATTGATACATATGGACGCTCACACGGGTGAAATAGTAGTAGCTAATAAAATTGATCATGAGCAATACCAATGGTTAAACTTTTCCGTAAGGGCTACAGATTCCGGTGTGCCGGCCAGATCTTCATTAGTAGATGTTTATATAACGGTATTGGACGAAAATGATAATAATCCTTATTTTATTGGTGGTTCAAAGAACTATAGTATTAGCGAATCGGCTGCAGTGGGCACTAGAATTGGTACAATACAAGCAGCCGATGCCGATTCTGGGGATTATGGTAAAATTACATTTCTAATGGATCGTATCAGTTCACAGGGAAAATTTTCTATTGATGCTGATACGGGTGTTTTGACAGTAACAGATATTTTGGATAGAGAAACTAAGGATTTCTATATGCTGGTAATAGAAGCCTGGGATAATTATCAGTTTGGTTTTTTGGCTGGTGAAAGTCGTAATGCGTTCAAACAAATTTTGTAAGTAAAGATTCTAAGCTTTCTTAAGTTATTAGGTTTATAAATATTTTAAAGCATAACTATAGTGGATGAAAACGACAATGCTCCCGAAGTTTTCTTGCCCTCGGCTTGTGTTATGATAACAGAATATCATGAACTAAATGAGAAAATAGCCTCTATTAAAGGCAAAGATTTGGACGATCCTCAAACACCAAATGGTAGACTAGAATTTAAAATCTCTAAAGGAAATAAAGGTGGCAAGTGAAATGATTAGCAAAACTTTAAAAAGCACAAACGAATATTAATAAAATTACTTTGTTTAGAATTATTTGAATTGCGACAAATTGATGCTTGGAATGCTTACTTGTATGCTCGTTCATCTCTGCGTAATCATTATGGTAATCACTCTTTAACCATATCAACACGAGACTTAGGTTTGCCTTCTAATATTATAACAAAATCTTTGGATGTTTGTATTTCGGATTTCAATGATCATGCGCCTGTCTTTATACAACCTCTTCACAATACAACTGTACGAATTCCTGAAAATACTACCGTGGGTTCATTAATTCTACAAGTTATGGCAACTGATGACGATATCGGCATGAATGCCATGGTGCGTTATCGTTTTAAACCAGACCCGTTAGGTAGCTATAAACTTTTTGATTTGGATGCAGAAACGGGTCATTTATTTTTGAAAGAGCCTTTGAATCGTAATGAGCAAAAGGTTCACGAGGTAAGTATTGGTGATTTATTTTCAAATTTGACAGTTAACTGAATTAATATGTTTAATAGATTAGAATCGAGGCGTATGATCAAGGTTTGCCGACTTCCTTAAGTGCCGATTTGGATTTAACAATTTATATAAGAAATGTCAATGAATATGAACCTCTGTTTATAGTTGATGAAATTTTTGTTAACTTTACAGGTAAAGTGATGATAAAAAATCATATGATTTTTAAATTAATCTTTTGGAAACCTCTAATTTAAAGTTTTTGTACAGCATTTATCTTAATGTGCTGAGTTTTTTTTCGCATCATTAGCTAAGAACTCTGTATTTTTTCAATCCGGATGTAATCAAAATTTTACCGCTTTAATACCAATCATTAGAACTAGCGCTGCTTCCGACATAACGGTACTTTTAAATATTTTTTTTGAAATATTAACATGCAATAACATTTTTTTGATCATCCTTTCCTTAATAATAAATATAAACACGTATGTCTGAAGAAAATATAAGTTTTCTAGGATTCTTATTGAAACTTCAAATCATTTAGGTTAAAAGAAATAAAAATGCAGTTATCACTTAGGCAAAACAATGGATACTTTTAGAGCAGATTTTTAGGATGGAGGTCAGAGATTTTTGTTTTTAGTTTTTAAGATAATAGTTAACTACTTTTATTTGCTAGCAGAGATGCCACTTTGGTCTGATCGGTAGTTTTTTATTTATAAACGATTTGGTAGTTTGGTTGCTTTGTTCCAGTTTTTCCTCGTTTTTGGTAAAAAAAATGTTTATCTATTTTAAATGTTAAAATTATTTTCCAATAAAGGGCTTAAGCCCTATTTCTATAGAATTTACTAAAACAATTGGAAATCCTATTTGTAAATGTGCTCTTTATTTACTTACATACAAATGAAAGGAAACAAAGTAAAGAATCACTATCCTACATGATCGTACGATTCAACCACAAAAAAATCTGACAGAATTCTGCCCTGTCCTACACAAAATGGTTTCAAAATAGCGTTTTAGGTGCCAGCCACACTATCATACAAAATAGATTTTGCAAAAATAAAAAATATTTTATGAATTTTTAAAAAAAATTCATAAAATTTAGCACACATGACAGATCGTACGACTGAGTATGATAGTGAATCATTAATGACATTATAAAACCAAATCAAACTATTTTGTGCACTTAACAATAACAATAACAATAACAATAGACGATACAATTAATTTATTATAAAAAAAATTTTTGGTAGTTTTTTTTAGGTTTTGGTAGGATTTAGTAGATTTTAGGGATAACTTTGGTAGGAAAATATTTTTCTTTGTGGCAACGCTGTTTGCTAGTTTAAAAGCCCAACGCTGTTGGTTTAAACTTACATGAAATAAAAACACACACACACACACATACATACATATATGTCATAATATAAGCATATAAAAAATATATAAAAAATAAAATTATTAAATTAATTAATTTTTTAGTCTTAAGTTCTTTGTTATAAAGAGATAAAGACAAATTAGACGCCAGCAGAATGTAATGCATTTACTGGACAAGACATATTTTTTATTAATTTTCAACTTTAAAATAAACTCTGTAAATTATATAAAATACTAGCAATTTCTTCTTCTTCTCGAGACAACACAGTGTTCTTTTGATAGAATTATGACATTTACAAACAAAATTGCCATTTTGGGTTGTTTAGTATGGTAATACTGCAAGGTTTAAACTACCACTTAAGGCCATGATTCATTATCATACTCAGTCGTACGATCAGTCAAAAAATGCATGTATGCTCAAAAAGTATGATAGTGTGGCTTAAGGCCATGATTCACTATCATACTCAGTCGTACGATCTGTCAAAAAATGCATGTGTGCTCAAAAAGTATGATAGTGTGGCTTAGAAATGTATGTATGTTTGTGACACATTTTTTGACAACTCGTACGATTTTATAATCTTTTGGAAAAATTCATAAAATATTGTTTTTTCATGCGACCAGAGTTGCAAAAACTTGTTTTGTATAATAGTGTGGTATGTACAACGCCATTTTTAAACGATTTTTAAAGTAGTACAGAATTCTGTCAGATTTGTCGTTGATTAAAGCGTACGATTCCTACACAATCGTAAGATTTAATCACAAAAAAATCAGATAGAATTCTGTCCTACTCAAAAAATCGTTTCAAAATGGCGATGTAGATGCCACACTATGATACAAAATAAGATTTTACGATTCTGAACGCATGGAAAAATACTATTTTATGAATTTTTTCAAAAGATTATCAAATTGAACAGACCTGTCAAAAAGTCTGTCACACGCATACATTTCTAATTCACCTATCACATTTTTTTAGCAGACATGGTTTTTTTGACACATCGTATGACTAAGTATGAATGTGAATCATGGCCCTTAAAAACTTAAGTTTAAACTCGAACCGAAAAACCCGCTCTTAAAGTTTTGTTGTAACGATGACTAAAGAGAGAAAAAAAATAAGAAAAATGCTTAATTTTTACATTTCATTTTTAAATTTAGTTATTAGCAATTTCTTTTTGATATTTAGTTTTTCGCTATAGAAGGGCTTTATGGCTAGAATTCTGATTCACGAAACCCAAAATAACAAAGGATTTTAATACTGGATTAAAGCAAAAAGCTATTTGTGATAAATATTCAATTAAAGATTTCATTAGTCTTCACTTTCTGTTGCCGTTCTGTGAATGCATTTTTGTAGTTACTTTTTTTTGTAACAGAACAGAACGGAAAGTAAAAACTAATTCTACCTTAATAGATCTACAGCTTCAAAACTTACCGATAAATTTCTTGCGAGGTGTACTGCAAGAACGTAAAACTTGAGAAAAAAAAAGCCTCGCAAAACTACACCACGACAAGATTAATTAACGTCAACAAAGTTCCGAAATTTCCCGGGAGATTGTCAATAATCTTGGTTTAGAAATTAGTTTTCGAACTGTTAGGCATCGGCGTCAAATAAAAAACTCTTACATCTGAAAAACGTTTTAATGCTCGCATGAATTGGTCTATTAATGTAGAGGAGATATCGAAGCAGTCCGCTTCCTTAATGGCTTCCTTTTCCTTAACTGGTCTAAAGATAGCTTGTCTGCAAAAAACATCCAGAATCTGTGGCAAAGATAGAATCCACAACGCGCACTACCAATTAGTCTATGGAGATACCCAAATAGATACTAGACCCCAAATATAGAACTAAGACAGGCAAGTTTGGTAGTGGGGTTGTTTTTGGGGGCAAGTAATTAGACCCAATTAATATTATAAAAAATACAATGACGGAAATCGGATACAGATTAATTTTAAATAATGTTTGGAGATTTCACCACTAGGGCTTAGGAAATGCGAACTCCCGCCTAGAATTTCCCATTAGTCATCACAACTTTTCAACTAAAATTTTTTTAACAAATTAGAAATGGGTCAACACAAAATAAAAAGCATATCGCTAGATAATCTAGCCATCCATTCAGAAACTATTGCAGGCATGGTCACCCCTACACATAGTACAAGTTTTGACCAGCCTACTAACAGTCAAAAAATTAGTAGTTAGGCGGATTCTTAGCTTTGATTCTCCTAAAGAGCTGTCCTAACTATTTTTCACTGCAAGTTTAAATAGACTTGCAAAATCCTGTTTTTCGCAAAAACTGAAAATACTTTACTTTATGAACAAAAATCTTTCGATAAGTCTCGTGCTATTTCTAGCCTTTACTTTCTCTCTCTCTCCCGACTGCAGTGATTTCTCACTGTTGATTCTTAATTGCTGGTATTTGTCTAAGGCTTAGACCCCCATGGCATACACATTTAACAAGTGTCTGTCCGTGGTTCTAAGCCCTATGCTAATCAGTGCTGTACATTTACACATAATGTGCGCTATCATCTTATTATCTTGACCAAATGATAGTTGAAGTTTATATGACCTGTCACTAACACAATTATCCAGCTTAAGGCACTTTGGTTATATCCAAGTCCAGAAACGTATTTAAGGAACTAGTGTTTCTGACACCTTCACATTTTGCGAAGCTCCCTTATCTATTGCTGTCAGATTCGCAGGGCCCTTTTTGATTTTATGAAAATTATAATTTATAAATCTCCCAGTAATGGGGAATAGATTTCCACTGAAACGTAGACGATATTTTTATTAACGATTAAATTACAGTGATCGAATAAATTCGATCGATTCGATCCTTCTTAGAGCTTAAACTAATAAATACCATTTTCAAGGTCATTCTGATATAACCTCGCTTACAAATATCTACATAAAATAAACAAACAAAAATTTTCTATTTCAGAACATGCTGATCCTGGTTCAGAACGCGTTAAACTTCCCGATACTATAGAAAAGGATGAAGTCGATGACTTTGATGACCCTCCCAGCCAAGTGTGTTATTTCATTGTTAAAGGCAATGAGGAACACCTCTTCAATTTAGATCCTGAAACACACATTCTTACCACTCAAAAAGAATTGGATCGAGAGGTGAAGGCGTACTATCATCTTTACGTAAGAGCTACTGAAAATTGTTTAGAACAAAATACTTCCTTAGAACTTGACATGAGCAAGAAATTGGAAATTGAAATAAATAATGAGCCGCTAAAACCCTTTAGTCGAAGGCAAGGAGGATTTTTGCGGAACTCTGATGACACCTATGATCGTTACAAACACTCCAGAAGTCTACGATCTATAAGGGATGAAAAATTTCATAAAGAAACCAATGAAGGCAACATAAATGACTCATTAACTAGTGAGGAATTTCTAATGTCCGATAGCGCGATTGTTAGAGTAAAAGTAAAAGTATTAGATGTCAATGATAAGCCACCCAGGTTTCGTACAAAAATTTTTACAGGTGGTATTACCACCAATGCAGATTTCGGAACCAAGTTTATGCGCGTAGAGGCAGTGGACCTAGATGAAGGTGTAAATGCTAAAGTAAACTACTATCTAGTGGGAGATGTAAGACAAACTTTATCGGAAGGCTTAGAAAATGTGCGTAATGCGCCGTTTTTGGTGGATCAGGAAAATGGAGAAATTCAACTGAATTTTGATCCACAAAAGGGTATGAAAGGATATTTTGATTTTATGGTATTGGCAAATGATACGGCCGGCATGAAAGATGTGGCTCGTGTTTGTATATATCTACTAAGAGAAGATCAAAAAGTACGATTTGTGTTTCGTTTGCAGCCAAATGAATTGCGAAACAAGATCGATGTATTCAGAGAGTAAGTAGAAAGCCAAAAAGTATATACAAATAAAACTTTTAAAGAATATTTTTTGCAATTGTTTAGGACTTTGAGCAATATTACTGATACCATAGTAAATATAGATGAAATAAAAGTACATGAAAATAAGGACGGCTCAGTGGATAAAACCAAAACTGATTTGTATATGCATTTAGTGGGTAAAGAAGATAATTCTATATTTGAAGTGGGCGAAGTTTTAAATCTAATAGATTCCCACATTGAACACTTGGACAACCTGTTTAAGGAACTAAATGTGTTGGATACCCAAGCGGCCGAAGCTCAGTTGTTACAAGCTGGACCTCAGACCAATGCCATGTATGTTTGGCTAATATTTACTAATCTTTTTTTGGCCACATTATTGGTCGTCACACTGGCTTTATGTGCTTCCCAGCGTAATGGCTATAAGCGCCAGTTAAGAGCGGCAAAAGTTAATATTTTTCGTAAGCTTCCAAAATGCATCCGTAAATTTATATTTTAACTTTTAAACTTATTTACAGGAAATTCTTCATTATCTTTGCAAAACCCAAACGAACAGGCCACTCGAGTACCAAATACTAATAAACACAGCGTTCAAGGATCAAATCCTATATGGCTAAAGGGCTATGAAAATGAATGGTTTAAAACAGAAGAAAATTTAAGGTTCCTATTTGTTTTTACTTTACGATTTTTATAAAATTTTCAACAAAGTTTATTTACAGCCAAAGCGGTCATGATTCATTGGATGATAATTTTCTTGCAATTGGCGTCCAAGACATACATGAAACTCTAAAGGGCACCGCAAAATTGTTTAATCACACCAATGATTTAAATCGTCATTTTAATGTTTATAATCATATCGACAAGTTAACGAATAATGCTCAAATACTAGCAAGGAAATTGGAAACAACTGAATTATAATTACTATATTTAATTTAATTTAGGATTTTTTATACGTATTATTGATTTTTAGTTAATTTATTTAAATTTAAGATACACAAATATTTTTTTGTAAATAAAAGAAGGAAGAATTTTTAATATACCATGAATCACACGTTTTTGAGTAATATTCTGCCTTCTATATGTGTGACCGCGCACAGAGAAAGGGACTTAAGGGTAGGTTAACCGAATTTCTTTTAATTTTAAATTGTGGTAAAATTTACTGGAGAATCAAATGTTAGTGGTCGAAGCCGAATTCGTTTAGAAAATTTGGTTTGCATGTAATTCGAGTAAAGAAAGAAAATAAAACTTAAAAAGGTTAATAAATTTTCTTCTATTGGGGTAAAATTTTGTAAGAAACCAAAGTTTTTCTGAGGTCGAAAAGTTAGTTTATCAGTGTTTAATATTATTAGCGAAAAAATAAAAAATATAATATAATTTCAAATTCATAACATTTATATTAAAAGCATTTACACTCGTAAAAAACATTGAAGAAAGGCTAAACTTTAAACGGCTCTTCTGTAAAATTTTACTTGTTTACCCTTATTACGTTTTATTAAAAAAGATAACTTAACATTCCTGCTCATGACACTACGTACGTTGACCTCTGATTTAAGTTTGTGATAGCAGCGTTAAAGCAAAGCGAATAAAAAATACCAGGTAAACCGTACCATACGTGAACAGTGATTAAAAAAGAAATATCCATATTAACTTACACCATGAAATTGTTTCATGAAACTTTTTCAATTCTCTTTTGAACTTTCTTGTTTTTCCTTGCCTCTATACACCTCTTGGGAACAAAAAAAAACCGTTTCATGCAACTGATTTTATGAAAAATTTTATCGAGTAAGTTATTCATAGGTGATTGGTGATAAATTACGGATAGATATAAAACGATGCCCCTGTGGTATCGATATTTTTACTCGTACCGGTCGATTTTTTTCGCAGGCTTAAATCCAAAAGAAGCAGCAGTAAATAATTACATAATCAGTGGATTTGCTTTTAAAACCGCAAAGAGGATTAGTCAAATATGTTGATACCTCATTTGCGTTTGAATCAGGGCCAGTTATGGATAATTGCTTTGTGGCCAATTGTCGTGTAGCCAAAGGTCGAAAATTTCGTTCAGATCCACTAGTTGAAAATATTAATTTTTTTTTGTATAAACCTCCCACAAGCTCAAGGAACGCTTAAATGGTTTTCATTTTTCGTAGATCTAAAATGGATTCGAACGCTGCGATGTGGTGAATTCTTTCATACCAAATATTTTTGCTAAATTGAATTAGTAGATGGGTTTTCAATTGTATGACACGTTCTACCGATAAAGGAAAATTTTAATGTTTCGATCTAAGATTTAATAAAGTAAACATTTATTGGTTACTGTAATAAGTATAATATTGAAATTTTGTTTAAATAACTGCCTGGAAAAACTGGCTGGATTGGAATAGTAGGCGTGGCACCACCCATTCAAAGTGAAAAACTATTACTGTTTAGCTAGGGAACTATACTAGGTAGAGTCGTAAAACTTTGAACAACTAATCCTCATACTAATGTGCTTAGTCTAGAAAAACACACTGAATTGGGAGAGTAAAGTAAAAAATTATTATTGTGTGCCTAGAGAACAACAACAGGTAGAGTCTTCAACTTTCCACAAATAACCGTCATGCTAATGAGTATAGCCTGCCAAAACATAGACTTAATTGGGACAATGGGCATGTGTGTTAATGCCCATAGTCACAGTTGGCTTCGTACCTCGCACACACACTGAAAAATTTTTAGTGAAACTACAGAACTAAGATGCAGTGTTGAAATTTTTACTCTGCGAATATCGTGTGTTTTTGAGTCAAAGCTGGTGATTAGGACGGGAGAACTGGGTACTCCCATACAAAGTAATTATACCTACTATATCTAGAGAACTGCAAAAGTGGCCAACTCTGAATTTGAGTTAAGGCTTGGCCATGCTTTTATTTCCAAGTCTTGATTGTATTTTTCGTGGATGGTGTAGCGCACCGAGGAAAATCTTTTAAAACTCGAAAGTTCGTGGACGCTCACTATTTCATGATTAGCTGTAGTAGCTTCATGAAGAAATCCGAAAGTCCTTTTTGGCATATCCTCGCGTTTATTCTTAAACCGCGTAAGCACCAAAAAGTCGTTTTTCAGAAAACGAAAAAAACTTAATAACTTCTTTAATATGGGTTTCAAAACAATTTTTTACAAACCATGGCTGTGTGACTCTCTGAAGGGTATAGAAATTTTTTTTTTTTAATTTGTTACTTACAATTAATTGTAGCCAAATCTGTCGCTTACGTGTTTTTGGCGCAACCAGCAAATCGAAAATTTCTGTGTTTAAATTAACATTTTTTAAAAAAAAAAAACTTTAACTTTACCAAAAATGCTCCAATTGGCCTGAAACTTTCCTGATTTTTTTATTCTTAAATACAAAAAACTTAGTGGTTGAGTCTTTAACATTTCCAACTTGAAATATAAAAATCATTATATTTTGCATGCAAATGTCATTTGTATGGCGCTTATGAGGTTTTGAAAAAGAATTTTTTTATTTTTCATACAAACTTGTTAAGATAAGCATCTAGTCTGGTGGAAATGTTATTTTCTACCATAAAAACCAAAAAAGTCAATTTCGTAAAAATGACGCTTACGTGGTTTAAGAAGAAACGTGACTATATCGACTATTTTTTTAGCATGTTATTAGTGCGTCTTTACATTAAAAGATATTGTTTGTCTATTCTTCTCGAACTCCGAGTTTTTCTGAGTTCGTCAGAATGAGTTACACTCTTAGCCCGTTTTACGATTTTTCTGACCTTTTAAGCAAAACATGTCAAATGTTTGGTTTAATCAGATGTTTTCTTCGGAAACCATATAGTCTCTGTGCCATACATGGGACTAATTAATTAGATTGAGTAATTAATTGACAATTTCATTAGCATTGAATTTTAAATAATGCTAATACATTTTTTTCATTACCATTGTTTTCATTAATGGTAATGGTTTTTAATGAAAAAGTTTCATTAATAATTATTTTAAAAAATAAAATCATTACCATTAATCAATGATTAAATTATAAAAAAGCATTATCATTATTGGCCACATTTGCAATCAACCTTTTTGTAGTGATGTTTTTAAAGAAGTCCCACCTCCATTCTCTGCTCTCCTATTATCGGCATTTTTTCATATAAAAAAAAAACAAAAATCAGAAGAAGAATAAAAAAACCCTTTTAAAATAATATTTTTAACCCGTTGGAGATTTCATAGTACAGATTTTTAAAACTATAGCGAATGTAAAGTTATTAAAACCTAGAGCAATAATAAATTGTTGTTTAATAAAAACAATGATTTTTTCATCAATTATAATTAGTAATTATACAATTTCCAATTATACATTTCCATTACCATTAAAAAACAATTGTAATTAAAAATAAATAAGTAGCATTAAATGGTAGTTAACATTTTTTTCATTGTAACTATTTGAAATAATGCCAATGAAAATTCAATGCCAATGAAAAAATCCCAAGTATGCTCTGTACAAATATCAAGCGTAACAGAAAACACGTACGAGTATACGTTAATATGATGCGAGTATTTTTGAATGATACGAGTATTTTTTACCGATACCTACTTGTAGAGTCTAGAAATTACCTTATTTTTAGAACCGTAATAATGTAAAAAAAAAAAACGAAAATTGCAGGGTATTGCGAAAGTGAAACAACTTTACGTATTTATGTATAGGTAGGCACTTTAAACTTCTGTTTTACTGTAACAATATGCAACAAAACAAATATTAAATTCCTAGTCAAGATTTTGTCGAATTTGGCTTATTTTATAAATTTTATAGGCAGACAGTAGAAATTTACACTGAATATTTAAAACTCTGCTCGATATACATAATAAAAATTATAAAAACAATAATTTTTAGAATTTTTTATAAATTTTAGAATTGTGTCCAGAGATGGGTACCTTTATATAAAGTAAATACATAAACCATAACTGAAGCACTATAAAAGTAAGAGTCTTACAATTGGTGTGGAATACTTTCAAAGCAAAATCGAGCAAAATATTGTCAGGACGCCGACGACGTAGTGGGTACAGCTAGTCAGTTATAAATAAAGAAAATATAAATATAAAGAGAATAAAACAAAGAAAAAAAAAAGGTTGATTAGTAGTTGTGTGCAAAATAATTTCTAACCAAGCTCACCACCTATAAAATATAAATCATAATTTCTCGAATTATATTTCTTTATAAAAGTTATTTAAATAGAAAACTGATTACAAACAGATACCAATAACGCTGAGGAAGGATGTAGCGATAAATAAAATGCCCTACATTCTGCTAGTATCTTACTTTAATTTTATGTTTTTATTCTTGGTTTAAAATTTTTATTATAATTAAATATAATAAACGTAAATTGTTCTAACAGTCTTAGGCCCATTATTATAACTTGCCTTTAGCTAAAGTTAGGATTTTGTTGGAGCGATAAATGGTTTTTCGTTTTTAAAAGTAAGCGAAAAACCACTTTTAACTATCATGTACTATAAGGACAAGTTATAGCAATGAGCCTTATCCTCATTATTGTAACGAAAAACTACTTATCGCTCCAACAAAATCCTAACTTTAGCTAAAGGCAAGTTATAATAATTGGCCTTAGTCAGTCTTATTATAACTTGGCAATAGCTAAAGTTAGGATTTTATCAGAGATATAAGTAGATTTTTGTTATTATCAGTAATCTATAGTAACTTTTAACTATCGCGTACTTTAAAGGCAAGTTATAGTAACGAGCCTTACTCTCGTTATTATAACGAAAAACTACTTATCATTTAGCTTTTATAATAATTTTTTACATACTCCGTGTTTTAATTTAACGGTTTTAAAGATAATTCGTTAAAATCACTTACTCTATTGGGACACCCTTTAAATTTAAAGTTTATTTTTTATGGATTTTCTTATAGCGGGCATAGTACTAAAAAATCACGTCACTATCGCGACACGAATGTAACATTTCTTAGCCGTACATCAGTGGGATGACCCACAAATGATTTAACCTTGAAACAAGCATTATTTTTGTGTCGCAAAATTTCAAGAGTCTATATCTTATGGTTCCATATATAGAGGAACCACATATAATGGTGTAAAGGATAAGGCCATCTTTTTTAAAATCACGTCTCTTATTGTGTTACCCTTTAATTCTTAATTTTTATTTTTTATATTGATAGTTAAAGGGGACATAGTAACACATTATCTGTTTGAATTTAAAGTGTCTGCCGGTTTCGCTACAACAAATCAAGCCATATACCTTAAAATCGAGTACCTATCGAAACACCCTTTAATGTTCAACTTTATTTTTTTAATAAGCCTTTCGTAAACAATTTAAGAGTCTACCTTTTACGGTTCCAGAGATAGAGGGATATGACAGACGGATAGACGGGCAGACATCAAAGCGAAATCAATTTTTAACCTTTGGGTACGGGACTGACCCCAAAGAGAAAATTTATTGCACAAAATGTGTTTGTCTGTCTGCCTACACCAGTGAACCGATCTTTCTGAAATTTTCATAGTGTGTTATTAGATACGGTTAGTAAAATAGGGTACTTATTTTTTTGATATTCGGAGACTGATACAAAATATATAAAAAGGTTAGGTTGAGAAGGGGTTTGTTTATGAAATGTCAGCTTCTCTTGGATTACCAGAGGGTCCATTGTGAATCTCTTCAGATAGATAACTAAAAAAGAAAAGAAAGTATAGGCGTTTCCCTGATGATGCTGACTACATCTTCTATATTATACCGAGCGATTTCGCTTGACCCGGAGTGAAATCTTTCGCGTAGCTATATAAGGCAAAGTAATATCGAGCGAAGACTCTGAAATATCTTTTTTATTTTTGTAAATGTTTCTTTAAATTGTATTTATTTGAAGCTTACCCTATACTAAGTTCGTAGTTGTATAGATCTGTATATGCTAATTTATACTTAAAAATTTTAAATCATTCTATTTAATTTTTAAATTACTTTATTTAAGAAATATTTTAAGTTAACTTGTTCAAGCCTTATTAATCGTTTTGAAAATTGCATTAACTATGCATTTAAATACAATGAAATTCATTTAAATATTAGCAAAATGCTTAATCTTAGTTCTTGATTAAACTTGATAATCTAATTACAAAAATTTATTAAATGTCATAAAAAACGCATCCAGTTATAAAACTGCATTCAATATGTATTATACAAAAACTTAAATTAAATCAGCCACATTCATGGGCATTTCATCAATTTGTGTTGAATAGTACTGTTCAATATCACGTAATATACGAATATCATCAGATTTTACAAAATTAATGGCTACACCCTTACGTCCAAAACGGCCCGAACGACCAATACGATGTATGTATAATTCACGATTATTGGGCAAATCGTAGTTAATGACCAGTGAAACCTGTTGTACATCAATACCTCGTGCCCAAACGTCAGTGGTTATAAGTACACGCGATTGTCCAGCGCGAAATTCTTTCATAATTTCATCGCGTTCCTTTTGTGGCATATCACCGTGCATAGAACTGACTGTAAAATTAGCTTCACGCATTTTTTCCGTCAACCAATCTACTTTACGCTTGGTATTACAAAATATTACTGCTTGTGTAATGGTCAGTGTATCGTAGAGATCACATAATGTATCGAATTTCCATTCCTCACGCTCGACAGCAACAAAGAACTGTTTAATACCTTCTAATGTCAACTCATCACTAAAAAGTATTTGTGAAAGAAATTAAAATTATGTACGATTTTCTTTTGTAAATAGTTGGACATAAATTGTTTACTTACCGTTTTACCAAAATCCTAATAGGATCAGTCATAAATTTCGAGGTCATTTCCAAAATTTCATGGGGCAGAGTAGCTGATATTAAAACGACTTGTGTGGCTGGTGGTAAATAACGATATACATCATATATTTGTTCTTTAAAGCCTTTATTCAACATTTCGTCAGCTTCATCCAAGACTAACATTTTAATGGCTCTTGTCCGCAACACACGACGTTTGATCATATCAAACACTCTTCCCGGCGTACCACTAACAATATGTTGACCATAATCCAATTTGCGTATATCTTCACCCAAATTTGTACCTCCTATGCAAACATGGCACTGAACGTTCATTAGATCCCCCAAAGCCAATATGACCTTCTGAATTTGTACAGCCAACTCACGAGTAGGTGACAAACACAAAACTTGTGTTTCACGCAGAGATGTATCTAAACTTTGTAATATGGATATGGAAAAGGTGGCTGTTTTGCCGGTACCTGATTGGGCTTGAGCAATAACATCGCGGCCTTTTACAATAGGCTTGATGCTACGTTGTTGAATAGCAGAGGGTTTTTCGAAACCTGGAAAATAAGCAAAACTGACTTTAACCTATGAAACAGGGGCTGAATATTTACAAATTCCTTACCATAAGCGTATATGCCTCTAAGTAATTCCTCTTTAAGACCCATGGCATTAAAACTGGGTATGACCTCAACATCTTCACTCGTCTCAAATTCAACATTTGATAAATCTTCTGCAGGTGCTCCACCTTTACGAGCCATTTTTGCTTTCTATTTCTTATGTTCTTTTCCAAACAACAAAAAACAATATTTGAGAGAAATAAATAATTATGAACAATTATTTTTGCTGTTTTTTAAACGAAATATTGCCAAGCCACCAAAAAATTATTTTTTACAATGTGGTGCTGCAAGAAATTGTTTTGACATTTACTTTTTCTGTTTCTTTTTCGTCACTTTCTCTATTCGCTCTAACACAGGCTTGCCATATCATTCCAAATTACACCGGCTAAAGAATCAGTCAGGGGATTTTATTTCAAGTGTATATTTTTTTAATAAAACAATTTTTTTTTTATTAAAAATTTTTTTAATTTATTTTTACAACTAAATATTAAATTTTATTAATTATTTAATCATTATTGCACTTTTTCTGAAAGCTATTTTGGATACAAAACAAAATATTTTAATAAAAATGAAAAACCTTTTTCGGGATTTAAATTTTTTTTTATGAAAGTTCTTTAAAAAATATATATCACATATTTAATTTTGTAAAGTTTCTGTATAAACACCTACTAAAAGAAGGTTCAGTTCAAACTTCAGTTGAGCGTAATTTGTCCGTGTTCTTTTAAAAAATTATATTTTACATTTTAAAGATAAATAAATATTATTTTGTTTTATAACTTGGGTTTTTCATTACAATATATTTAGCATTGATTTTTTTGATTACCCAAATAACACTCAACAAGTTTTATAATATAAATTAAAATAATGTACATACGGTAGTAGTTTTATTGTAAAGAACTCTACGAAAATATAAATAAAAAATATACACTTATTACAGATTCAGTATTTCAAAACAAAAAATATATTTTTATTTAGGACGAGGTTAAATCAAGGTTTAAATTTGTTTTATATTTTTAAGTTTAATTAGTTTTTATCGTTATGTAATATGCAAAAGACTATACTAACTTATATTTCAATTAATAAATCATTTTAATAAAACAATAAAAAAAATAACCATTAAGTTTATCAATATTGTTTGATATCCAGTTAACGAAAAAATAATAAGACTTAAATTTTTCAAACTAAGCGAAAGTTCCGTTTTATCAGTTTCAATAATGTCTCATTATTAGTAGCAATTATGAATATACGGGTCAAAGGGTAATACAGTCTCTAATGGTTTTAAGAAAGTAAAATGATGGATATGTTCGGTTTTTATTCTAATGCTCTTCAACTTTATTTGTACAATTATAACAACAACAAAAAGATGACGGGGATATTTCGGTTTTTGGTGAAATATAAGTTTTTTTGTTATTTTTCGGTAAACTTTTGATTCTTTGGTGTGCTTTCGATACTTTGTAATTTTTTTGTTGAATTTCGGTTTTATGGTGAATTTCGATTTTTCTGTTTTAATTATTAGATTATTTGGTAAGCCTCCGTCTACATTAGTCATTAACCCCCTGTCTTTATTACCTGATAAAAATTTATCTTGATAAATGTCAAAATTCATATAAAAAACCCAGTATTAAAAATAATGTTTTTTTTAATATGAAGTTTGACTTTTATCAAGACAAATTTTTATCAGGTATAGACACTAGGTTAGACATTAACATATCATAACGAAAGTCAAACTACATATTAAAAAAACATTATTTTTAACACTGGTTTTTTCATATGAAGTTTGACTTTTGTTAATACATGTTAAAAAGTCAAACTTCATATATGAAGTTTGGATTTTGTTAAGACCAGTTGATAGAAAAGTGTCTACAACTAGGATAAATTTGTCCGGATAAAAGTCAAACTTCATAAAAAAGATTATTTTTAATACTGGTTTTTTATATGAAGTTTGACTTTTCTCAAGAAAATTTATCCCAGTTCTAGACAATATGTTAGACATCAACATGTCTTAAACCCCCGTATACATTACTATTGCTTAACAAGAGACAAATTTAAGAAACCTGTATTAAAAATAATGATTTTTTATATGAAGTTTGACTTTTGTTAAGACATGTTAATGCCTAAGGAGACGGGGAGGGTAACAAAAGTAAAACTTCAAATAAAAAAACATTCTTTTTTTGATACTGTTTTTTATTGTAGTTTGACTTTTGTTAAGACATGTTAATGACTAAACCCCCGTCTTCATTTGCTATCAACATGTCTTAACAAAAGACAAACTTCATATAAAAAAACTCAGTATTAAAAATACTGTTTTTTTCATATGAAGTTTGACTTTTATTAACGCATGTTAATGTCTAATTGGGACGAGGGGTAATGTAAACGGGTGTTTAACATGTCTTAACAAAAGTCAAACTTGATATAAATAAACATATTTTTAATATTGTAACTTTCGGTTTTTGGCGAAACTTTTGATTTTTAACAAGGGGTGTCATCGTTCAACGACAATGCTGCTGAGATAAAATTTATTTTAATTTCTAGTCGGTTTTCACTATTCTCTCATATTTTTTCTTTTACACTGCTCTTACATTTGGACAGAAAATGGCCAGACAGGCGATATTTGTACAGATAGTAATGAAATACACAATCTACCTCTCCAATCTTTTGCCTACAAATATCGTCTGTCTGCCCATTTTTTGTCCAAATGTAAAAGCAGTGTTACTCTCCTAACAACATTGTCTTATAACGAGTGATTTTTTAAGAGCTTGAGAACTTTTTTTTTAAAAAAAACGCATAAAATTTGCAAAATCTCATCGGTTCTTTATTTGAAACGTTAGATTGGTCCATGACATTTACTTTTTGAAGATAATTTCATTTAAATGTTGACCGCGGCTGCGTCTTAGGTGGTCCATTCGGAAAGTCCAATTTTGGGCAACTTTTTCGAGCATTTCGGCCGGAATAGCCCGAATTTCTTCGGAAATGTTGTCTTCCAAAGCTGGAATAGTTGCTGGCTTATTTCTGTAGACTTTAGACTTGACGTAGCCCCACAAAAAATAGTCTAAAGGCGTCAAATCGCATGATCTTGGTGGCCAACTTACCGGTCCATTTCTTGAGATGAATTGTTCTCCGAAGTTTTCCCTCAAAATGGCCATAGAATCGCGAGCTGTGTGGCATGTAGCGCCATCTTGTTGAAACCACATGTCAACCAAGTTCAGTTGTTCCATTTTTGGCAACAAAAAGTTTGTTAACATCGAACGATAGCGATCGCCATTCACCGTAACGTTACGTCCAACAGCATCTTTGAAAAAATACGGTCCAATGATTCCACCAGCGTACAAACCACACCAAACAGTGCATTTTTCGGGATGCATGGGCAGTTCTTGAACGGCTTCTGGTTGCTCTTCACTCCAAATGCGGCAATTTTGCTTATTTACGTAGCCATTCAACCAGAAATGAGCCTCATCGCTGAACAAAATTTGTCATATTTGAACATTTCGAACCGAACACTGATTTTGGTAATAAAATTCAATGATTTGCAAGCGTTGCTCGTTAGTAAGTCTATTCATGATGAAATGTCAAAGCATACTGAGCATCTTTCTCTTTGGCACCATGTCTGAAATCTCACGTGATCTGTCAAATACTAATGCATGAAAATCCTAACCTCAAAAAAATCACCCATTACTTATTTTCAAAAAAAAAAAAAAAATAATAATACTAAAGTACGTATTTTTTAGTAAGTATTTTTTAGGCATACAGTGTGAATGTGCTTCTCCTCGGTAGCACCTAGGAAATTTGGAAGCCCCGTTTTGTTCTAAAAGGACGTTAATATAATTTTCTACGTAATATTTGATTTAGACTTTAAACTAGAAGCTCATTCCAAATAACATCACATGTTCATAGGGCAAAATTACTGCAGCCTTGCTCATGGCTCTAGTATCCAATAAAAACTTCAATAAAAACATGTACAGTAGGGAGCAGAAATGAGTACATATTTGTATTTTTTAAACTTTATATTAAAAAAACCAATATTAAAAATAATGTTTTTTTATATGAAGTTTAACTTTTCTTAAGACAAATTGATGGCTAATGTAGACGAGGGTTTTTTTTGTAAAAAAATTTAAGAAAAAAATCTAAAAAAAATTAGAACTTTTTCCCGAAAAGATTTCTAGTTTGGTTAGAAATTGGGTTGCAAAACGAAAGTTGCATTTAAATAAATATAAAAATAATAATTATTTTTTGCAGTAAAAACCCATATTTAGCGTAAAAGTAAATTCCGAAATTTGTGTAAAATTTAATTTTATCGTACAATTGGAAGTTTATTATTATAATGAAATGATTTTTTGAAGTCAGGCTTAGTTAAGTTCGTTTTATTCTCTCTAAGATGAAAGAATTTTTTTTAAATGGAATTTTTTGAAAAACTTGCTATTTTTTTTAAATCATAAAGGAGTATTTTTCTTTTTAACAGTTACGAGTAGATAAATAAGTTAGCCATTCATAGTTTTTAATTTAATTTGAAAAATACCCAAAACAAAGGTTACAAATGAAACTGTAAAGTTTATTATTGGGGAATATAGTAAGCTTTCATAAGAAGTTAAAAAAAAAAATCAAAAACAAATATACATATACATATACATACATATATACTAAGTTATTTAAAATTGCCATTAATATCTTTCGAGCCAAAAAATGGGTTCACTTTGAAAATGATAGGGGCAAAAAAAATTAACTTAAACTTAACTTTTAAAATTATCATTAAAAAATGTTAACTATTTATTTAAAAATGGATCACCCAAAACTTTTTAGTGAGGAAGAAAAAATAATAAACATGCTCCACAGTCATAGTAATATTCAACGTAAGATTGCACAAATTCTTGGAAGGTCACAAAATATGGTTAAAAATACTCTTCAACCCACAAAATTAAATCTTAAGAGAGGTTAACTACTAAAATCTTTAAAAACAGACGATGATCGAATTAAGGTGTTGTCAATGCGAAATCCTTTCAAGTCTGCAGTGCAGCTGAAAAATAATTAGAGCTACCAGTGTCAGAGTGGTCTATTAGGCGACGTTTTCGAGGGCATAAAAAAATGGAGATACATCCTGTGGTCGGATGAATCGAAGATTAGCTAACCCTATTCAAGTTTCATGGCGTACAAAAAACAAAGCACTTGATCCAAACTACACCACAAAGACCAGAAAGCATGGTGGTGGAAACATTATGGGAATGTTTTTTTTTTTGGTACGGCATTGGTCCAATATTTTGGATCAAGGATAATATGGACAAACATCTTTATTCCCATATCCTTAGTGATATTATGCTGCCATATGCCGAATGGCAAATGCATCTGAAATGGCAATGTCAACAAGATAATGACCCTAAACATACCTCTAAGGTCGTAAAGATGTGGTTCGTCTTCAGGCAGTGAGTTAAAACTATTAGCTTGATGGAGTGGTCTTCTTAGAAGAATCGTAAAGGAAAAATTGCACCTCTAAAATAAATAAATAAGGAAGGTTAATGGACAACAGTTCAAGAAGCTGGGTATTTAATTCCATTAGAAACTTTTCAAACACTGGTCCACTCAATGCACCGTAGAAGCTTGAAAAACAATGGATTTTCTCAAAATACTAATAAATACAATAAACTAATAAATAATTTGCTGAATTTTGTTTAATGAACCCATTTTATTTTTTTTTTTGCTCGACAGATATTATTTTTATTTTTTTTTTTTAACTTCTTGCTATATATTATGAAAGCTTACAATACTTCTAAATAATAAACGTAACAGTTTCATTTGTAACCTTTGTTTTGGTTATTCTTCAAATGAAATTAAAAATTTTGAGTAGCTGAATTTATCTGCTCGTAACTGTACATACATATGTCTCGTTATAAAATACCAGAAATTAGTCTTTATAAATTTCAGAATGTAAGTATTTAAATGTAAATTATTAATGTTAAAAATAAAAATTCATTTAAATATTTTTATTTTGTGTTAATTTAAATATTTTTCAAAAATAATAAAAGAAAATAAGAGTTAAATAAATAAAACAATTTCTATTAATTTTTAATACATGAATAATATTTGTATAAATTTTTTATATGCAAAAAAACATTAAAATAAAAGAGGTGAACTATAAAATTTTCAACTTTATTATAATTACTTTTACTTTCCTTATATAAAAAGAGTTAAGTTTTTCCTAATCACATATAAAATTTAATCAAGTATATGTAAGGGAAATCGATCGATTTTAAAACGATTGTTTGCAAATGGTGTGATGGTGATTGTTTGAAAATGTCAATCGATTTCGGGAATCATTATTTAATATATCTTAAGTTATTATATTTCAAAATGCAGACCATAAGGTAATATTCGAGCAATATAAAAGAGTATAGCAAGCAAAATAGTGTATTAAAAAGTAATGAAAATTAAAAAAACAAATTTAAAATATATACAAAACAGAAACAATGAGCACATCACAACTTTTTTCGGTTTTAAATCGTTTCGATTTCAAAATCGATCTCCATCACATACCTGTATATTCTTATTTGTTTTTTGAAGGGAGGAGGTCAAAGGTATGATTAGAATAATGGTTTCTACTAGCGAGGAACAAAAGGGGTGGGTGGGTTAATGTATTTTTGCATACGTTTTGGATTTGACAATAACATGTATGGATAACTAGTTTAGAGGATTTTGCAACAGTTCTATTACATCTATATTACCACTATCGTTAGAAGCAACATTTTGAATGCCAGCATTACTTGCGAAAGGAGTGTTTAAATTTGATTGTTCCAATAGCTGATTTTGTTGTGAATCGGTGTTAAGTTTTTGGTTTTTTTCTTCTTCATACTTATTACGATCTTCTGCACCATCTTCGTCGTACATATTATCGTCTAACAACTGACGATGTTCCAAATCTTGTTCGTTATCATTTATTACGGCTGCAGCTATCGGCAACCGTTCTTGTGCATTATTCTGCACCATTGCAGCTTCCTGCTCTTCTCCCAGAATATTTTCCAAAAAGTTATTTTCTATATAGCCATTGTACTCACTTAAAGAACTGTGGGAAGAACAGCTACGTCTACGACGTGCTTGATTACGTGCATTGCTGTTAGATGAAGATGACGAGGAGGATGACGATGTTGAACTGTCACTTTCACTATCTTCACTTGAAGAATCCATGGGGGTGGGCTGACAGGCGGCACCCATTGGAGCAGCGGCTGAGGGTGGTGAGGCTGCTGCGGCAGCCGCAAAAGCCGCAGAACGCATCAATTGGCACCGCAGGTCTGTAATGAAAAAAATCACAAAAAAAAACTTAATTTTTTATTCTAACACTTTTAACTTCTTTAACTTACTATAGTTCTCTCGCGAAAGTTCTTTGACTTTCTCATCAAGTATGCGGATTTTAGCCATATATTCCTGTGCTACACGTTGTATATTGAGTTGTTGTTGTCGTTGATTACCCTGATCTTTGGAATAACGGTCTTCAATTTGTAAACATTCCTCAATTAACTCCTGCTTACTTAGGTTTTCTAAACGTTCTACTCTAGCTTTTTCATAAACATTTGCAAATTCTTTTGTTAGAAATTCTTCTTCGTCTTCAGGCAGTGAAAAAAAGTAATTGTCTTCTGAATCCATGGAAAAACTAGAGTCTCGCGTTCTACCTGTTGGTGTAAGAAGAGCAGACGGCACTTCTGCCAAATGTTCTTCCATTAGAAATTTATTGGTATTGTATGGTACTAAAGAGCGGGAACGTTGTAGTTTTTCGCGGCGACTACATCCTCCACTGCCACCAGCTGATGCACATTTACTGAAGTTAAGACGTGGCATTTGGAATCTCCAGTTACCTTTTTTAAAAGGTTTATTAGCATTTTTAGCTTTGGGTTTGCCACGTCTATGCTTGCGTTTAGACTTTTGCTGTGATTGTTGTGGTTGCTGCTGTTGCTTTTGACTAACCAATAGTTCGTTGGATGGTCCTTCTGGTGGTAGCACTACCTCATATTGATTTGGAGTTTCAGTTGATTGTTCAGTGGTATTTACTACAATAAATTAAGATATCAATTAAGTTTCATAAAATTTTACATTATTTTATTTGAACTATTTTTTTATAAACGAATTATTATTTTTTCAGGCTAAATTTCAGGCTTATTTTTATAAGGAGATAAAGAAACATTAGATACTATGGCTTCATCCTTCTTCAGCATTCTTCGTAGTTTCAATTGTAATAATTTTTCTATTTAAAACTTTAATAGAGAAATAGAACACGAGAAAGTATTTTATTATATTTTATAGATGGTGAAGTTGGAAATTATTTTTCTTATACATATTTTATATTTCTCTAAAAAATTTGTTGAAATAGAAAAATGATTACAATTGAAACTATTTTATAGATAGATATTAAGAAAGCTGAAGAAGGATGTAGTGATCTAGAAAATGCATTACATTCTTCTAGTATCTATTTTTTCTTTTTTTCATTAAAATAAAATTGTAGAAGGCTTGAATACAGCTAAAAGCTAAAGATAATTTGGCTTCTAGCACTTCAGATCTTACCCCCCGTTAAAGATCATATTAGTGTTAAGTGTAGACTGCCCTTGTTAATGTTTCCACGTCTTAAACCCCCGTCTACATTAGCCATCAACATGTCTTAACTAAAGTCAAACTTCATATAAAATTATTTTTAAAACTGTTTTTTTTATATGAAGTTTGACTTTTGTTAAGACATGTTGATAGCAAATGAAGACGGGGGTTTAAGACATGATATGTTAATGACTAATGTAGGCATTGTCGTGAAAACAGTAGTATTTCAGTTTGACAGTTTTATTTTCAAGCAGCGCCACCTGTTGCCTTGCCGCACTACTACAATCTGCTGTGCAATAAGCATTTAAACATCATTGTTGCAAAACAGAAAATTATGTTCATAAGTTGGTATTCGCCACCTATATCAAAATGCACAAATTCCGTTGCTCTTCCGTCATGTTTATGTTTTGTTCAAAATGGGGGGCTAGTGACCCCCATCTACATTAGTCATTAATAAGAAAATTTTCACTGAACTCTGAAGTAGTAATTTTGAGTGCCTTGCATTAGCGTAGGAAAGTTATTCTCGGCCCCCTTCAGACGTGCCGTTACCCCCCCAGAATTTTTAAAAATTATGCTAAATTTTTGTTTTCATAATTCAATTATCCAATAAAAGTGGGTTTCAAAAATTGTTTTTAAAAACTTTTTGTAAAAATATTTTTTTATAAAATTTTTTGTAAAATTTTATTTGAAAATTTTTTTTCGAACATTTTTCTGTAAAAATATCTTTTTGAAAATGTTTTGTAAGTATTAAAAAAAATTTTTTCATTTTTTTTTAAATTTATTGATTTTTTTGTTAAATTTAGGACCTTTCTACAATCTATAGTGAGTTAGAATGGTCAGACTAAAGCAAAAAAAATCCTTAAACAAAATTTCCTCATATTGCCCCCTATGTGCATTTAACTGCTCCTATTTACCAGTGGGTACCCCGAGAGTCCATTGGCTACCTCTATGTATATTGCTTTCTATAAAGGTCTTTAATACAAATCAAAGCAGAAAAACCCTACCAACCTAAAAACAAACAAAAAGCCCCCCTCGCAGGGGGTTATTGATCCCCCGAGATCTGTATGCACTCCTTGCGATCTACCTGTCGCAGTCTAATATTTATTTGAGAAAGAAAGCAAATGAGAATCATAAAACCAAAAAAAAAAAATTTTAAAAACGTGAACAAATTTTAGGTGGGCGTGGTTTTTGGCCCGCAGCCCCCAAAAGAATGATCCGGTGTTGCTGAATTGCAATCCCAAAATTTTAGAAACTATGCCAGATTGGTGTACTTACATTTTTCGTATCTCTTCTGGTGCATTGGCAAATGACATTACCACCGTCTCCATTAGACATTAACAAGCGTTAACAAAAGTCAAATTAAAAATAATGTTTTTTTATATGAAGTTTGACTTTTATCAAGACAAATTTTTATAAGGTATATACACTAGGTAACAAAAGTAAAACTTTATATAAAAAATCAGTCAAGTGCGAGTTAGACTCACACACGTAGGGTTCCGTACTATGTTTAGTACAACTTTAAAAATTCAAATTGTTTTTTTTTATGTCTTATGATTCACTCCTTTCGCGTAATCACGAAAATTGCATCACTGTTGGAACACCCTTTAAATTTTAGTAATTGTTGTTATAGCAGCCATAGAAATACACTTTCTATAAAAATATACATGCGCCTACCTATTGCGGTTCAAAAAATACGGTAATATACGTGAAAAACAGGTCACTGATGGATCACCCTTTAGATATTAGTAACTGTTACAGCGGCCGAAGTACAACATCTGCTGTAAACATTTCAAGAGTCTACCTATTACGGTTCTGTCGGAACACCCTTTAATTTTTTTATTTGTTATAGCGGCCATGGCAATTCTCTTTCTGTGAATATATCAAGAGACTACCTATTACTATTAACAAAATAAGTTGCTATACGTGAAAAACATGTCACTGTCAGAACACCCTTTAATTTTTAGTAATTGTCATAACGGCCATGGCAACCCATCTTCTATACAAATTGGAAGAGTCAACCTATTACGGTTCAAAAAATATGTCGTTATACATGAAAAACACGTCACTGTCGAAAAACCCTTTAAATTTTTATTGTTTTTATAGGGGTCATAGTAATACACCATTTGTGAAAAATTCAAGAGTCTATCTATTATGGTTAAAAAATTAGTCAATGTGCGTGCAAATCACATCACTTTCGGCACACCCTTTAATTTTTACTATTTATTATAGTGGCCATAAAAACTTTAAGAGTCTACCTATTATCGTTCAAAACCTATGCCAAATACATACAAATCACGTCACTAACGGAACACCCGTTAATTTTTAGGCTTAATATTGTATACTTGCTTATAACGCAAACATAGTTTAAATCACAAAAAAATTTTAAGTGGTTGCCTCCTATAGCTCAAGAAATAAATACATAAAGGCAAATAACACGTCATTTTCGGAACACCCTATAAGTTTTAGTATTTGTTGCTATAGGGGCCACAGTTATACACCTTCTGTGAAAATTTCATGAGTCTACCTATTATGGTTCAAAACTTAGCCCTTATACATTCAAATCACACCACTATCGGAACACCCTTTAATTTTTAGTTTTTTTTATACTTGTTTATATAGGGAACTAAGTTTTAATTACTGTTTGTAAATTTCAAGTACATCCCTCCTACAGTTCAAGAAATAAACACATTTTCGTGAATAACACCTCTCTATTGGAACACCCTATAAGTTTTAGTATTTGTTGCTATAGCGGCAACAGCTATACATCATCTGTGAAAATTTCAAGAGTCTACCTATTACGGTTCCAGAGATAAAAGGCGCTGACAGACGGACAGACATTGTAGTGAAAACAATAGGGTTTCGTTTTTACCCTTTGTGTACGGAACCCTAAAAACCAATATTAAAAATGTTTTTTATATGCAGTTTGACTAATGTTAAGACAAATAAATGTAGACGGGCTCTTACCCCCCGTCTCCATTAGACATTAACATGCCTTATGGCTTCTAGGTAATGATATTAATAAAAATTTGACAGTTACTCTGCCGACGTTATATTACGAGTTATGATGAAAATTTATCACGTTTAGACATCGGGTAACGTAATAGTTACGATACGTTTTAAATAAACAGTAATATGAGTTACTTATGTAACAGTTTTAATCAGCTGATGCGTAACTACACTATACAAATCAACTAATTCCACCTTTCATGTCGTTTCCATGCCGGCGTTATGTTTATGCCTTCTTCAAGTCGATGGCTAGTGAAGACGGGGTGTTAAACATTCATTACTATAAATACATCCCACAAGCATAGCTGCCAGATCTTTTAGAGGTAATATCGTCATATTTTTGGGGAAAAAATATTCATTATCGGCAAAATAGCATATTAAATTCGTCACAAAAACGACAAACTAAAAAAACGCTTTTTTACCAATAAAACATGGCCATTGCAAAATTGTATATATGGTTTTTTTTTGCTTAAAAAGGCTTCAAAAATCATGTATAAAAAATTATGGGGTTTAACTTTTCTTCTAAGGTAGGGTTTAAAGGAAGATGTACATTTTAATGTACAATCCGCTACAATGCGTAAACTTTTTTGTATTTTTTAATTGTATATATTTCTTGTCAAAGTTTCTACTGATGACAAAAGTTTCAGACAAGCGTAAGAACACAACGCCAAAGAATGACAGACACAATTTATTATACTCCGTGCAGAAAAGCATTTTTTATTTCATAACACAAAAAATAACGTCGACGGAAATGTCGTTTTCAATATTTTTTATGAGGTGGCGAACACATAATTCTGTCTCGACAGAATATTTAAGAATTCGTTGAAGAAGGTTGCTGAATACATTGTTCATGTTGTTACCGCGTAATGTCTATTTTTAAGGCATTTCTGTTTTAATTAAAACATATTTCTGAATTACCGAGTTATCTTGTAGTTTTTGAGTCATTTGTGTGTGTTTTTTAATATATTCGTTTTAAGCCATTTTTATTTTCGCACAATAATTAACCTTTTTTCTTATCTGTTTATTATTTATTTATTTATTTATTATATTAAGTTGTTTGTTTTATTTATTATGCATATACATTTCTTTATTATTTTTTTCGATTTTATGCTTAAAAAATGTAAAATAATAAATTTCGCTCAGATGTAAAGAACAGAAATCAATTTTAACAGCTTACCTTCTAACATCATTGCTCAGACTTGTGTTTGAACATTGATCTTCAAACATGTGCCCGAACTCTAAAACATGTGGTCTACACTGTCATTTCTTGTGACGGCAACAGATTTTGACAATTGCAAACACAAAAATTTTCAAACTTATCGCCGCGTCTACATTAGACGTTAAGCCGTATTTTTTATACTGGTTTTTATATGCAGTTTGCTTTTGTTAAGACATGTTGATAGCACTAAATATAAACATGTTTTAACAAATCTCAAACTTCATATAAAAAAAACATTATTTTTAATAGTGGTTTTTTAATATGAAGTTTTGACATATTAAGACATATTTATGTCTCGTGTAGACTGCATGTTATAAACAAGTTATTGTTATCATTTGTCAAGAGCTGTGCTGAGTTCAAGATTGCTTTAACAGTAAAAAAAAATGTTGAAAATTTTAATTATTTAAAATCGTTAAAATTAGGATATAAATCGTCCCATGGTCACCATTTTCTTTTTAAGACCAAAAATCGTCAAAATGACGATAGACCGTCAAATCTGGCAGTTATGCCCACAAGAATGGCCCAACAACAAATGGCAACTCTGACAAATATAAATAAACTGGCATGAATACTACACAACTACAAAAGTCATACAGAAAGCAAAACAAAAAAAAGAACAGCAACAAAATTGAAAATAAAAAATTCTCAATAGTCGCCATTTGTCATATCACATCGCACGGGAGGGATAGAGAAGTGTTCTAAACATTTAATGGAACTTACCCGTTTTTATTGCTATTTCCATTGTATTTTGTTTTTACAACAAACTTTTAATCAAATCTTTTTGTAACTACGATTTTAAAATGCAAAAAAAATATTTGGTTCACTTTTCGATTTTAATTAAATCACTTGAACTGTCCGCGATGCATCCGTTCGTTTCAAATTCTATCGCCATTTTCTCAGTAATAGCAGTTCCCTTCGTAGAATTTGTGAATAAATCATGATGTTAAAATAATGGCAAAAAAACTACAAAACTACTAATTTTGTAGCGAACTATAACAGTGTTGACAAATTATCTTAAAAATACTACGAAGCATTTTAGTAAAATCTCCAAAATTGTATATAACACTTTAATGCTTTAAATACTTTATAGATATTTATTGTCATTATATAATAAATATAATCGTTTGTTATAATTTTACTTGCCGTTTTTGTTGCATTTCTAACTCAAAACCATTAAATACTTCTTCACTTGCTATTAACTAAACATTCTTTACAAGTCTGTTGAGTTAATTCTTTGTGCTTACGTAACACTTAGTTTGAATTCATTTTAAAGACGATTTATTTAAAACGTTTTTTGACATTTAACTTAGTATCGCAGAATTATAAAAAATTAAAATTCATAAAATATAGTTAAGGAAATAAGTTTAGTAGGTAATTACTCTTATCAATGTTCAGGCTGGCTATATAACACATAATCAGGTATGTGATGGAAAACGATTTTGAAAACGAATCGATTTTAAAACGATTTTGTTGTTTTGTATACAAATTAGTTTTTACTAATCTTTCACTTATTTAATATTTTTGTCTAAATTCCTTATTTTTTTTTTTAATTTTTGTCTTCTGATATACCTACTTTTCAACCCCAAATGTTAAGAGATGGGTTCAAAAATAATTCTCAAAATCGATCGAAATTCATCACACCCTTCGAAAACGATCGTTTTCCATCACATACCAGAATAGGCATGTTCATACATACATGTATGTAAATGGGTACATTATCTTCATCTCAGTATACTTCGCTAAAATATACATACTGTAGTATGTATAAAAAATAAATCAGTCAACTGCGAGTCAGACTTCAATATATAACGTTAAAAGTACAAGATTTAAAGTTTTCATAAAATTTGTGGGCACCCTTTAATTTTATAATTTATTACTTATGTACTTAGGTATAAAAAAAATAGGTTCAAAAGAGCAGCCCACATACGTCGTAATCGAGTCAAGAATAGGAAAACCCTTTGACTTTTAACTGTTTTTATTACTTTTGTCTTAGCAAGCATAATATTAAATATCCTATATAAATTTTAAATGTCTGCCGATAACTTTTACAAAATAAGGCCAAGATACGTCGTAATCAAGGCTAGAATGGTGACACCCTTTAACTTTTTATTGTTTTTATTACTTTTTATCTCAGGAAGCGTAGTATTAAATACCCTAAATAAATTTAGTGTCTGCCTATAACGTATACAAGATAAGCAAGGCAAATTCATACCAGGTGGAGGTGATAGCTCAGCTGATTGTTTGTTGCTCTCGTTTTTTTGCTAATGTCTTGTCAAAAATACATTGTTACACATCTGCTAATCTAATGTCAAAGTTGATGTTTTGTTGTAGTTGTTGCTCTACTGCTCACACCTGGTATGAATTCGCCTTGCAAGATAAGGCTAAATTTCTTAACCTGAGTTACACTAATTTGCTGTATAATTTTACAAATTGTGACAAAAAAAAAACAAACGTTGTCTTTTGGTTTTTATAGAAAATTTTAATTGTTTACGTTGGAAACTAACATAATTTATTTCATTGATAAAAAATATACATTGAAATTTTTGCATTATAGAAATGAAAACAAAAAGTATATACATACAACCAAATCAATTTAAGCAAATTTAGTTTAAGTTTATATATTTGAGTTTATATTTTTTTAAAAGCTCCTTTTTTGCCTTGCTTCCTTCATGAAAAAAGATTATAGTTGTTTCATTGATTTATAACATGAACGCAATTTTTTTTATCTATATGACAAGTATACTCATCATTATGCAAACAATTGTCGTTTCGCCATGACGAGTATACTCGACATAAACAGTTAAAGAGTTAAAAAAGCAACTTCTAGTTTTTTCATTTCATTTTAATTAATTTTATTTTTGTTACTTATGGTTACAGTTGATATTGTAAAATATAATATGTGTAATTTTTAATTGTCAGCCTATTTCTGTACAAATGTCAGTTCATATATGAAAAATCCTGTCACTATCGAAACACCCTTTAATTTTTAGTTTTACTTTTTACACCTACTTTTATTAAAGCAGACACAATTTTACATTCTTTGTGTAAATTAAAATTATCTGTCTATTACGGTTTGAAACTAGGCTCATATTCGTGAAAATCAGATCACTAATGGAACACCCTTTAATATTTAGTAATTATTGTAAAAATTTCAAGAGATTACCCATTACGTTTCAAAAATATAGCCATATACGTAAACTTTCGCTTTGATATCGGGCCACCCTTTAAGCAACCATAGTTTTAATTTAAAGGTTTAAAACATAATATCACATCACTAAAAAACACCCTATAAATTTTAGTATTTTGTTATAGGCATAGTTACCTCTGTATAAAGTAAATTCATAAACCATATCTGCAGCAATATTAAAGTATGATGCCCTTATGCAAAAGAAATAAAGTCAAACAAACAAATTTTATATGCAAATTATTTATTTATTTTGCATAAGGGCATGAGAGTCTTTAAATTAGGTGTGGATTGCTTCAAAGCAATCGAACAAAATATTATCAGAACGCTTGCCAACCAAAATCCAAGAAAAAACAATCGACTTTTAAAACAGTATAAATGTAAAATTTAAGTGCTGATTTATAGCTGATAAAATTATATACCTACTCCTTACATAAATTTTTTGTTAGCCTAAAAATATGTTAAAACTTTTTTTCTTGGTTAAATCGCAGTAACATAATAGTGCCAGATTCGACATCAATTAATTTTTAAATTTTTTAAACTTCCCTAGAAAGCATAATATTTTATTAATTATTCAGAAAAGAGATCCAACGGCTTAAAATATATTAGTAAATCGAATTAAAACAGCTGATTATATTTTATGATTTTTATAATTCTTTTATATGTTAAAAACAACTTTTGTGATTACTTCGAATGCCTTAGATAAGAGCATTAACTAATTTTGACTTTTATGAAAAGCTTTAAAATTAAAATTGCGTATGCATAAAAGATAATATTTTTTATATTAAAATCTTGCAACTTGCATGACATATACTTATTATATTAATTTTGACATTGGAAACAAATTTTATTTAATTCGTGATTGGCATGATAAATCAATAAACTTAAAAAAAAATCTGTTGATCTTCTGAGATTACCTCTTAATTCAATATTTAGATTATACTTTCTTTTTGTCAATAATTTTGTATGTACATAAATACATCGTACATTTATGATCTCAATATTAAGAAATAACAATTTTATTTTTCGTGCACATATGGTCTAGTTACCCGCACCTTTTGTATATTTTATGAATTGATTTATAAAATATATTATAAATAAATAAATAATTTTTCTTATTTATGTACGTGTTTTTACTTCTTGTTGAACAAGAACGATTTGGTACAAGTTTTGGTTTTCTGGCAACACTAAATACTAACCATAGCTGACGAATAATCCGCCATTTTAGTTGCGTGTTGTCATCCCTCAACTAAGTCGCATTAAAAAATTTTTGATTTGAAAAAAAATCTTGCAGTTTCTCAAACGCTAAAAACCAACCAAACTTTTGAAATATATTGGTTAATTTAACGATTTCAGAAACATTTACAATTCTTCAAAAAATATTTAAAGCCAAATAAACGGGCGTGAATATTCATTCCATAACATTTTTTCTTTCAATAAGTGCGAAGCAAATGAAATTTGAAGTGTAGCAAGCAGTGAAGAAATTCCCAGGAAGGTCTGTTTGTACAATAAAGAAAAGATAATTGCCTATGAGAGTAAAAGAGAAAACTATATAGAATCAAATTACATGAAATGTAGGGTTGCCATACTTTAATTTTGTTAAGCTGGAATCGCTTATTTTTTTTTTTTGTTTTCAAAACCCTGGTTGTGGAATGGGCTTTTTAATCTTTGACGTCACTAGCAACATTTTAAATAATTACAATTATTTTCACTTAATTAAAACTTCGATATTTGACGCATTTTTTCTGATTACATTTTGATATTTTTTAACACTGGCCGCTTCAAATGACTACACTAAATGCAAAAAGTGGTACAAGGTAGATTTATCTTACTAGGTAGTATAGTCCGCCCAGCTGATTTAGTAGTTCGACATTTCAAAAGTTATATGTGTAAACAAGGCATATTTATCTTAATAGGTAGTGTCGTACGACCAGCAAATTTAGTAGTTCGAAATGTCAAAAATTGTATGTGTTTCGAAAATTTATAGTGCAGAAGTGAGAAAGCAATAAAACACATACAAACCTTCTCAATTTTCTTTTATGTTTTTTGACAAATCGTATGGCAAAGCAACAACAAAATGCCGTGTTGTTTTTGCATTGTTGTAGGGGCGCCACTACCTAGTAAAATAAATATACCTTGTGCAAGGCATATTTAACCAGGTGACTGCACAAGGCGGAGCTAATAAAAAGAAAAATTTTTAAATTTTTTTTTTATATGGAGTTTGACAGTAATCAAGTATTTTAATAGAGAATAAAATAGATATTACTGTCAAAATCCATAAAAAAAATTAAAAAAATTGTTTGTTGAAATTTCCTCTCCCTTACGATATCACCTTGTTAAATATGCCTTGCACGCATGTTTACACATGCAATTATAACGTATATTTTAAAAATGTCGAAGCGAAAGTACAAACATTGCCCACATCTTTGATTTTTATTATTTATAAACCAAAGTTACAAACAGTATTACATTTGTAAAAAAACATTAGACATCAATAAATCAAGGCATATTAATCAGGTAGCCTCACTACTGAGGGGAAATATTAAGGCGAAAATAATAAATTAAACTGTCGTTTAAGTGAGTATTTAAAGACAAAGATTACTATTATTTTTAAATGCGCGAAATATGTTAAAACTATAAATATTTCATATACATTTAATTCTGCTTTTTTAAATAAAATCTTTCTGCAAACTCTGTTTTTGACATTTAACTTCAAGAATTGTCAAAAAATAACTAAAAATGTGTTGCTTTTCCTTTTTTAGGGGTCCGTACACAAAGTGTAAAAATGTTCCCTATTGTTTTCGCTACAATGTCTGTCCGTCTGTCAGCGCCTTTTATCTCTGGAACCGTAATAGGAAGACTCTTGAAATTTTCACAGATGATGTATAGCTGTTGCCGCTATAGCAACAAATACTAAAACTTATAGGGTGTTCCGATAGAGAGGTGTTATTCACGAATATGTGTTTATTTCTTGAACTGTAGGAGGGATAGACTCGAGATTTAAAAACAGTAATTAAAACTTAGTTCGCTATATGAACAAGTATAAAAAAATAAACTTAAAAATTAAAGGGTGTTCCGATAGTGGTGTGATTTTCATGTATAAGGCATAAGTTTTGAACCATAATAGGTAGACGCTTGAAATTTTCACAGAAGGTGTGTATTGTGGCCTCTATAGTAACAAATACTAAAACTTATAGGGTGTTCCGATAGAGAAGTGTTATTCACGAATATGTGTTTATTTCTTGAACTGTAGGAGGCATAGTCTCAAGATTTAAAAAGAGTAATTAAAGCTTAGTTCGCTATATAAACAAGTATAAAAAATAATCCTAAAAATTAAAGGATGTTCTGATAGTGGTGCGATTTGCATGTAAAAGGCCTAATTTTTGAACCATAATAGTAGACTCTTGAAATTTTCACAGAAGGTGTATAACTGTGGTCGCTATAGCAACAAATATTAAAACTTATAGGGTGTTCCGATAGAGAGGTGTTATTCACGAATGTGTGTTTATTTCTTGAACTGTAGGAGGCATACAGTAAAAATTTACAAACAGTAATTAAAACGTAGTTCGCTTTATAAACAAGTCTAAAAAATAAACCTAAAAATTAAAGAGTGTTCCGATAGTGGTGTGATTTGCATGTATAAGGCCTAAGTTTTGAACCATAAAAGGTAGACTCTTGAAATTTTCACAGAAGGTGTATAACTATAGCAATAAATACTAAATCTTATCGGGTGTTCCGAAAGTGAGGTGTTATTTGCCTTTATGTCTTTATTTCTAGAGCTATAGGAGGCAACCACTTAAAATTTGCAGACAGTAATTAACACTATGTTCGCTTTCTAAACAAGTATATAAAATTAAACCTTAAAATTAAAGGGTGTTCCGAGAGTGACGTGCTTTGTGTGTATATGGTCTAAGTTTTGAACGATAAAAAGTAGACTCTTAAAGTTTTTACAGGCGGTTTATTACTATGGAAACTATTAGAAATCATAAAAATTAAATGGTGTTCCGACAGTGACGTGGTTCTTTTGTATAACGCCTTATTTCTTCAACCATAATAGGTAGACTCTTAAAATTTTGTACGATATGACAATTACTAAAAATTAAAGGGTGTTCCGACAATGACATGTTTTTTAAAGTATAGTGACTTATTTTTTTAATCGTAATAGGTAAACTCTTGATATATTCATAGAAAAATATATATCCATAGAAAAAGAATTTCCACGGCCGTTATAACAAATAACAAAATTAAAGGGTGTTCCGACATAGACATGATTTTTACTTAAATAGCCTTATTTTTTTAACCGTAATAGGTAGACTCTTGAATTATTTACAGTAGATGTTGTACTTCGGCCGCTCTAACAATTGCGAATTACTAAAGGGTGATCCATCAGTGACATATTTTGCACGTATATTACCTTATTTTTTGATCCGCAATAGGTAGGCCTGTAGTGCAATTCACTAACTTTTAACGATCTAACACTTGTTAAATATATCAACATGTTTTTAGCTTGCACTAACGCATTTGCGATTCACTAACCTATGGTTAACTAATGAAAAATACAAACAAAAATAAATGGCCATGCTGCTAAACAAAATGGCGAAATAGCGAAAAGAACAAAGAGGAATCAAAAATAATAAACAAAATATACAAAACTTTCCACAAAAGTGCGTCATTTTTTGTTCTTTTTTAATTTTATTTCTAAAAAATTGTTTAAATTCATTTTTATAAGGTAGGTAAAATACATACATATGTATGTGTTTTAATTATAAATATTAATTATTTACCTCCATATTTATAAAAAATAAAACTTATTTGAAATGTACATATTTTAAAATAAGTTTTGTATCAAAAATTAATTCTAAAATAGATTTCAAATAGGTATATTTTATTTTTTATAAATATGGCGTTAGAATATTTTACATTATACATCTAATTTATCTTTTGATATTTTGATAAAGTAAACGACACAAAAATAGTTGCAGTTAAATTAACAATACTCGACTTGTTAAGAAAAACAGCTGATATAACAACATCAAATGTTATTAAAAAGCATTTCTGAATAGCAAAGTCTTTCATTTTGTTGTTAAATTTTTTTTAACGAGTCAAGAATCGTTAAACTTGAATATTGAATCGCACTACTGATATTTTTATAGAAAGTGTATTACTATGGCCGTTATAACAATTCCTAAAATTTAAAGGGTGTTCCAATAGCGATGAAATTTTCGCGAATATGACTTTGGTTTTAAAAATAAAGGGTGCGCCATAAGACATAAAAAAATTAACAACTTGAATTTATAAAGGCCTACTAAACATAGTACGGAACCCTAGATGTGTGAGACTAACTCGCACTTGACTCATTTATTTTCTTTTGTCTTGTGAAATTAAAAATTTTCATTTTGTATATTTTACTTTATTTATTTAGCTGAGTTTTTAATTTTATTAAAATGGCCACTAATTTTCGGTAGTTTTTTAAATATTTTTTATATTAAGTTACAAAATATTTTTTATAGAAAAGTCGCGAACATGCCTCATGCCCAGGGACCCGAAATAACTGTTATTTTTATTTTAATATTAAAATGTGTACAGAAACAGTAACTAAAAATTTCGTTCCTGTAGTAACAATTATAAACAACCACAAAAAAGTGGTCCTGCCATATAAGATTTTTAATTTTTAGATCTTTCATAACCATTATAATTATTTTTTTTTTTATTTTGGTAACCATTATAAAAGATTTTTATTTATTTTGGTTACACTGCGTTTACATTTAACAATGCTGTTAAGACAACAACAATACATACATACTTTTTCAATTGTCTGAATTCAAGACAGTAAATAGGACTGTGATTTGACGTATGCCGGCAATAAATCAAATTTTTCTGTAAAGAAAAAACAAAAAATGCAAAAAAGAAAAAATCAAAAATTTAAACGAATTGTCCTAATTATTGTCTGGACGGCTATACTACGTAGACAATTGTTGGCCTTTTTCACAACCAATACGTATTCTTGATGACAGCATTGTCAAATGCAAACGCTAGGTTAATATAAAAATACAATAGTCTACACTAGACATAAAATGATAACTATTAACACTAACATCATGTTAGTATTAAATGAAGACTGCCCATGTTAATGTTATTTCCAAGTTTTAACATGGTTGTTAAAAGATTTGTTATAAAAACTCTTTTATAACATGACAATGACATTGTTATTGCATTTCAGGTTGACATTAGTATTTGCGAACAGCACCATCTGTTGCTCAACTGTACTCCTACTATCTGCTGTGCTATAAGCATTCAAACAATATTGTTGGAAAACAGAAAATTACGTTTAAACAGAAAATGACATATACTACGTTTATATGCAGCACACAAATAAAATTATTGCAAATAGAAAAATTTGCTGTATAAACAGTGATGTAATTTTTTATTTGCGAATAGTTAACTCACGAAAGCAATTCCTGACGTTGCCACTTCTTTTAAGTATAAAATGTATCGTGTGAATTAATGGAAAATTTTCTTCCACACTGCATTAATTTAATTGTAAAAACAACTAGCTGACCCGGTCCGCGTTGCTGGCCCTAAGCAAACATTAGTGTTGTATTACCACACGATTTAAATCGAGCCTTTAACGAAATTTACAGCCTTTAAATAAAAATCCATGGAATACCTATCAAAAAGTTTTTTTTACAGAATAATTTACATATGGTGTAGATATGGGCTCAATAAAAAAAGAAACGCATGTATTTAATTATTTATTACTTCATCTTAAGGCCAGAGGATAGACATTGGTTTTTGTTTTTTTATTTGGTAAAAAAACGTATAAATTTATTGGCGTGCCAACTCGGGAGGGCCACATACAACTGGCTGAGTGAAAAAGATGAATTTTCTAAAATTAAGCCAGCAATAGTCAATGATTGGCCTTGTGCTTTGTTGATGGTAATAGCAAAGGAAAGACACAAAAGGAATTTGAGCCGTT
The DNA here is from genome assembly GCA_949628195.1 of Phasia obesa. Classification (NCBI taxonomy): domain Eukaryota; kingdom Metazoa; phylum Arthropoda; class Insecta; order Diptera; family Tachinidae; genus Phasia; species Phasia obesa. Next base: position 79,719,392 of record OX451215.1, read on the forward strand.
TGAATTTGAATGCTAAATCGTTGGAAATCATCGGAATTCGTGGAATAAGTACGTCTTCGCCTTTGAATCTGCCACCGATGATTGTTGCCTCGATTAAATTTGGTGAACAATTTTTGATGGTCAATCTGGTTTCGTTGCATAACTTTGGTGCGTTTAAGTTGCGAATAAGAATTACCGGTGATCCAACCTTTCTTGTTAGTACATACGGTGGCATTCCGGGTGGTTCCAATGAATTCAAAAGTTGAGTGGGATAATTGACGGCTTGTTCTTCATCCGTTACTGTGTCGATCGATTTGTATTTGATTAATTTGCCGGCAGTAATTGCGAAACACTTGTTATTTACTAAATTGATTTCACTTATAGCCCGTTCAGGCTGCCACGAAATTAGTCATTTTGTGATTTCGGCCGAAATCAAATTGAAATTACGTAATTTCGCATACATTTTACCATTGCCCAAATTAACTCATTCTACTGAATTTCATCGAAATTAACTTGAAATTACGATAGACAACGCTGGTTTTGTAGAAAAAGCTACTTTTTTTGCAACCATGACCATATTTACAACCTAGAAAGTCCGTTTTGTTTGAAAAAAAATTTAAAAGCCAAATGAAATAATGGAAATAATTGTACATTAATTTTGTTGTAGTGTTGTTTTTAATATTCGTGTATATTTTAAATCAATGCGAAAGTGTTGTGCGAAAGCTTTTTGCAAAAGAATTAAATTATACAAATGCAACTAAGCGTGATCAGCTGTTTGCGAAATTAACTCAAATGTCAAAAAGCCCAGTATGAACACTTTAGATTTCGTTCGTAATTTCAGCTCGAAATTACTTAATTTCGTGGCAGCCTGAATGGGCTATTACATATATGTATGTAGGTTTTTAACTTATGAACACAAAACAACAAATAACGCGAACAAATCAAATGCAGTCAGTGAGCAATTGAAAGCAAAGTTTGGTTGAATGTACCGTTATTTTTTATCAGCGTTTAAAAAAACACAAAATGTAGGTTACTTAAATGCAAGAGTACACAAGGTTGTTTATCATCGGTTGATAATATAATAATGGGTGATTTTTTTGAGGTTAGGATTTTCATGCATTAGTACTTGACAGATCACGTGAGATTTCAGACATGGTGCCAAAGAGAAAGATGCTCAGTATGCTTTGACATTTCATCATGAATAGACTTACTAACGAGCAACGCTTGCAAATCATTGAATTTTATTACCAAAATCAGTGTTCGGTTCGAAATGTTCAAATGTGACAAATTTTGTTCAGCGATGAGGCTCATTTCTGGTTGAATGGCTACGTAAATAAGCAAAATTGCCGCATTTGGAGTGAAGAGCAACCAGAAGCCGTTCAAGAACTGCCCATGCATCCCGAAAAATGCACTGTTTGGTGTGGTTTGTACGCTGGTGGAATCATTGGACCGTATTTTTTCAAAGATGCTGTTGGACGCAACGTTACGGTGAATGGCGATCGCTATCGTTCGATGCTAACAAACTTTTTGTTGCCAAAAATGGAACAACTGAACTTGGTTGACATGTGGTTTCAACAAGATGGCGCTACATGCCACACAGCTCGCGATTCTATGGCCATTTTGAGGGAAAACTTCGGAGAACAATTCATCTCAAGAAATGGACCGGTAAGTTGGCCACCAAGATCATGCGATTTGACGCCTTTATACTATTTTTTGTGGGGCTACGTCAAGTCTAAAGTCTACAGAAATAAGCCAGCAACTATTCCAGCTTTGGAAGACAACATTTCCGAAGAAATTCGGGCTATTACGGCCGAAATGCTCGAAAAAGTTGCCCAAAATTGGACTTTCCGAATGGACCACCTAAGACGCAGCCGCGGTCAACATTTAAATGAAATTATCTTCAAAAAGTAAATGTCATGGACCAATCTAACGTTTCAAATAAAGAACCGATGAGATTTTGCAAATTTTATGCGTTTTTTTTTAAAAAAAAGTTCTCAAGCTCTTAAAAAATCACTCGTTATTATTTTTAACTTATTGTACAATGTTGCACCTTAGTAAGCGCGGAATATCTTGTGTTATCGAATGATGTAAATATTTTGTAAATAAACCGAAAACTCGGATTTTTGAATGCCACATTTCGAAAGTTTTAAAATTTTGATATTGGATTATTATTAAGATATGTAGGTTTTTTGTAAATAGGTATATTCGGAACTACATAACCGATTTAACAGTTTGATATCTCGTTATGAAAACATGAGAACGGCTTTCAAATAAAATAAAAAAAAGCAAAAAAAAAAATAAATATACATATGTATATGGTGCAATATAAAAATTGGATTTTGCCATGCCCCTCCGCCCGCAGACCGAAAATCAAAAATCAGACTTCACAGTGTCACCCGCCTGAATATTCTGAAGATTCCCTGAAAATGTCAACAAAATCGGCCTAGACGTTTTGGAGTCCATACGTTACATACATACACACATCCTGTTTTATATATGTATATAGATATAGATATGTTCGATCACAACATTAAACATTTAAGAAAACAGCACTAAACAACACAAACATTAAAAAAATATAAAACTATTAGGCCCATTATTATAACTTGCCAATAGCTAAAGTTAGGATATTGTAAATCTTGTTTACACATCGATTAAAGAAAACAATCAGAAATGTTTGTTAATAGTTTAATGGTTCCATTCGCAAAATTTTTTGAGTGCATAATGTCTTTTTATTATTTTATTTTCTACATGTTCCACATTTCTTATATAAGTAAGTACATATGTATGTTTTTCCACCGCATTTGTGTGTTAGCTTTCCAATTTGCTATTTGTTAATAGATTTTTAATTTTCTTAATTAAATTTGGTTTGTCCTTGGCCGCCTTTTGTTAAAAAAAGAAGAAAGTGTTAAGATAGCTCTTCTCTCAACTAAGAAATGTTTTAGAAAATGCCCATGTACATATTTATTTATCTACATATTATGCAAAAAAAAGAAGAAAAATAAATATGTATGTAGGTACATAAAAAAAATTGCATTTATAAAAAATATTTTGGACAAAAAATTGTTTTTTATCCCGGTGTTATAACAATTTATAAAATTAATAGGTCTGTTCCAGGTGCATAACAAAACAGTCCAAACTCGAACAAATTAGTCCAAAAGCGTTCCAGATAACAACATTTGTGCAGTTTTGAGAGAAAAATTTTTCATTTCCTGTACAAAGTAGGTTTAACTTTGAAAACAGTTTTACCTGTAACTGAAGGAGGTTCAAAAAGCAACGTCTGCTTTGAAAACTAGGGCTTAGATCGGCGATATTGAGAAAAATAGGAATATTAATACGACTGAACCAAACGTAAACATAGATAGATCCTTATCTAGGAGGTCATTAGGCTATATTTTTATATTTATTTATATTTATTTATGTATAAAAACACATTTTACACTGTGCGTACATGGTAATCTCCGAAACCGATTTAAATAGATTTAATGGAGTCCCAGCGGAAAAGGCAATCAATAGGAAATGAATATGTTATACAAAGAATAAGTATATAATATTTTGCTTCCAGTATCTATTGCTCAACATAAATGAAAGTAAACAAATTTTTGTTCCCTATTCTTCCGACGCCTTGTTCTTGTACAAACAAAACAATGGCTAGTCAAGGCTCCGTGTAATGTTTAATTAAATTTTGTCTAATTATTATTATTGTCATATTATTGTAATCTTTATTAGTAAATTTAGAATTGTTGGTTTTTTTCATTTTTCTTGAAATTTTGGCATTAGTAAAGATTAAAATTCTAAAAATCATGTAATCAGGTATGTTCGGTTTCGAATTACAATACATACCCGAATATGTACCTAGGTATTCGCATATGTATTAGAAGAAATATCTTGTTTAGGCTAGAACCATCGCGTACATATTTAGATTTTTTTTTTTGAAACGCGTAATGGAAGCAATTAATTACATTTTGCCAATTATTTTTGTAAAAAGCAAGGTATATTTATTTTACTAGGTAGTGGCAACAACATGGCATTTTGTTGTTGCTTTGTAGTTCGAAATGTCAAAAAACATATAAGAAAACTGAGAAGGCGTGTATGTGTTTTATTGCTTTCTCACTTCTACACTATAAAATTTCTGAACACATACAACTTTTGACATGTCGAACTACTAAGTCAGCTGGGCGGACGACACTACCTAGTAAGATAAATATACCTTGGTAAAAAGTTTACGTAATTTGTAACCAGCTGCTTATCGGTAGTTTTTCCTGCTGTAGCAAAAATCCAAATTTTTTTAAACAAAACATTCCACATGATAACACGCTGAATTTCATTGTTAATGGCTTCTTTTATTTACTTAACTATTTGAACCTTACTCTAGATCAATTTTTAACCGACTTCAAAAAAAGAAGGAGGTTATCAATTCGTCTTTTTTTATAGTTGTGCCCGCAGAACTCAGCCATTTCTGAACCGATTTTAAAATTTTTTTCTTTATTTGAAAAGTCCCGTTTTAACAACAGTTCATTATTTTAAAAATTAAAGGGTGTCCCCATACAACATACATGTTTTTTTTCGTGTATTAAGAACGCTAAAGGGCACTAATTTAAAATTTTAAAAATTTGCGTATCAGTATAGCCCCCACCAACTAAAAGGAAGGAAAAAATAAACTTAGAATTTAAAGGGTGTCCCCATAGGTAACGTAATTTGACCTTTATGGGGTTATCTTTTGAACCGTCAAATACAAGACCTTGAAAGTTTGACAGAATGTCGATTACTATGACCTTTTTAATAAAAAGGATAAATATTCAAAATTATAAATTATAGGGTGCTCCAATAGTTAATTAAAATTGATGTATATGCCCATACTTTTGTACACCCACCGTAAAATTTACAAAGAACCTGTATTACTAAGACCGCTATAACAAAAAGTATAAAATTTGAATTTGGAAATAAAAGGGTGTCCCAATAGTTAATGTAATTTTATGTATGTGGCCAAAGTTTTGAACCGTTATAGACAGATGTGTGTGAAGTTAAATTTCGAAATTTAAATCTCAGACACAAACCAATTACGTTAACAGAGGTCTGTTAACATACTAACATAGCGCTGTTAAGCATATAAATCCTGGGAGTATATCTTCCAAATGGAATTGTGACCACATTTTTGGACCAAATAAACCACAAAAAATGTAGCGGGCGGCTTATTTTATTGTTTTTCGATAAAAAATTTAAAAATGTTGGATATGTCCCAAAATTTCTAAGTTTTTCACATTTTAATATTTTAAGAATTTTTAAGGATAAGTTTGAATTCCAGGAGAACGGTAAAAGATGGGCAGCTAAAAATTGATCTATTTTAAAGGAATTACATCCTTTTATGATTCCTAGTAATTAAATTCAATTAAAAATGGAGTTCTGATATAAATTTTTACAAATTTGTAAATTTTCAAATTTGAAATTTCTTTAGAGGATGAACTCCAGGAGAACGGTAAAAGATGGGCAGCTAAAAATTGATCTATTTTAAAGGAATTACATCCTTTTATGATTCCTAGTAATTAAATTCAATTAAAAATGGAGTTCTGATATAAATTTTTACAAATTTGTAAATTTTCAGATTTGAAATTTCTTTAGAGGATGAACTCCAGGAGAACGGTAAAAGATGGGCAGCTAAAAATTGATCTATTTTAAAGGAATTACATCCTTTTATGATTCCTAGTAATTAAATTCAATTAAAAATGGAGTTCTGATATAAATTTTTACAAATTTGTAAATTTTCAAATTTGAAATTTCTTTAGAGGATGAACTCCAGGAGAACGGTAAAAGATGGGCAGCTAAAAATTGATCTATTTTAAAGGAATTACATCCTTTTATGATTCCTAGTAATTAAATTCAATTAAAAATGGAGTTCTGATATAAATTTTTACAAATTTGTAAATTTTCAAATTTGAAATTTCTTTAGAGGATGAACTCCAGGAGAACAGTAAAAGATGGGCAGCTAAAAATTGATCTATTTTAAATGAATTACATCCTTTTATGATTCCTAGTAATTAAATTCAATTAAAAATGGAGTTCTGATATAAATTTTCATCCTCTAAAGAAATTTCAAATTTGAAAATTTACAAATTTGTAAAAATTTATATCAGAACTCCATTTTTAATTGAATTTAATTACTGGGAATCATAAAAGGATGTAATTCCTTTAAAATAGACCAATTTTTAGCTGCCCATCTTTTACCGTTCTCCTGGAGTTCATCCTCTAAAGAAATTTTAAATTTGAAAATTTACAAATTTGTAAAAATTTATATCAGAACTCCATTTTTATTTGAATTTAATTACTAGGAATCATAAAAGGATGTAATTCCTTTAAAATAGATCAATTTTTAGCTGCCATCTTTTACCGTTCTCCTGGAGTTCATCCTCTAAAGAAATTTCAAATTTGAAAATTTACAAATTTGCAAAAATTTATATCAGAACTTCATTTTTAATTGAATTTAATTACTAGGAATCATAAAAAGATGTAATTCCTTTAAAATAGATCAATTTTTAGCTGCCCATCTTTTACCGTTCTCCTGGAGTTCATCCTCTAAAGAAATTTCAAATTTGAAAATTTACAAATTTGTAAAAATTTATATCAGAACTCCATTTTTAATTGAATTTAATTACTAGGAATCATAAAAGGATGTAATTCCTTTAAAATAGATCAATTTTTAGCTGCCCATCTTTTACTGTTCTCCTGGAATTCAGACTTATCCTTAAAAATTCTCAAAATATTAAAATGTGAAAAACTTAGAAATTTTGGGACATATCCAACATTTTTAAATTTTTTATCGAAAAACAATAAAATATGCCGCCCGCTACATTTTTTGTGGTTTATTTGGTGCAAAAATGTGGTCACAATTCCATTTGGAAGATATACTCCCAAGATTTATATGCTTAACAGCGCTATGTTAGCATGTTAACAGACCTCTGTTAACGTAATTGGTTTGTGTCTGAGATTTAAATTTCGAAATTTAACTTCACACACATTATAGACAGGCAGCTGAAATTTACAAGGAACCTGTATTGCTAAGTCAGCTATAACAAGTATATAATTTGAATTTAGCAATTAAAGGGTGTCCCCATAATTGATGTAATTTGACCTATATGGCCCTATCTTTTGAACCGTTATAGACAAACACATGAAAATTATGTAGAATTTCTACTACTTTCTCTGGTATACTAGCAAGTATAAATATTTAAAATTATGAATTAAAGGGTGTCCCAATAGTTCTGTAATTTGTTGTATATGACTAAACCTTTGAGCCGTTATAGACACACAGTTGAAATTTACAAAAAATTCTTGTGGCCAAGTCCTCTATAACAATAGTTCTTTAATTTAAAATTGTAAACTAAAGGGTGTCCCAATATGTGAAGTTATTTGATTTATGTTGCCCTATCTTTAAAACCGTTATAGACAGACATTTGATATTTACGCAGAACATTACTATATCCGCTATAGTAAAAATTATAAAATTGGAAATCAAAGGGTGTACCTAAAGTTAATGATATTTGATCTATATGACCTTATCTTTTGAAAGCTTATAGATAAACATTTGAAATTTTCACAAAGCGAATATCACTACGTCTACAATAAAAAGTACTTAAAGGGTGTCCTCATAGCTGACGTAATTTGCCTTATATGGATTAGACTTTTTAACCGTTATAGAATGAGATTTGATATTTACATAGTGAGTGTATTGTTATGTCCGCTATAAAAATTATAAAATTGAAAATAAAATATAGTTAATGAAATTTGATGTATGCCTTATCTTTTGAGCCGTTTTAGATAGTCAACTCAAATCTATACAAAATGTGTATTACTATGGTCGCTATTACATAATTATAAAAGTTTATAATTAAATGGTGTCCCCATAACTTTTGAACAGTAATAAGGAGATGCTCGAATTTCACATAGTCTTTATTTCTTCTCCTGCTAATTTTTGCGCATTTTGTTTATCTTTTATTTGGTTTATATATAATGGGTGATTTTTTTGAGGTTAGGATTTTCATGCATTAGTATTTGACAGATCACGTGAGATTTCAGACATGGTGCCAAAGAGAAAGATGCTCAGTATGCTTTGACATTTCATCATGAATAGACTTACTAACGAGCAACGCTTGCAAATCATTGAATTTTATTACCAAAATCAGTGTTCGGTTCGAAATGTGTTTTATCGACAAATTTTGTTCAGCGATAAGGCTCATTTCTGGTTGAATGGCTACGTAAATAAGCAAAATTGCCGCATTTGGAGTGAAGAGCAACCAGAAGCCGTTCAAGAACTGCCCATGCATCCCGAAAAATGCACTGTTTGGTGTGGTTTGTACGCTGGTGGAATCATTGGACCGTATTTTTTCAAAGATGCTGTTGGACGCAACGTTACGGTGAATGGCGATCGCTATCGTTCGATGCTAACAAACTTTTTGTTGCCAAAAATGGAACAACTGAACTTGGTTGACATGTGGTTTCAACAAGATGGCGCTACATGCCACACAGCTCGCGATTCTATGGCCATTTTGAGGGAAAACTTCGGAGAACAATTCATCTCAAGAAATGGACCGGTAAGTTGGCCACCAAGATCATGCGATTTGACGCCTTTAGACTATTTTTTGTGGGGCTACGTCAAGTCTAAAGTCTACAGAAATAAGCCAGCAACTATTCCAGCTTTGGAAGACAACATTTCCGAAGAAATTCGGGCTATTCCGGCCGAAATGCTCGAAAAAGTTGCCCAAAATTGGACTTTCCGAATGGACCACCTAAGACGCAGCCGCGGTCAACATTTAAATGAAATTATCTTCAAAAAGTAAATGTCATGGACCAATCTAACGTTTCAAATAAAGAACCGATGAGATTTTGCAAATTTTATGCGTTTTTTTTTTTAAAAAAGTTCTCAAGCTCTTAAAAAATCACTCGTTAGTTCTTACAGATTACTTCTTACATGTTCAGTTTAGAACTGGTACCCAACTATCTGTTTTGAAGTCGGTTTTTTTTTGCAAGAATTATCTATTACTATTATTTTTTGGATTTTTAAAATAAGCGTAACAATTGACGTTTTAAATAGTTTTCAACATTAAACAGGAAAAATTTATAAAATTTTACCAAATGAGCTACATACATTGTATTTTTCTGGTTTAAATTGTACTTAAGGTCGGTGTATATAGAATCCGTTATACTTCGCACAAAAAAAAGTTGAAATACAGGTTTTTTTATTAGCGTTCTCACAATCACAATTGACTTTTCCGTCAACGCAAAGTACGAAAATTGGGCAACTTTAAACTTTGTACGTACGTTGACCAGTTTGAAAGCTATCAATTGGTTTTTTCTTTGTTTTGATTACATTTTTGTGCTGAGTGGGAGCAAAAATAAAACAAAATAAATAAAGTAAAATCGAGAACAAAGCTTTTCAAGTGGTTTCTTTCCTGATTTAATATCCGTCAACAAAGTACTCAATGTGTCAACCTGTTCTGTCGGTGCTTTAATCACAGTTAAGGCCGGGGCACATAGAGTCATACGTTATACTTTAACGTTCCCAACTGAAATCAAAGTAACAACGGAAGAGGTTGACACAATGAGTACTTTGTTGACGCATATTAAATCAAACAAGAAAGTACTTTAAAAGCTCTTTTCTCGATTTTTCTCTATTAAATTAAATTATTTTGTTGTATTTTGTTTTATTTTTGCTTCCACAAAAAGTTAATTTTGAGAGAGAGAAACAAAGAGAAACAAAGAGAAACCAATTATAGCTTTCAACGTACGTCAAAAGTTAAAAGTTGCACAACTTTCGTACTTTGCGTTATAACGTATGACGGATTCTATGTGCCCCGGGCTTTAACCCCAGTCTACATTAGACATAAAATGATAAACATTAACACTAACATCATGTTAGTATTCAATGTAGACAGCCCATGTTAATGTTATTTCCAAGTTTTAACATGGTTGTTAAAACATTTGTTATAAAAACTCTTTTATAACATGACAATGACGTTGTTGTTGTATTTTATTATTTTCGAATAGCGCCATCTGTTGCGCAATGAAACTTCTACTATCTGATGTGTATTCAAAGTATTCAAACAACATTGTTGGAAAACAGAAAATTATGTTTAATCAGAAAATTAAATAAACACGCATTCGTTATCTATAACTTCATGTTTATGTTTTGTTCAACTTGATGACTAGTAAAGACGGCCCCTTAAATATGTCAAAGTATAACGTATGACGTGCCCCGGCCTTAAAAATGGTACAATTGTACTAACGTAACCAACCCTTTACTATGCTAAAATATTCCCACCAAAACAAAAAATGCATATACCCACATACAATATGTATATATGATTGAATGCAGATCGCTAAAATCAAGGCATATTTAACCAGGTGACAGCACAAGGCTGAGCTAATATTATAGAGAAATTTTTTTAATTTTTTTATATGGAGTTTGACATTATCATATATTTTAAGAGAGAATAAAATAGATATTACTGTCAAAATACACATAAAAAAACTCAATCACCTTGTTAAATATGCCTTGGCTAAAATTAATGACGGTTGTAAAATAAAAGAAGAAACCATCCAAGAAAAGCAACAAAAACAAAATAAAATAAAATAAATTAGTCAAAAGCGAGTTAGACTCACACACGTAGGGTTCCGTACTATGTTTAGTACAACTTTAAAAATTCAAATTGTTAATTTTTTCATGTCTTATGAGTCATCCTTTAATTTTAAAATTAAAGTCATAATTGCATCACTGTTGGAACACCCTTTAAATTTTAGCAATTTTTGTTATAGCGGCCATGGTAATACACTATCTATAAAAATATACATGCGCAAACCTATTGCGGTTCAAAAAACAAGGTAATATACGTGAAAAACATGTCACTGATGGAACACCCTTTAGATATTAGTAATTGTTACAGATGCCGAAGTAAAACATCTACTGTAAACATTTAAAGAGTCAACCTATTACAGTTCAAAAAATAAGGCTATGTACAAATCATGTTTCTGTGGAACACCCTTTAATTTTTTTATTTGCAATGACGGCCATGGCAATTCTCCTTCTATGAATATATCAAGAGTCTATCTATTACTATTAGAAAAATAAGTTAATATTCGTGAAAAACATGTCACTGTCAGAACACACTTTAATTTTTAGTAATTGTCATAACGGCCATGGTAACACATCTTCTATAAAAATTGGAAAAGTCTACCTATTACGGATCAAAAACTATGTCGTTATACATGCAAAACATTAGTCAATGTTTATCCAAATCACGTCACTGTTGGTACACCCTTTTATTTTACTATTTGGTATAGTGGCTATACACATCCTGTAAAAACATCAAGAGCCTACCTATTATCGTTCAAAACTTAGGCCATATACATACATGCAAATTACGTCACTATCGGAAGACCCTTTAATTTTTTGGTGTAATATTGTATACTTGCTTATAACGCGAACATAGATTAAATTACAAATTACAAATAAATGCAAATTTTAAGTGTTTGCCTCCAATAGCTCAAGAAATAAAGACATAAAAGCAAATAACACGTCACTTTAGGAACACCCTATAAGTTTTAGTATTTGTTGCTATAGTGGCTACAGTTACACACCTTCCGTGAAAATTTCAAGAGTCTATCTATTATGGTTCAAAACTTAGGGCTTATACATGCAAATCACACCACTATCGGAACACCCTTTAATTTTTAAGTTTATTTTTTAGACTTGTTTATATAGCTTATACGGTCTAATAGCTCATACGGTCTAATACAACATCTTCAGCACCAGTTGAAAGGTTATATTTGTTCGCTAGTATTATTTTAACACTAAGGCGCCAAATTTATTTATTCAAATAGGATTGTTATTATTTTTTATAATTTATATTGAACATTTTTGTAATTAAATATTTTTTGACAATAATTACAAACAAAAAGTATTAATTACTTAAAATTTTCAATTACATGTAATTTGTAATTGAAAAATTTCAATTACAATTACATGTAATTAGTAATTGGAAAACTAAATTACTAATTATATGTAATTGTAATTGAAATTTTTCAATTACAAATTACATGTAATTGAAAATTTTTTACAAATTACAAGTAATTGGAATTGATTTTAGTCCCTATTTCAATTACAATTATTTGTAATTAGTAATTGAAAATTTTCAATTACAATTACATGTAATTAGTAATTGAAAATTTTCAATTACAATTACATGTAATTAGTTATTGCATGTGTAATTAATTACAAAATGTAATTGATATCCCCCGAGTCTGATAATAAAATAGTAACTCATTTCCATCTGTCTGTCTACTTTTCTTTTGCGTTCGCATCACGTAAAAAGTACTGGATGGATTTTAACAACATTTTAGAAAGAGGTACCTACTATCCTGATCCCAATAAAGGATACTTTTTTTCAGACGTACACAAGGTAGTTCTCTAGGTGCACTGTAATAATTTTTCCCTTTGTATGAGAGATACTACGGCTAATGTCCCAAATGGCAGGTACCACGCCCACAATTCCAATCCAGTGTGTGTTTTTCCAAACTATGAATGTTAATATAGAGGTTACTAGAGCAAAATTTCCAGGCGCTACCTATTACTGCTACCAAGCAACATGATGGTAAATATGTACTATGTATGGGAGCTGCCACGCCCATGTCAAATATCAAAAAAAAGTACCCTATTTTAACAACCGTATATCTAATAACAAACTGTGTACGCTATACCCTATAAGCAACTCAACTAACTTGTAATGCACTTTAAGCTAACTTCTTTGCAACCAGTAGTAGTTGATACTTTGATATTTTTTATTAAAAACAAGTAAAAGCGCTTCACGGCGGTGATTTTATTTTTACAGAATTAGGTACAAAATTGGTTTAATTTAAGAGAGAGTCAGTAAAATTTTTCCACTAATCAGCAAAATCTCGTATACGTTATACATATGAATACCGTGACCTAAAATTCCTTACTGTGTAAAAATGCAAAATAGACAATTTTGTAAAAATTTTATAGATAATTGTTTTTGTAAAAAATTTTGCAGAAAATTGTTTTTGTAAAAATTTCATATAAAATTGTTTTTGTTAAAATTTATAGAAAATTTAGTTGTATTTTATTAAATATTTTTTGTAAAAATTTAATTAAATATTTTTTGTAAAAATTTAATTGAACATTTTTTGTAAGATTTGTTTGGAAAAAATTTTTGTAAACTTGAAAATTTTTTTTAAATTTTTTGTAAAATATTTTTTAAAAAATTTTTTATAAATTTTTTTTGTAAAAATTTTTCTTAAAATTTTTTTAAAATTTTTTTTTGAAAATTTTTTTTAAATATTTTTTGAAAATTTTTTTGTAATTTATTTTTAAAATTTTTTTGTATTTTTTTGTAAAAATTTATAGAACATTTTTTTAAATTGTATAGAAAATTTTGTTGTACATATTTTAACGAAAATTTTTTGTAAAACTTTGAATAAACATTTTTTGTAAAATTTTTTTGGAAAAAATGTTTTAAAAACTTTTTGTAAAAATTTGTTTCAAAAGTTTTGGTAAAAATTTTATTTGGAAAATTTTTTCTAAAAATTCTTTGTAATTTTTTTTAATTTCTGGATATTTTTTTTTTGAAAAATTTTTTAGTTTTTTTTTTAATTTTGTTTAAAAATTAGGAATTAGCTGTATTCTATATTGCGTTAAAATAGTGAATAGTAAAATCCTTTAAAATAATTTCTTCAATTCGACCCCCCCAATGGGCTATTTACTGCTCCTGGTTGCCAGTGCGCACCCTGTGCGTCTATTGACTACCTCTATATGTATTGCTTTCTATAAAGGCCTTTAATACAAATCAAAGAAGAAAAACCTTACCAACCTAAAGATAAACAAAAAATCGGGCCTCGCAGGGGGTTATTGGTCCTCCGATCTACCTGTCGCTGTCTAATATTCAACAAAAACAGGCAAAATAGAATCATTAAATCCAAAAGAAAATAAAAACAACGTGAAAAAATGAAAGTTACTGAATTGCAATCCAAAAACTTGTTATATACATAGTTATATATCCTTCACAATAGTACAGTTAGACATAGTCTTACAAAATGTTTCCATTTTGACAACACTATACCTCTAGTTTTCACTCTTATGTATATCTCTTAACTTTATTTGTACAACTACCTATAAAATAAAAAACGACTTAATAAAATTAAACATTAATATTATCCTCCTCAGTTTTTAGTGAATTTTAGATTTATTATTAAAATGAGTTAATTAAAAATTGACCACGTAATTAAAATTTCTTTAATCCTCTATGGTATAGGCAGAGATCAACTCAGATCAAAACAAAAATTCCTTGTATCAAAGGCACTAATAACGAACACAAAAGATCAACAACATGATAAAAACTTAAGTCATGTTGTGACCATATACATATATCTCCATCATATATACCTGATTTAGCTGATTTTCAATAGAAAAATTCTCGACATATGGTGGAGTTATATTTTCTGCGGTTCTTCTGTGGCCTTAGAAAAACTTTTTTCAACAAGAACATTGCAGATTATCCCAATGTACTTAGGTACATATAAGGATCCAGAATATATAATTTATGAGATGGAAAATAAATACTGTAGATATTATAAACTTATATACATATGTATGTACATAGGTATACCCTTTTCCCCTGTGAAGAAGGGTGTTAAAAAACCTTTTTACTATTTTTCACAAAAAAAAACTTGAATTATTATTTCCTGAAATTTACCTGAACACCCTAAACAACATTAATTCTGTGGCAAAAAGGAAAAAGTGCTTAAGTCTTTTTTTTAAGTTTTGTAGGAGAGCAATTTTAAACTTAAAAATTATTTTTTTTAAAAAATATCTGATCTTTAAACTTCACACATGGGACTCAGACGTATGTTTTGGAAATTATTTTAGATCTACGAAAAGTACGCAGGCGTTGCAATTAATAAGTTGTGAAAAAAAGATTTTTTGATTTGGAAAAATAGCTTGTAGTTTCTTAAGCTTTTTTCCCAATGCGTTTAGATATTGAAAAAAGATAAGCAGAATTAAATTTCGCTATAACTTTCTCAAAAATGGTACAAAATAATTGAAACTTTGCACATGAGTACTTTGGAGTACGGAGAGTCCAAAGGTGCCACTAACTTAAATTTTGCTTAAGTCGACTTAAGCACTTATTCCTTAATGCCACAGAATTAATGTTTGTTTATCTCTTGCTCTCTCACTGAGAAGCAGGTATGGTAAAGTTGGTACATTTATACAATTTTAAACATAGGACGTTACGCTGATTTAATTGATAGTAAATGTAAATATCGTAATGTTATGCTTAGCTTTCTTACAAGTAACCCGCTGGAGAGAAACAATTTAAATTGGCTCGTTATTTTTATCATCTGTTTCTAACTTAAAAAAAGTAAATTTTATGCAATACAATTGTTTGTATAGATATATGCCTATATTTATTAAAATAATTTTGGTTTATAAAATGTTTTTTAAGCAAGTTTTTAACGAAGATTTTCTTAATAAACCTTTCTTAAATAAAAATTATTTTCTATGAATACTGGTATTAAATTGTGAATATATATTATTTAGTGGACCAGCCAATTTTGACATTTTAGAAATAAATTTGTAATACTTTACTGTCTATAGCTTTGCGAGATTTTCTAAGGCAGGGCAGATTTACAGAAGATTAAATATTGTCTTTTTCTCTTCAATATTGTAACTCCTTTAGTGGTCGTTTGCTTTTAAAAATTTGACACCAGTATATCATTCGCTGGCGAAAAAATTCCAATTAAGTTAATACCAAACATATTATACCCTGCAATCATAGCCATGAGGTCCTTTAACTTTCGTTCAAGTCTCGAATTTGCGATGCAATGTATTTAATGGTAATTGTTTATAATTTATAATGAAAAACATACGCACAAATGTATGTTTAAGTAGTGTTCAATTTTAAAAGGCGTTTCATGTAATTTTGTGATTTAGATTACCATCTCTGCTAAGAAAGGCACAATAAAAAACAAGAGAGAAAGAGAGATTTGTTTTTTGCGTTTTTGGCAGAGATGACAAATGAAATTGTACTAATCGGTGTTTACAATTGTACTTTTTGGACTAAAATTGTACTTACACATTTTGCTTCTTTGAACAAAAAATAACACTTGAATTTGTTCGTTAATTTTTATCTTTTTGCAATGTCAAGTAAAGTATAGAATTAATTAATTTATTTATTTTTTAGTCTTAAGAATATAATTCTTGTATAGTCCAAAGAGATAACAAAAAGAGTAATGTATACATATTTTTAAAAAAATTACATTAGTCAAAACAATGAATAATGCGCGCTGAGTATCGTTTTTCGTGTTAATGCACTTTTGCTGAACAAGAGCGATATAATGTAAAATCAATATAAGTTTGAAACTTATAATAATTCTAAAATACACTTTCCACTGTGTAAATAAAATATTATTTGTGCTGTTGTTAGTTATTTATACAAAAATTATATAAATCAGGAATGTCTTAGATCCATAAATCAGATTGGAGGATTACACTCATCTATGTGTAGGGCTCGGGACATTATCCAGTAATCAGCAAATAGGGTAATCATAAGCGACTAATGGCTAAAATGAGAAGGCTCAACGTGCCTACTTGCAAAATTAGGAGGAATAACTGTCTTGGAATAGATCAATCACGAATTGAGTTTCTTTTGAAACTCTTAATTGAAGTAATTAATGATATCTTAGACAAAACTAAAAAATAAGTAAGGTGTTTCTCCTAGTTAAAGTAAAGAACCCACATTTTTTCTTTCTACTTTTAATAGCTTGACAAAATAAAATTTAATTTCAATATGGTTTGATCCATAACATAGTTTCTTTTCTTTAATTAGATTAAGATAGCTTCTATTGTCTTCAAAATTAACTATCGGATTTTCTTGTTTGCAGTTAAAATCATTTAAAATATTTTTAATCCAAAAAACTTCCTTAGCGGCTTAAGATAAAGCAATAAATTCTGCTCCTGTTCTTGATAGCGAAATAGTTAATTGCTTCTTGCAGGCCCAACTAACTGTACTATTGTTAAGTAAGAAAACGTATTTTTTTTGGTTTTGAATTTGATTTTCTATTAATTCTGTACTCGGTCCAATTAGCATCAACATAACCAGTAAGGTTATTTAATTCGATGTGCTTTTATTGAGGTTCAAAAACAAATTTCTTTTACATTTTAAATACTTTGCAACACGTTTAAATTTATAGCAATCTTGTTGATTTTCCCATAGGACAGTTCAAGAGGGATTTGGATGGTTTTGCATCTTGCGAACCAAGTTTAAAAAGAATATTTTCAATATAATGCATTTGGCGTATTTTACATTAATTTTCTTTTGGACTTTCAGTCCAAGACAATAGGGTATATCACCTAAACTATTAACTTAAAATTGGCAGGTGCCATATACTCTAATTCTCTTAAGGACATAAAACTAAAAGTGTCGAAAAGTATAAAAATACAAGTAATTTTTGTATGCATTTTTAGAATTTTAGCGATAGCTTTAGCTACGAGAATTACAGAATATGGCACCAGTTTAAGTACATGTTTTAAAAAGGAATGATAATAATTTTTCTATAATCAAAAAATGAAGACAAAATATTGCAGACTAAGCAAGAGAAAACGAAGTATATTTATAACAATAATATTCTTACAATTATTAAAAAGACGAAACTGTACAGATCAACATACCTACATCTGAGACAGATGTGGAACAAGATTAACGTGGGCACCTGCCGGTTTGGCCTAATCCCACGGTGGTCTTTCCACACAGTGAAATTTAATCGTAGACTAGCGACCCCATTGCGCTGTATAGCAACACTCCACGATATGACGTTGCCGCCAGTATCGCAATTTATGTGTGATACAGTCACAATGAGTAGCAATTTATATAATATGGCAAGCCAAAAGGCAAGCCAAGATTCCATATTATAGCCTCTTGCTTAGGGGTTTGGAGACTATCCAAACTCCGTCTGTTGAGAGTGCAACAGCACCGTGCACCATACCTACGTAAATCGATCTTAAACCACAACCACCACGTGTACCCCGAAGGGGACCTCACCAACAACCGGTCACAGAGGATAGGCTCTCTGTGGGGCTACCGATTCCCGTCATACCAGTCCTTTGGGCACTGGTGGAGCCTCGAAGAGGACCCGTGCATTAAAACAACAGATCTTTTCTTACAGATTTAGGTTCTAGGAACCATAGCGTCTGGTGCCCCTATTTTCCCCGAGTAAACCGCGTCAAAGCATTTGCATATCTACTGCAGTGACATTTGGAACCCCCGGGGGGACCTACAACTGAGACATACATAAATAATGAAATGGGTTAAAATGAAGACTTTTTTTTAATTATTGAAATAAGGAAAACTTTGGCCTACTTTAAGCCGCCGCCGAGAATTTCACGATGAATTTTACCTCTTGTCCGCAACATTAAACTTGGAAAATGTTTAATTGTACCAAGTGAGCCATTATTGTTCAATTGTACTATTCAGGTTACAATTGTACTAATGGTATCATAAAATTGTACCCACTTTAACAGCCCTGGTGTTTGGTTTTTTTTGCTTGCCCGCCATACTCTCTGGGATTTAATTTAGTTTTGTCGTATTAATCACGAAACAACGTTTGTTTTCACGGAATAGACGCGTAAAGTTAAATAAAAGTGACGTTAAATAATATATACACACACAAATACATGCATAGATATGCATGAGTATATAAGAAAGTATTAAACAAAACAGTGCATATAAAAAATTTATTAAGAGAAAAAATAATTTATTAGATATTTCTACTTATTAAGCTATATGTATATTATTTAAATAAAAAAAGAAAATTGTTTATGAATTTACAAATAAAAATTATTAAATTGTAAAGATAAATACATAAGAAATTAAAAGAAAAAAAAATTTGTGGAAACCAGATCCCAGACAGGAAGAAGAAAAAAATAAAATTGCGAATCATTGTGTATTCCTTTTATAAAAGTGGATACCATTTCATATTTATGCTTGTATACAAACATACATACATATGTATACATATATGTATACAACAATCTTTTTCTGAAGCATGTTATAAGAAGTCTAATACATAGTGAAATAAAGGAAATTGAAGAAGTACAAATGCAATAAAAGGGTAAATAATATGAAATATTATATACTAAAACAAAATAAAAATGGAAAAACTAAAAAATATGTATATACATATGTACATATACATACATATCTATATTAAGTTTTTGGTTTTGAATGCTGTGTTAAGATTTATATATAAATTTATGAATACGAATATTTGTAAGTACACACAAATGTAAATACATACATATCTTTTGTTAAATAAGTGTGAGTGAACAAATGTATTTACATATGTGTGTGCATGCTAAGTACAAAGTACTCGTACATTAGCCAGTGAATTTGTTTGTGCAAGTGAATGACAGACGGATAAAAAAGGTCGGACCGGTATGTTGTTTTTCTACTTTTCTTTTGTTGTTTTTAGCGTAGAGTAATAGTATGGAACGCATTACGGAAAACACTACACCAATTTGAGGTTATTCCAAAAAATTTCAAGTTGTTAAATTTTGCAAAATTGTTTGTAATTCTTTTTTTCACTTCGTTGTGTTGTTTATATTGTTATCTTTTTATTGCTGTGGGGAGAAACCGTGGCAAATGACTAGAATAGTCAGCCAAAATGGTTTGTTGACACGGTCTCTTCTGATTGAGCCCCTTAACTTATTTGGGTAGCTATCAATTTAGAGCCGTTGTGGTTGCATATGATTCCCGAAGTTTTGTTGGTGACGATTGACGAGCGAAAGTATTCTTTCAAGGTTGGGAACAAAAAAGCGTCTATATACTATATCTTTGTTACGTGTAATAGAAGATATGTTGATTAGGAGTGTTTGTCAGACTTAAGAATCTGAGCAACCTTTTATATTTTGGAATTACCAATTAATAGCTGTATACATATGTATATACATGCGTTGTAGATACATACATACATATGTAGGTATTTCGTTTCTCTTAATATTTTTAGCGGCATTTCACTAATGAATGTTAAGCAAAAGGCTTTTTGACGACATGCATTCTTAAGTATGTATGTAGTTTATATTTACATTAGGGTGCGCCTTACCTGTATGTGCCAACAATTTTTTAAAGTTTTCTGTTGAACTCCCTCTCAAAATGATCTTGACATCAAAAAATTTTTCGGATCGTACCTATAACAATATAAAAAACAATATAAACAAAATCAATTCAAATGTTATTTAAGTGCAAAAAGAAGTATACATAAGGACATATGTAGGTATGTACATATGTATGTATTTTGGACATGTGTATTTTTAAGTAGAGTAAGTTAATGGGTTTTAGACCAAAATCCCTAAAAACTTGTAACGATATTACAAGTTTTTTCTAAAAAAGGATCAATTTTATACACATAAACTAATTCAAACTTACTTACAATATCTAAACCTGCATTGTAAAATAGAAAATATTTAGAAGAAATTTAAAGGCTTTTCTGTAAAATAATCCTGGATATTTTTACACATAAACTGACTAATGTTAGGATGGGGAATGTTTAACTTTCGATGTCAGTTTTATGGGGTATTTGTTAAGCAGTTACTATACACTTTTTTGCTTTATTAGATGTTATTGGTTCATCATCAAAAAAGCCAAAGATACACCCTACCGCAAATGGTTTGAAAAATTTCTGTAATACTTTTTTACTTATGTTTTATTTAATCCACCATACCGTATAGGTACATATAAATTTTGTAATAATTTTTAGCAGCAGTTGCGCTTTTATCAAAGGTGTTAAATATATATTCACTATAAAAATGAAAATGTCTCTTATGTTATCCTTTTGAAGAATGACTTAGATTGAGATGTTCTCTAAATAAAAATATTTTTAAAGTATTTATGGCCTTGTACATCCAATGCGCATGGTGAAAGGCAAAGAAAACTAAAGCCAGCTGAAGTTCTTTGAAATTTTTACATGCATACCTATCTTCCATTCCATATTTAAAAACCTTTTTTTATTTCTGCCTACTCTTTTGTAAATAGGTATGTTAAATATATGTACACTGGGGCCAGAAATTGTTTTTAAATTTTCATCAAAAAATCGAGGAGTGAATAAAAAGTCCCCTTCTCCTTTTGGGTTTTCTGATCCATTTGATGAATTTGGATTTCTATATTATTATGATTTACTTTGGAAAATTCCAGTTTATTATTGCATTAGTTTAACTTAAAATAAACACATGTGAAAATTAAATAGGTATAAATTGTTAATCTATAGTAACTTAAGGGCGGATGAGCAACGCCTTCCCCAATTTTTGATCAGCCTAATTTTTTGCGGAACATAGTTTTTTATGGGAACAACTTTTCTAGGGGAAGTTACAGTACATTTCGCAAGTTGAAAAATAAGGCGCACCCCAATGTACATACATATGTATGAAACTACTTATTGGTTTTAACATAAGTATAGTTTTAGAGTTAATAACATATTACCAAGATTGTTGCCATAAGATTTTTATTATGACAGAATATTACTTCCTGTTTTGTTGCAATGGGTGATATTTATTTTTCCTTGTGTGTAAAAAAAAAGTGAAGGAAGGCTGTAGGTTCGTCACAACGGGACCAAAGGGACCCAAGTGAGTCGGTTTTTCCCTCTACACGGAGCCGGCGACCCGTGCAACCTAACCTAACCTTAATTTCCGATTCTCCAGCAATAATGGACACAGTTTCCCCAACTACTTTTGTAACTTTGCAACAACCTCAGTTACACTCACCTAAGGATAGACAACCGGAAGTTTTTTTACTCAGAATAACGTTTTGCAAATTTTTTTTTATATTTTAATTCATTTAATAAATTATAAAGTTTGATTGTGATGATTCGCTTACAACAACGTATAAAGGGTGTCCCAACATCATGCAAAACATGATTTTGCCGCCACTTGTGCTGCAAAGTATTGAAAAAACTAAAAAATGGACAACTGACAGTTTAGCATTACGAACATTTCATTGTGGAACAATATTTCAAAAATAATTAAATTTTGCAACCAATTTTACATGTAAAATCATTTTAGGTAAATTTAAGCGTTGGTATCATTTTTAATCACCAGACAAATTGCCACATTTGAGATTTAAAGACACAAACTGATTGTGTCACCACTGCTTTTAGCTTTTTTTAAATTAAAATATTTTCTTTTTTTTTTTAAATTAAATTATTTTAATAGAAATTAGGTAAAATTAGAGAAATTTTTATTAAAATCAGTCGAAAAAGAGTTACTATTTTATTATATGTATAGATGTTACGAAAACATTACACCATAACTTCTTGGGCGTAAAATGTTGCATTTATCCAAAAGCTATCATTATTATTTGTCAAATAATAATGATAGCTTTAAATCCCTTTCAATTTGTATTAGTTTAGGAATCTTAATTTGTATTATTAGCTGCATTTTGTTGCCAATTATAAAAGTATATAAATGTGTACAGTATCGGTTCAAGGAGTATGCCAAGTAGTGCACAGTTGCAAAACCGTTTTGGTTGGGCTTCAACAAAGATCGTTCTTAAAAAGATTCTACAAAAAGGTGAAAGATTTTATATCGTTACATCTTCTGATAAAATGTTTAGCATATGAAATCAACATATGCTAGTGTAGACCCTTAAGATTATGGGATCGTGAAACTAAAGGTAGACCCTGTACAATTTCTGAACCATCTAAAAAGTGGTTTAAGTTATTCCAGAAATTAGACTAGATTCTATTCTTTAAAAATTGAGTATAAAAAATTGTACGAGACGAACTCGCTATATGTGTGAAATGTGTAAAGAACCTGTATCCTCGTGAGTGCATGAATTCTTTCCATTCATAGATGAACTCTACGCTACATGGCCACATATGAGGTCATTATGTTTTTTTTTTGTAAACATTTTATATTTTTCATTTTTATCTTATAGTACTTAATTGTTATAAATATAAGGTGAACAAATAATCTATATAAATAAAAATTAAATGCTGTTCCGTTGCTAAGCATATAACTTGAGAACGGCTTGACCGATTTCGCTAATTTATGTTTAGATCTTCATTATAGCTCAACTTAGGTTTTTATGTTAAGAAAAATTGACCAACGCCTAATTTTTAAATTTATCTAATTTCGAAAAACGGCTGCACCGATTTAGCAAATTTTTTTTATATCTTCACCATAACCCAAATTAGGTTTTAACACGCCCACCTTAAAGCCCAATTTTTTGATTTTTCTAACTTCAAAGAACGATTTCACCGACTTTGCTTACTTTGTCTTTAGATCTACATCATAATCTAACTTACATTTTTACGTTAAGAAAAATTGACCACACCCACTTTTACGCCCACATACAAGGTAAAAATTATTAACGTGTCCATTCAAATAGTTTAGCAAAAACAGATTCGATGGAAACAGTGGGCGTCGTACCTTGAATATAAACTGAGCTATAGATTGCGTTTTCGAGTTAAAGGTTGGCCATACTTTTCTGCCAAGTGTTTATAGTATTTATGTAGATGGGTGTAGCGAAGCGCACTGGGAATAGCTAGTAATAAAATAAATAAAATCAATGTTTTTCACTTTAAAAAATTTGTCCCCGAAGAGGTTAAAAAAATTAGTTTTAAAGTCGAAATTTCCAAGGAAGACAGAGTAGTTCAAATGATCTTTAAAAAAATCGCTATAAGTTGAATTTATAAAATAACTTTAATTTGAGAAAATGTATTTAATAAATTTATTTATTAAAATTTATTTATTAAAATTTATTTATTAAAATTTATTTATTAAAATTTATTTATTAAAATTCACTTATGACAATTTTCTTAAGGATCCCTAACTAGAATCTATCAGTCGTATTTCAGAAATAATCCTAGAATAAGGGTATATTTTTAAAAGTCCCCTATGCGAAATATTTTGAAAATTTTTTTGAAATTTTTTACGTCATATCACATGTACTAACTATAGATATTGTATGAAAAGGGTAGTCCAAAAGTCAATTTTTTTAATTTGAGGAAATTCATTTAAAAAAAAAAATCACGTAAAGATTTTTAGAAGAATAATAAAAACATAAAGTTTTAAAACTTGTTCTTTCTAAAATAACATTCTGGCTTTTCAGTGCATATAAGGCCATTAATTTTTAAGGCCTTTAATTGTTTTGCAATTGAAAAAAGACAGCCCTTATTTGTATGATAAAGTAGATGCAGATGAAAAACAAAATTATCAAGATACTTTTTTGCTTTTAATTTCAAACACACACACACATGCATAAATACATAGGCACATAGGTATGTACATATACATATATTTACATGCTTATGTAGTTTTTAATGTTTCGTTTTAATACATTGACTTCTCTGAATTCGTTTTATGTTTTGCAAGTGACTTGGCTGCGGTTTCTGAATATGAATGAGTCAGTCATGTCGGTTAATTTTTTTATTTTTTCATGTTTGTCATTTAACTCCAACATACATATAACAGCATTAAATGCGTTTTTCTTTTATTTGTTGTATAAGGAGGGGCTAATGAGAAATAACAGAACAGAAAAAAAATATATACAAAGGGAATAGAGGGGTAATTTTAATTGTTTAAATATAAAAAGGAAAACGGTAAAATTGTGGATCCCCCCCACCCAAACGCAATGTTGTTGTGTCAATAGTCAATTGTAATAAACTGCTGCATTAAATTTCAAAACGACTGCTTAACTACATTTCACTGTTCCAACTCTCTTTAAAATGCTAAATAAAAAAAATACAAACCAAGCAAAATTTAAGACAGCAAATTACTTGTATGAGGAACCTTACCTACATACATATGTATGTATATATACTTATGTATCGACTTAAATGTATTAACTTTTCTTGCAGCTGCCGGAGCAGCTGTGTGTTATTTCTATTTGTGTCTGTTGTTTCATTAATATTTATTTTTAATATTAAAAGTAACCAAACATCTCTTGAAATTTAAGTGGGTTTTAAATTTAAAAGTTTCAGTTTTCTCTAAATTTTGTTCATTCTTTCAACTTAATTGAACATGTTAACACGACCTACGCCTAACAAAGATAAAAATATAAAAATTTACCTTTTCTCTTTAAATGAACATATTTTTTTGTTTGAATTTTATGTTGTTGTATTTTTCTTTTTTAATACTTAGTTGTTGGTGTTCTTTGGTTTGTTGGTTATAAGAGGAAATCATAAACCAAAACAACAAAAAAACAAAACATTTTATAGAAGTTGTTGCTTTTTATATCTTTGCTTTATTCCTGTTATTTTTCCTACTTCTACTTGTTTCATATTGTGTTCCAAGCAGGGTTTAAAAGCAGCATACAGAAATAATATTTTTATTTTGCTAATACCATTGTTACTTTCAAATTAAAAACTCACAACAGCTTGCTGACGTTCTTTTTCCTTATGGAACTGTTCACATTTTTACTAGTTACTTAACAAGAGCTTTTTGTTCTATTTTTGCTTTGATTTTTATTTTAGCCTTTGAAAAGCCAATATTTTGGTGATTTTGCTAAAATACTACTAGCTTTTTAAACACTGATTCCCAGATATCATATTGTACATTCTTCATTATTTTGTATTGTGTTGTCGCCATGCGCACGTTTTATTTTCCTTCATCTCCTTTTTTTTCTTCTTAAGTTTCTTTGGTTTTTGCCATTAAGCAACAGCTGAAGGTTAATCACATAGCATATTATTTTTTTACCCTTCATCACAGTGCGAAGTTATACATATGTGTACATATGTACTCGTATGTATTTAAATATAATTTTGTCAACTGTTTATAATTTCTACAATATTCATTTCCGTTCCTTTAAAGTATATATGTGTATTATGGATCCTTGATCGATCATAGGGAAACTGATTTAGCGATGTCCGTCTCTCAGTCTGTTGCCTGTCCGCCCGTGTTCTTGTTGAAATCCGGTTTGACCAGGCCACAGAATTGCTGCAGTGAATTTAAGCTCACCAATCTGTCAGGCATAGTTTAGAGAATTTTGCTATTAACAAACACCCTATTCGGATTATACATATCGGACTTGATCAACAAGACGGTATTAACAGAAAATTTTTAAATTTTCAGTAGAGGTAAAAAACTGTTTGTTTAAGATAATTTAAAAATCCGAACATATTATAGTAAGCAAATTCGATTTAATACTATATTTACACTGTTTTTCTTTTAATTTTTTTTTTGCAACTTTTGCCAAATCAAAATAATACCTTTTTGTTGATATAAACGTACTCAAGACACTATCACGAAAATGGTCTCATATGTTGGTTTTGAGATGAAAGATTAATTAGAATACGTTGAAATTTTTACAGCAGATAGATATTGAAGTTGTTGGTTGATTTCTTGAAAAATGAAAATTTTGAGTTAATACAATCTTGTTGAGCAAGTGCGATATGTATATCGTGGATATCTCCGCGATAAATAAAGCAAGAAGCTTTAATTTCCTTGTTTTTTTCGTGTTGTTTCTATTGTGTTTTTATAATTTTTGCTTTATTTTATTGAAATCCCAATATTCTAAAAAGTATTCCATATCACCAAATTATCACATTTTCACTAAAACTTTTACCAAAAAATTTAAATTTTAATCAACAATGTTTTTTTTGTGCTCTGATGAAACCACTTTTCTCGGGAATGGTTCGACGGATATTTTAAGCACCATTGGCTCAAAATGTCTATTAAAGTCTATATTTTCATAATATATAGGGAGTGTCATATTTTCCATGACAAATATTTCCCCTTTTTTCCCGGTTTTTAAATTCCCAACATCAACGCTATCTTGGCGCAAAATTATAGGGTTGTCCATCATCTAAACAAAAAATAACAGACTCACACGATGCCAACATACATATAAACGACTTGGATACCAATATCAATAAGGCCATAACGGCCGGTTATGTGGGGAATTGCGTCTAGCACCACTGTACAAAACTGACTTAGTAAAATTTTTGCGTATACTTCGTTTCTTTGGGAACGATTTTTACCTTAAAGTATCTGGTAATATTCAACTAACTCTGTTGTGCTAAACATAGAATTTTCATGGTCGAATTTCCTAGAAAGATGGCGCCTAAATTGGTTTTCTGATGGTTCCAAATAGGTAATATAGTGACACCGTAGCGGGTATATTTGCAATTTCCATGGCTAAGTACCCAATGATCTTCCAGTAAAAAATCATTTATTTAATCATGAAATCAACAATTGTAGAAAGAAGTGGCAGTATTAAAAAATTAAAGAGCAAAAACATAACAGAAACTAAAGAATGGGGTTTATGAACTTTGAGGTTATTATTTTTCTCTTACACAAACACACAAATAAATAAAGCAGCTCTTGTATGAAGGCAGGCACAACAATTCTCTTATTATGTGTTTAGAAAGCATTTTAAAGCTCTTTTAGGAAATGGAAAACTTGTTTAAAAATAATAAAAACATGAACAATTTCCCAAACTGCCTTCGTAATTTCTTTTATTTTATCACTCGTTTGTACCCGTTTTGCACAATAAAACAAACATTCTGGTTCCTTTTCTTTCTTATTTTTTCAATAGACATGGATCATTAGAGAATAAAAAAATATTAAAGAAAAAAAAAAAAAATAAAGACAACAAAAGAAAACATAGGTACATAAATAGGAAATACTTCTTTGTGTACATGACCATTATTTTATTCCCACATTTCTTAACTGGTTTTGTTGACAGCAAATAGAGGTAGGTATTCGTGTCTAAGAGAAAATCATGAGGTTAGACTAACAGCATGTTCTAAGACGATCAATCCAGACATGGAATGTTGATATTTTGAAATGGTACTTTTGGCTTATTAAAATACTTTTTTTCTTGTATTAAAAGTACTGATGACGTGTGAGACATTTTCTATAATAAAAATGTAAAGGATTTTAGATTTAAAAATATTTTATTGAAAAGCAATTTATGTGAGTGAAATCGGCATTAACTAAGACTGATTATCTTTATAAATTACTTAAAAATCAAAATTGTGGAACAAGATTAACGTGAGTACCTGCCTACTCGGCCTAACCTCACGGTGGTCTTACCACCGAGTGAAACTTAGGCGTAGAGTAGCGCCCCCATTGTGTAGTATAACAACACTTTACGATTGCCACCAATCGCTTTTTGTGTGTGATACAGTCACAATGAGTAGCAATTTATATAATATGGCAAGCCTTTCCAAGGCAAGCCTAGATCCACATTATAACCTCTTGCTTAGGGATTTGGAGACTATCCAAACTCCGTCTGTTGAGAGTGCAACAGCACACTTGATCGACCGTGCACCATACCTACATAAATCGATCTTAAACCACAACCACCACGTGTACCCCCGAAGGGGACATCACCAATAAACCGGTCACAGAGAGGATATGCTCTCTGTGGGGCCACCGATTCCCGTGGTACCAGTCCTTTGGGCACTGGTCCGGCCTCGAAGAGAACCCGTGATTTTACTCACAGACCTTTTCTTCCAGATTTAGGCTCTAGGAACCCTAGCGTCTGGTGCCCCTATTTTCCCTGAGTGGACCGCGTCAAAGCATTTGCCATATTCCTGCAGTGACAATTGGAACCCCCGGGGGTACTTAAAAATCAAAAGTGAAATTATCATAAAAATAAATTTTTAATTTCCCTACCTTCTCCATAGGTTTGAAAGAATATTATTAACAAACTAGCTGTGCCCGCCACTTCGTCAAACTCCTTAACATATTTTGATCGATTTTGCTTTGGACGTAATACACACCAAATCTTACGACTCTTTTACAGTGCTTCGGTATGATTTGTGTATTTTCTTTACATAGAGGTACACATCCCTGTATAAAATTCTAAAATTTATATAAAATTCCGAAGTTATTTTAGAGTTCTGTAAATAGTGTTTAAAATATCCCGCTTTCAAAAGTAAAAGTTACTGCCAAGTTTGCAGTACCGTTGAATCGGTACAATTGCGTACTTTCATTGCCTTTTCTCTATTTTCTCTTGAAAATGAGATATTTGCGGAAAAGTATCCTGGTGGTCCAGGGAGTACCTAATATGTATGATATTGGGATATCTGAAACAATCTTAGAACTTGGAACAAAGCGAGATTTTAAAAATAGCCATATTTGAAAATTTCTCGGTAAGATTAGTGGTCAATATGGAAAAATGGTGATGGGCTGGTCTGGTATAACACATCATATACAAATTGTGGTTCAGAGAGTGCTTGGAGGTCCAATTTCTAAGATTATTTCAGATATCCCATTATCATAGGTCCATTAAGTACTCCCTGGACAACCATTTGTATATGCAGTAGTTGACAATAAAATTTTTATTTAAGAACTCTATTTCGTAATTTTTAGGGTTCCGTACCCAAAGGGTAAAAACGTAACCCTATTGTTTTCGCTACAATGTCTGTCCGTCCGTCTGTCAGCGCCTTTTATCTCTTCAACTGTAATAGGAAGACTCTTAAAATTTGCACAGAAGGTGTATAACTGTGGCCGCTATAGCAACAAATACTAAAACTTATAGGGTGTTCCGAAAGTGACGCGTTATTTACGTTTATGTCTTTATTTCTTGAGCTTTAGGAGGCAACCACTTAAAAATTTGAAGACAGTAATTAAAACTATGTTCGCTTTTTAAGCAAGTATACAAAATTAAAACTAAAAATTAGAGGGTGTTCCGATAGTGGCGTGATTTCCATGTATATGGCCTAAGTTTTGAACGATAATAGGTAGACTCTTGAAGTTTTTACAGGAAGTGTGTTTCTATGGCCACTATAATAAAAAATAAAAATTAAAGGGTGTGCCGACATTGACGTGATTTCCATGAATATGGCCTAATATTTTAACCATAATAGTTAGACTCTTGACATTTTTACAAATGGTGTATTACCAGGACTTCTATAAAAATCAGTAAAAATTAAAGGGTTTGTCGATAGTGATGTGATTTGCATGCATAAAGCCTTTTTTTTTGAACCGTAATAGGTAGACTCTTGAAATTTGTACAGAAGATATGTTGCCACGACCGCTATGACAATTATTAAAAATTAAAGGGTATTCCCACAGTGGCATGTTTTTCACTTATAGTGGCTTATTTTTTTAATCGTAATAGATAGATTCGATATATTCATAGAAAGAAAATTGCCATGGCTGCTATAACAAAATTAAAGGCTGTTCCGACAGACATGATGTGTACGTAAATACCTTTTTTTAAACGTAATAGGTAGACTCTAATATCTAAAGGGAGTTCCATCAGTGACATGTTATTCAGTGAGTCTAACTCCCACTTGACTGATTTATTTAATTTTATGCGGTGTTTAAAATATCAATCATTTTTTGATTGAATTCGCATAACGTAAAAACTACTGTATGAATTTTAATAAAATTTTGTGAGGAGTCCTTAGTGTCACGATTCAAATGTCACTCACTGTATATTATTTCCAGTAAATTGTTTCGATGTAATCAAGGTTATTTAAGCTGGATAACTGTGTTAGTGACAGGTTATGGACACTTCTTATTTGCAGACTGTGACTTGAATGGGCTGAGATTGTAATGTACATTGTTTGTAAATTTGCAGCACGGGATAGGGTTAGGCTTGGCATCAAGCACGGACAGATAATTATCAAATGTGGATGTGGGCCTTACCTTAGCCAAATGTTACAAATAACATAAAAGACAAGAGTATAAATTAGTGACAGCTCGATACTTAACGAAAACAAGGTAGTCGTAAATTACCAATCGATTACCAGAAATCATTGTCAAATGAAGAGGTCGAAATGGGTACCCATAAGGGTAGTATTCCCCTTCGGTATCCCCCACTTCACATATATCTATGTTCATGTAAATGACAACAATACTAAAGTTTCCATCCCTGATCAAGCGTTAATACTATTTACCAACCAAGTCGAACCATATACATTCAACTATTGTTAAACTAACGACATAGTTAGTCAACCAACCAACCAACGAAGCAAACAAATGAATAGAACGTCAAACAGACGTTTGTATGGTTTTTTCTGTTCTTTATGCTCTAACAAAACTTTAGGTTTGACAGAAATTTGAACCATATAACCAACAAAATTGAGGTAAAAAATATAAAAAATAGTTTTTGTGTTGCACGATTCTACTTAACTCTTTCAAAGAATGATAACAATGAAAATTTTACGAAAAAACTTTCAAAGCAAAACCTAACATTATGGCTTAAAGGTTGTTAATCGTTGCCAAACAGACCTTTAAAATTTCACAGAATTTGTTTTTGTGAAATAAACCTTTTTGTAAAATTACCTTTTGTAATGTTTTTTGTTTGTTTATTTTTTCTAATTCTTAGGTTAATAACCAAAAGAAAATGGTTTTTTAAAACAAAACAAATTCTGAAAATGAAACCATTATTGATGAATAAATGAATAAAGATTGGTGACAAAGAAATGGACTTTATTTAAACCTCTGCTCCTGAAGGTGGTGCATAATAAAGCAAGCCATACACGTTGCGATGAGTTGTATAACCAATTCTAGGAATCAGTTGTGTGTGCTCCACAAATGATAGAATTTAGCGTGCAATTTCATGTAAAACTTAATTTAACAACCCAGCTCTCTCAAAGTAAGATGGCGTTTAATATGCTATAATTGCCATCGTCCGCAATAATACTTAACTTTCAATGTTAACTGCAACGTGGTGAAAGCATTACTAAACACAAATACTAAAGGGTGTTTTTTATAGAGGTATAGAACTTTAAGTTGCAATACAACAACGATGGATTATTCGATTGACATGAATTTTATTTATCCAAAAGATAATCTTGGGCATTACATTTTAAATATGATTTCTTTGATATGACCGCCACGGCTGGCGCGGATGTAGTCAATCTGGACGTCCAATTTTCGATGACTTTTTCCAACATTTGTGGCCGTATATCGGCAATAACACGGCGAATGTTGTCTTCCAAATGGCGTTTGTGGATTATCCGCACAGACCAATGACTTTACATAGCCCCACAGAAAGTAGTCTAGTCTAGTGTTAAATCACAAGATCTTGGAGGCCAATTCACAGGTCCAAAACGTGAAATTAGGCAGTCACCAAACGTGTCTTTCAATAAATCTATTGTGGCACGAGCTGTGTGACATGTTGCGCCGTCTTGTTGAAACCACATCGCCTGGACATCATGGTTATTCAATTCAGGAATGAAAAAGTTAGTAATAATGGCTTTATACCGATCATTATTGACTGTAACGTTCTGGCCAGCATAGTTTTTGAAAAAGTACCCAATGAAATTTACCAGCCCATAAAGCGCACAACAGTTAGTTTTTCTGGATGTAACGGTATTTCGACATACACTTGAGGATTACCTTCACTCCAAATGCGGCAGTTTTGTTTGTTGATGTAGCCATTCAACCAGAAGTGCGCTTCATCGCCAAACAAAATTCGCTTATAAAAATCGGGAACAATGGTAATCTCGTTTTGGGCCCATTTGCAAGCGTTGTTCAGGCGTGAGTCTATTCATGATGAATTGCCAAACCAAACTGAGAATAAATCACTAGACAGCTGTTAAAGTGGTCACCATCTTGAAAAGTAATGCCAACTTAAAGTTCTATACGTCTATAAAAAACACCCTTTATAAAAAACCGTGCGCGAGAGGGAGACACGTTGTGACGTGTTGGTACAACTTGACAAAAAATCAAAATTTTTTGATCTTTCGACCGACATACAACTTGAATACAATCAGCACACAGACGTTACAATTCCTGTACAACTTGCGTACAACCTACGATTCCTAAAATTGGTTGTACAACTAATCGCATCGTTTTTGGCTTGCTTAAGAACAATAATTAGTTATACCTATTAGTAGTTAAACCTGGATCTGTTCATATACTTTTTCAAAGAAAACTGTAAGTCACCACAGATATATTTATATATGGATCAACCAAAGTATGGATATGGATCAACCAAAAGTATGGATAATGGATAATAAATCTACTTACAGATTTAAAAATCAAGTCACGTATGGATTAAAATTCAATATAGTTTTGTTCAATTTACAGCTGTTTACAACTAATTAAAAACGTTTTTAATTTACAGAAACGTTCATTATAAAAAAACAAATATTAAATATAAAATAAAAACACAAAAAAATACTTCAGAAATTATTCAGTCTTACAGATATTCTTAAACTTTTCTCTATTGTTATTAACTGCGACGTCTAATTAGAAACGATAATACAAAAAGAGTTATTTTAAAAGACAGACAAAAGTTATGTTATTTAATTAATTTTCTTATCTTCTGTCAATATTTGGCTGTAAAAACTTTTTGTTTGTCACTGCTTAAAATTTTTAGACGTTTATTATGGAAATCAAGTGACTGGTAATAAAGCCTATTCAAAAAATAGTAAATGGAGGTTCTTACGGGGAAATAATAAAAGCAAATCGTAATGGTCCAATAGGCCTCCGAATGGAGGTATCCAGTACTAACTAGCATTACCATTCCTAACCCAGGGGGGTTACTGCGAATTTCGATTCGAAAGAAAAATTTTTCGAAACAATGTAAAAGACATACAAATTCGAAAGATTTTTCTTTTGAATCGAAATTAGCAGTAACCCCCCAGATATTCTATGGAATTCAAGTCTGAACTGGATGATGGCAACTTCAAAGCATTGTCTGTAAAAGGTTTTATTGCAGTTAATCTTGTTCTTCGAAGCAATATAACAGGCCGACTACTGAGCCTATGGTAGCATTAACGTTTATTTTTTATTTAAAATTCCACAAATTTTATGAGTAGGCTCTACACTAGTCCACTAGAAACATAATTCGCCTCTCGATCACTGCTCTGAAATTATTGATTATTGGTTCATCAGGTGCCATATTCTGTAATTCTCTTAGCTAAAACTATCGATAAAATTCTAAAACTTCATTAAAAAATTACGTGTATTCTTATATATTTAAACATTTTTAGTTTCAAATGCTCATTTATGCGGTTATATTGAGCATTTAAAACTAAAAATGTCAAAATATGTAAGAATACACGTAGTTTTTGTGTGCACTTTTACAATTTTAGCGATAGCTCTAGCTACGAGAATTACAGAATATGGCACCAGGACCACGATAATAAATTTGTGTGTTATATTCCAAAAGCATATGTGTTCAATTATTTGCCGTCAAATTCCAATTAGAAAAGTCTAAACGATATTTTTAATTCGGCTCTGTCGCCTGGCCTAGCTTTTCTTATATAAGAGCTCTCTCAGCGAATTTGGTAACTTTCCCAAGCCCTTAAAAAAGTATGACTTTGAAAGATGATTTCGTTGCTCATTTGACCCGAAACTTATTCTGGGAAATTAAAGTGGAAATCAAAAAAGTGTGCTTGGCAAGCCATTTGTGTGGTTTTAAGTGACTCTTCAGAGCCAGTCGACAGCAATTACATTTCCTTATGTTTCTGTATCGAGTCACACAGTCTTGGTGTTAGAACTTCCTTTTTTTTGATATGCATACAAAACGTTGTTGTTCACTTGCTAGCCGCGAGGTGGGCTAATGAGTAATGAGCATTTCGTTTGGAAAATAACTTTATTTGAATTTTTATGACATTTTGTTTCGAAAATACAATATTTTGATTAGAATCGAAATACATAGCATACCCCCGATTATCCCGACAACTTTCAAACAACTTGTCTTTATTACTGCTAGCAAAGAGAAGCAGAAGGGAGGGTGATCTTTTAAACACACATTAATATGGAAAATTATTTTAAGAATTAACTATCTATTGAATTAACTATTTATCACTACTGTGTTTCTTTATATCATTGCGGTTATATTTTATTGATGGATAAATTTCTAGGGTACAAAGTTGATGTTGTCTGCTGACTTACTGTTGCTGTTTATAATATTTTTTCACTCCACACAACGATGTGTTGAACCTAATGACAAACGATATTAAAAATGCTGATAATGAAGATCATCGTCATCGTATATTATTAAGTTTTAAATCGTGTTGTTATTCTTTGATCATAATAATGAGGTTAATGGCAATGAATGAGATGCAGCAAAAGAATAAAGAAAAAATATCTTTTTTTGGTTTGTTTTGTTGGCAATTTTGTTTTTGTTGCTGTATTTTTTTTGCGCAAATATAATGACGCAGACACTGCTGTATTTAACTTTTTAATGTTCTGTTTTTTTTTTTTTTTGTAGCTAAAAAGTAAAATAAACCAGAAATACGATTTCTTTCTTGTAAAAACTTAAATGTTCTAAAAACAAAAAACAAATAAAATACAAAATTATTGTAGGGATTGCCAAAAAATTATAAAAAAAAACGTTTTGTGGTCATAGGTAGTTGTTTTTGTAAAGTGAGCGGCCGAGCTCTCATATTTTTTGAAATGTTTCAATGAGTAATCAAACACAACAAAATAAAGATTTCACTTTAAATCAGTGGTGCGCTTTTTCTGATTTCCTATACTCGTGAGTACATATAGGGTAAAAATGTTCTGCTAGCGCAACACTGTGGACACGCATACACTATACGTGTTGCTTTGTTTACACTTCAACAATGAAAATCTAATGAGGAGCTTGTGCTGCTTCTAACGCAAGCATATAATTTGATAGAATGTATGAATGTGTTTGGGCGCCACTGCTTTACATGCACTCAAAACAAATATTGTAAAATAATAATAAAAAAAAAATTAACTTGCACAATAGAATAATACATGGGTATTTGGCGTGTCAAAATTAAGTTTCTGTACATTTCAGTGAAAAGCGAAGTCTAAACGCTAGGTGGCATCACAACTGTCAAAATTTTGTTTTTTTTTTTTTAATTTAAGGCATACAAAATTTACAAAATGCTACTAAAAAGCAGAGTTGTCTAGTTTATTGTTGGTACAAATCTAATTAATTATTTTTTATATATTGCTTCGAGTGAACCTATTAAAAACAAGGAAATGGAAGACGCATATAACAAGAAGCATGGCGCTTGTAAGAGAAGTTTTAAAGCAGGTGATTTAGTTTTCGCAAAGTTTTTTAAAAATAATAAATTTATTTGGTGCCCTGGAAAAATAATAGAGAAATTAGGATCCGTTATTTACAACGTTTTAGTAGAAATAAATTCTAGGAATTTACTACATCGGAAACATTCAAATCATCTTGGCAGTCGCGTTAAAGAAGGGAGGATGTTGGTACAAAACTAATTAATTATTTTTTATATATTGCTTCGAGTTTTCTGTAAACTCAGGTAAAAAACTAATGTGCTGTTTATGTAACCCAATTGAACAAAACGTCTAGAAAATTTGTATAGGAAAAACTCAAAAGCTTGAGTGCTTTTCATACAAATTTCCTAGACGAATTGTTTAATTGGGTTACATAAACAGCACATAAGATACCTGGTTTTGAGAATCGATTGTGTTTTTGAACGACAGAACAGAACAGATTGGAAATAAAGAAACGGATTTTTTGTATAAAAAAATAAAGATTATTCTTTTTAATTACAATCACATCATTTATGAACGACGTAGTTCTGTTAAACTAATCACTCAGCTGACCTAAGTGAGCTAGCTGATAACCACACTGAGCTCATATCAGCTCCTTAGTTTAGTTCTGATCCTTGGTTCAATTCAGCTCCTTAGTTCAGTTTAGTTCCTCAGTTCAGTTCAGCTCCTTAGTTTAGTTAAGTTCACTAGTTCAGTCAGCTCCTTAGTTCAGTTCAGCTCATTAGTTCACTTTAGCTCCTTAGTTCACTTCAGCTCATTAGTTTACTTCAGCTCATTAGTCACTTCATTTCATTAGTTTCTATTCCTTTTCAGTTTATATATTGTATATATAAAATATATATAAGGAGTTTGACACTAAGAGTAGCCGCAAAATTGTTTTGTTGTAGTACCGCGATTACTTGTAAGGTACACCTGTTATAATTTATTTTATCCTGGTGTTTCCACAATGATGACTTATTATACAACTTTTATGGCACCACCTTTTGATTTATAATGTTTAACCGATTTAAGGGGTCTGCGAAAATTAATCATAGAAATGCTGATAGTAAAAACTATAACTTTTAGGTCTCCGTACCCAAGGGCTACTATTGCTTTAGTTACAATGTCTGTCATTCTGTCAGTGCTCTCTATCTCTAGAATGGTAATAGGTAGACCCTTGATATTTTCAGAGAAAATATACATAAATTGTAAAAAAGATCGCTCACTTAAATGAGCTAACTAGCACAACTCTACTAAAAAGGTAATGAAAAATTGTTTTTAGAAGTTAGCATTTAAGTAAGCACAAAGTGTTTGTTTTTTTGTGCTGTTGTAATTGTTGTCACGGCGCTGCCACCTTGTACATATTTGCCTTGATGCAGTAAAATTTTGTTATGAGAAAATATTCATAATAAATTTATTTATTTTATTGTTTCAAATTACCTTTGATTATAAGAATAATTATAATTTTATCTCTGTTATAAAAACATGGCAATTTTGAATGAATATAGTCGTGTATAAGGTAATACCTCTATCTATAGGATTTGTCACGGTCGAAAGTTCAAAAAAACAATGGAATACCTTTCTATTGCCAATCTTACTCTCGATGAATACTTGTAGAATATTAAAAGAAATAATTAGAGGAGAACAATTTTTGTGTAGTTTATGGCGATCTAAAAATATTTGCAACAATCAATTTAAAATTAAAATTATCGAAGACTTAAAGTCTGGAAAAGAAATATGTAAGTATATGTAAATTAATCTTTTTTATTAGCGTCTAGTCTGATTTTAATAAAACTTCACATCATGGTGTACATATGTATGTACATACAATGTATATTCTTTTTTGGTTACACATAATGTAGAATTAAGCCAAGAAAATGACCAAATATTTATGTACATATATATATGAATCAGTCTGTATAGCGGTCTAAGATGTAAGTAGGTATCTAGGAAAGAAAACAAGGCGTTGAGATGTAAAGCAGAATACATTTAGAAAGTAACAAAAATAATTTATTGTTCCGTGTTGACAAATGTCTTGCAAAAATTAAAATACGAATTGTAAATAATAATAAAAAATAAAAACAAATTAATAAAAAAGCAAACAAGTGGTTTCACTTAACGTATCACGATGTTTGGTGACTAAAAACAATATCGCCAACAAATCAAAATCAAAAAAAAAATTGTAAAAAGTAATAAAAAGAAAAATGAAACGTTCATGCAATAACAAAGCTCAAGAACGTAAAAGGGGGGCAAAAAATAATTTTTAGTAGTCGACAAAATTTGATACTCATAAAAAGCATTACCTATACATACATAGATATGTACACACAAAACCTTAGTCGCAATTTACATTAGACAGAAAAATGGGCAGACAGACGAGATTTGTAGGCAAGGGGTTGAAGAGGTAGAGTGTGTATTTCATGACTAGTGTACTGGACATTTTTTCGTTTCTCTTTTCTGCTTTTCGCTTTTTTCTTTGTTGCTTCACTTTATATTTCTCAAGTCGGCCTCATTTTAATGAGTTTCTAGTAGAATGTGCATGTAAAGAATATAACACAGAAAATAAAATGTGCAAAAATCTGTCTGTCTTGTTTATGTCCAATGTAAATTGTTTAAGCAAGAGCAAAAGAGAATTCAAAAAATGTCTGCCCTGTTTCTGTCCTATGTAAATTGCGACTTACTAATGCAACGCTACTGCGCCATTAATTCTCCTATGTATTGCTCTTTTGTTGTTTTTCTTTCAATAACATTTTTGTTATTTGTTTTGTTAAATTTCATTTTAAAGAAAGAGAAAATAAGTATCGAGTAAAAATATGCTGCAAAATGCAAATAAATATGTAAATGATAAAAAACAATAAAGTTTAACAAAACAAATTCAAATAAACAACAAAACAACTCTCTAACCTTCGTTGCCAGATTTGACGATTTTTAGAGCCATAAATATAGCGATGTTTGTTTAAAATTTTTTTGATTTTTAAGGAGAGGAGGGAGGGATTCTTAATAAATTTACTGCATGTGTAACTCAATAACCTAAAGTTTTTTTTACGATTTATTAATTTTTTAATATATGAATGCATCTTGGGCAGGAGATTTTTACGAAGAATGCTGAAGAAGGATTAAGCAATCCAGAATATGCATACAACCTGCTTTTGCTAAAAATAACATTTTCCAGTTTTTTTTTTGAAATATTGATCACCTTATTTGTAAAAATAATAATCAATTGTAGAATTATTAATACAAACAAATGAGTTGCATTCTTTTAGGATAAAAAAAAACTTCTATTATATTTTTTTTTGCTTTTTAACTTTATGTGCGTACGAAAATATGTATTGTTAACTAGCTAAAAACCTATCGAAATATTTCAAGATCTTTTAATGTATAGTTAAATATTATACGGGGTGTGAGTCCGACTGGTACTTTTTATTATACATACATATTTTTTTAACACACATCGTCTTCACGAGCCATTGTCCATAAGGAACAAATTTACTTATTTTCAAATTTTAAATTTTCACCTTAATATTTCCCCTTCGTAGTGAGGTTACCTGATGAATGTGCCCTGGAAACTGCTTATAGAAAAATAATTGTTTACTTCTGGGAGGAAGGAAAATCCGCAATGATATGTAAAAAAAACCTTCCTTGACTAAAAGAATAATTACAGCAAAATATAAGGAGTTTTTCTCCACAATATCAGAAGAAGGTTGGAAAAATTGTGTGAAAAATGTAATGGACAACTGGTGATTTTTCACCTACAATGGACACCTTAATTTAGTAAAGTGCGATGAAATTAGGCGAAATCGGAAAAAAAAGAATTGTTTACTTCAGGGAGGAAGGAAAAACTAAAAAATTCCAGCAAAGAATCAGGAGTTATTATCCACAATATCAGAAGATGATCAAAAAATTGTGTGAGGTAAAAAACATGGTGAGAAAAGTACAAAGGTTTGAAGGGTGTGAAGATAAATTCGTCAGTTAAATACGTCCCACATCTCTGTTAACTGCGTTCCACAAACTGTTAAAAAAATTGATTTTTAAAAATTTAATTTTTTTAGTCTAAAACACTAAATTATTAATAATTTTTGATAAATTATTGGTAAAAACTGTTCAATTATATATTTTTCAATCAAGATAAGAATTATACTATCCTACAAATAGGCGATTTCAGGGTAGGATATGGGGCACTTTGAACCGACCTGAAAGGGGTTGCGATATACCAGGTGAAAGCTTGAAGGGAGTAGATGCCAAAACTATCAACACTATATTTGTACCTTTTTCAGGAAATGCCCTAGAACAGGTACAATATAGGGTACATTTGTATACATCTATGTTTGGATACCAATTGGGGCCCTTTAGAACAGACCTAAATGGGGTTCCGAAACATCCTGAGAAAGCTCTAAGGGAGTAGAATTCAAAACTGGAAACAATACATTCAGTTGTTTCTCAGGGAAAAATCTATAGGGGGTGGCATATAGGGTGGACGGTAGAAAATGGACATAACTATAGAAATATAAAAATTGGTTATTTGGGTCATTTAGAAGAGACCATAATGGGGTTTCAATATATCCCGTGAAAGCTCTAAGGGAGCAGAATATTACAATATACACAGACAGTCTGTGTATATTGTAATATAAAATGCAACTGTTAGATAGGGCGTTTTACACTTTCTATGACGATATGTAGGTAACATATGATTTATTGAATCTGCAATAGATACTAAATTTGGAATCAAGTGAGGCGAAATTAGACTTTGCAGAACGTTATCTGGCTAAAACATATGTTATTAAATCGAAACAACATTCTGCCGATACGAAAATTTTGAAAACTTTAACTTTTTTCATATATATTTTTTTCCGCAAATGTTTCAAATGTAAAATCTTAATAAACACCGAACAGTGCGTATAAAAACGAAAAAAATTCTACGAAGATTTTCACAAGAAGCATGGTTTTAAAAATCAAAATCAAGCTCTCGGTTTTTCACGAGATAATTTCTATTTAAGATTAGGCGAAAAATTTAGGATGGTGGACCCCATATAACTCATCTTATTTAGTCACTTATAAGATAAGGAATCTGAATTCGAGCTATCTCCATGATTACCTGCCCCCATTTTTGAATCTGCTTAATATTTTGAAAGTGATTCAGAAAGTTGTAATAATAAAGAGATTTTTTTTTTGCAAAATTTAACAATTTTGGGTTTTCAAAAAATTTATAAACTAAAATTTTTAAATACATAATATGCTAGCAGAGTACTGCCGTACTTTTTTTTATTTATTAGAGTTGTACTGCAAAATGTACAATTGTACTGAATTTATCATCTCTGTTCTAAATAAGATGATGACGAGAAACAGGCGAATTAAAACAATAACAAATTTACAATAAAGAACGATTATAAAACCAAAAAAAAAATAAACAAACAAAAACACAACAAAGTTGAACATTTTTTCTTGTAAAAAAATCGCAAATTTATTTGTAAAATTTTATTAAAAGAAATGAATAAAGCAAATCTAAAGTACGCAATTTATGTAAATATGTATTTGTATATTTATTTAATATTAAAATTTTCTAAATTCTAGTTGAAATTAATAATGTAACGATTTATTAATAAATAATGTATTATGTATTAATAAATTATGTATGTATGTATGTATGTATGTATGTATGTATTGTATGTATGTATGTATGTATGTATGTATGTATGTATGTATGTATGTATGTATGTATGTATGTATGTATGTATGTATGTATGTATGTATGTATGTATGTATGTATGTATGTATGTATATATGTATGTATGTATGTATGTATGTACGTATGTATGTATGTATGTATGTACATATGTATGTATGTATTTATTTATTCTTAACAATTAAGTTCTTTTTTACCTACACTCTTACATGTTTAAATCATAAATTTAGTTCAGTTTGTGCGAAGAAAACGTGTTATGACCACATTGTACTACAAGGTGATAAAATAATGTGACAATAAAAAACAACATACCATATGTCTTAATGAATTATTTATGGAGATACTAATGTATGGCTATGTATTTATGTACACAGATATGCATACACATACAGTAAATATATTCATATATATAAGTAGGTATATTTACATACATACATATATACTTTTGAATTTTGTATAGAATTTCTCTTTTGGTAATTTGTATTAAGATTTATATGCACAAATTACGAATCTTATTTAACACTAGAAATACTGAAATCTATACATATAATAAAACTAGTGGTGCTCGCCACTTTTTCAGCATCCTTGTAATATTTTGTTCCATTTAGCTTTGAAAGCAAGCAATCCCCAGCAAAGACCCCTACTTTACTTTATATAAGGTTTTTATCCTTACTAAAATAACTGCCGCCCTAAACTATGCATATCGGTTAGTGCTTCAGTTATGGTTTATGTATTTACTTTATATTTATTCTAGCTGTGCCCGCGACTTCGTCAGCGTCCTTGCAGTATTTTGTTCGATTTTGCTTTGAAAGCAATCCACACCAAAACCCTTACATTTTTAATTCCGCCTTAAACTATGCTGCATATCAGTTTGTGTATTTTTTATTTATAAAAAATAAAGTATGCATATCCGGTTAGTTCAATTGCGTACTTTCACTGCTTTTTCTCCACTTTCGCTTGGAAATGAGATATTTTTGCGGAAAAAAAGTATCCTTTATTGGGATCAGGATATTAGGTACCTCTTCCTAAAATTTTGATAAATTCCATCTAGTTGTTTTTACGTGAATGAGTTACTGTTTTATTATATGTATATATATGTAGTAACTCATTTCCTGAGTGTCTGTCTTCCTTTTTGTGTTCGCATCACGAAAAAACAACTGGATGGATTTTAACAAAATTTTTCGAAGAGGTATCTATCTTATTTGCAAGAGAAAGTGGAGAAAAAGCAGTTAAAGTACGGCGATATTTTTACCGATGTAAAGGTACTGCATACTTTAAGGCACCTTTTATTTTTGAAAGCAGTGTATTTTAAGCAATGTTACGCAATACTGAAAATGAAGGGAGAGGTAACTACAATTATTATTAAATGCATTTATATGTTGTAAAACAAGTCACAAAATTCTAAGAAATTCTGTCATCATATAGGACATAATTGTTTTTCTAATTGAAATTTAAAAACAGTTAAAAGTCTTGGGCAATCTAGTGTTAACTATTTCAACTTAATCTGTAAAAATTATCCCAGCGGTAAAAATAGGAGTATGAATGCTTTTTAGTGGCCTATTTACTCAATTAAATAAAGAGCAATTAAATGAAATTTGTTTATTATAAATGAGAAATCTAAAAAAAAAACATAAATTTACCATCCAAAATGAGAGATATAAAAATATAACATCACACTTCTCTTCTAAAAGTGGTTTCAGACGACGTGCATTTGTCATATGACTTGCCACTTTTCCATGTGTAAATTTTATACAAGTCGTGTGAATGAACCATAACAAACCTAACAAGTGTATTTTCCATGTGATATTTTTCATTTAAGATTTGTGTGGTACCAAAAGCACTAAAAATGTGGCAGAAAAACATATGAAATTACATATGGGTTATCAAACTGACAAGTTATGGAAATAATTCAGTAACTCATGAATCACTTAAGATGTCCTAATGAACAGAGGCAAAGCATAGGTATTTTTGAGTGGAGTTGCGGGCGGTCGGCCCCCTAAGGTGAAGGGAGCTTATGGGTAAGCCACCAAAGTTGGGTACCTCGGGCATGCATTTTTTATTTTTCATAACAAGTTTATTTATAATTTAAATTTCAAGATTTTTTAAATTTATATAGTCCTTTAAAATATTAAAACAAATTGCTAACATGTATAGGTTATCTCTTAGTTTGCGACCTATCCAAATTCCCATCCACCTCAGGGAATGAAACATAGTGGAAAAGAAAATTTTTGGTGTTCTGTGTTTCACATTTAAACAATTTTCTTTATAAAAACATGTGGATGTGAAAGTCAGAACACCAAAATATGTGAGTGGATTTGTGGAACAAGATTAACGTGAGTACCTGCCATACTCGGCCTAACCTTACGGTGGTCTTGCCACCGAGTGAAACTTAGGCGTAGACTAGCGCCCCCATTGTGTAGTATAACAACACTTTACGATTGCCACCAATCGCTTTTGGTGTGTCATACAGTCACAATGAGTAGCAATTTATATAATATGGCAAGCCTTTCCAAGGCAAGCCTAGATCCATATTATAACCTCTTGCTTAAAGGTTTGGAGACTATCCAAACTCCGTCTGTTGAGAGTGCAACAGCACACT
Organism: Phasia obesa; assembly: GCA_949628195.1. NCBI lineage: Eukaryota > Metazoa > Arthropoda > Insecta > Diptera > Tachinidae > Phasia > Phasia obesa. Next base: position 79,763,600 of record OX451215.1, read on the forward strand.
TGATCGACCTTGCACCTTACCTACTTAATCGATCTTAAACCACAACCACCACGTGTACCCCCGAAGGGGACCTCACCAATAACCGGTCACAGAGAGGATAGGCTCTCTGTGGGCCATCGATTCTCGTGGTACCAGTCCTTTGGGTACTGGTCGGGCCTCGAAAAGAACCCGTGATTTTACTCACAGACCTTTTCTTCCAGATTTAGGCTCTAGGAACCCTAGCGTCTGGTGCCCCTATTTTCCCCGAGTGGACCGCGTCAAAGCATTTGCATATTCCTGCAGTGACATTTGGAACCCCCGGGGGTAAATATGTGAGTGGATGTGGAATTACAGAACATGTAAGAAATATGTATATCTTACTAACTATCCCCGGTGCGCTTCGCTACCCCAATCCACAAAAAATTATGGCCAAGCTTAAATTGAAAACGCACTTTTTCTCAGAGAAGCCTATGTGAAATTTAGATAGTGTTTCTATTGCAGTTATATACATATGTAGGTAGTTAATTCCAATCCATAAAATTTTTTGGGCGGCAGCGCACCTTAATAAGGGAGTTCGCTACCTCCTATAGTTTACACGATAATAATTTTTACTTCGTATGTTAGTTACCACGCTCCAATGCAGTCTGTTTTTTTTTAACTCTGCATATTGATGAGGGGTTATGCGTACAAAATTACAACACAATAATTTATTACTTTGTATGGAAGCTCCTTGCTTAATTCGAAAGAAATAAGGATAATGCCGCCAGCGTGTAAACCACACCAAACAGTAAATTTTAATGGATGTAATGGTGATTCATTAACGGCTTGAGAATTGTCTTGGCTCCAAATATGTCAATTTTGCTTATTGAGGTAACAATTTAACCAGAAACTAGCTTTATCACTGAACTGCTCTATGAACTTCGCGAACAGAGTTATTTATTTTTATTTAAGTAAATTTTCACAATTTGAAGGCGTTGTTCTGGCGTTAAAAGAATCGAAAACTTGACGACGAACTTTACTGAACAGAAATGTCAACACAGTTTGACATTATCAGCTGTCATATCGATAAATCTCATGCAGCTAAAAAAAACACCTGATAATTCAACACTAATAGGCTGACACTAAAAATTTACACAGAAAAATGGTACGAAATCGAACGATTTGTACTCTTTAAAGCGTTCGCGAATTTTTCTTTCGCATCTCATTTCGCAAAGATGGCAGCAGCACACTCTATAATGCGAAAGCGTCTGTCAAATTCGTTCGATAAGCCCAAATATTTTGCGATAGTAAAAGAGCAAGCGCAAAGGAATAAAACATGTAATTATTTTAAAAATATGTTTTAATTGATATCTAAATTGTTATTTATTTTTAAGGAAATCAAAGCCAAATAGTTTCAAATAAAACAACGACAGTTTTAAATTTTAGTAGATAGTGATTTGGCAATGAAACAGTGGCTGGGAGTTAATGCCTAACAAGTCGGAAGCAAAATGTAGCAAAAAATATTTAGACGAATCTGATGGAGATCCTGTAAGGGATATATCTGGTTGATGAAAATGTATATATTATGCCATTATTTATGTAAAATATGATACTATTTGCGTGCATTTCCTGTAGAACTTTCAGTAACGGACAAAGTTAAAATAAAGCTATATATCGTCACCTAAAATGCAAAAGGCCGTAACTACACTTTTTAGTTTTTTACAGGAGAAGGAATAAACGTTATAAATTAAAGACTACTTAAAACTTAATATCCACATTTTAGATTCAAACTTAGAAAACAAACATAACACACATTGAAAGATAATCAAAGCCAACTTTGTTTTGATTTTTTTTTTTTTTTTGGAAAAGTGCAGGTACGGCTTTTTGGTTTAGTTGACGTTGCAGTTACGGCCTTTTGTTTTTCACCAATAAAGTCGTTATTTTTGGACGTATGTATACATGTAAAATTTGCTGTGTAGATGTGTTTCGGTTAAGTTCGTCATAATCAATCAAAAAGTAAATTTTGAATTTTTGAGTAGTTACGGCCTTTTGCATTTTAGGTGACGATATATGAATTTGAAAAAAAAAATCCATAACAGGTTTATTATACCAGCGTTTATTTAAGGAAAGTATATCGAACCTATCTGCTTCAACTCGTTTCAAGTTAATTTTCGTCTTTAAACCATAATCCATCAATATTTATTTATATGTAACGAGTGATTTTTTAAGAGCTTGAGAACTTTTTTTTTTTTTAAAACGCATAAAATTTGCAAAATCTCATCGGTTCTTTATTTGAAACGTTAGATTGGTCCATGACATTTACTTTTTGAAGATAATTTCATTTAAATGTTGACCGCGGCTGCGTCTTAGGTGGTCCATTCGGAAAGTCCAATTTTGGGCAACTTTTTCGAGCATTTCGGCCGGAATAGCCCGAATTTCTTCGGAAATGTTGTCTTCCAAAGCTGGAATAGTTGCTGGCTTATTTCTGTAGACTTTAGACTTGACGTAGCCCCACAAAAAATAGTCTAAAGGCGTCAAATCGCATGATCTTGGTGGTAAGTTACCGGTCCATTTCTTGAGATGAATTGTTCTCCGAAGTTTTCCCTCAAAATGGCCATAGAATCGCGAGCTGTGTGGCATGTAGCGCCATCTTGTTGAAACCACATGTCAACCAAGTTCAGTTGTTCCATTTTTGGCAACAAAAAGTTTGTTAGCATCGAACGATAGCGATCGCCATTCACCGTAACGTTGCGTCCAACAGCATCTTTGAAAAAATACGGTCCAATGATTCCACCAGCGTACAAACCACACCAAACACTGCATTTTTCGGGATGCATGGGCAGTTCTTGAACGGCTTCTGGTTGCTCTTCACTCCAAATGCGGCAATTTTGCTTATTTACGTAGCCATTCAACCAGAAATGAGCCTCATCGCTGAACAAAATTTGTCGATAAAAAAGCGGATTTTCTGCCAACTTTCTTAGGGCCCATTCACTGAAAATTCGACGTTGTGGCAGATCGTTCGGCTTCAGTTCTTGCACGAGCTGTATTTTATACGGTTTTACACCAAGATCTTTGCGTAAAACCTTCCATGTGGTCGAATAACACAAACCCAATTGCTGCGAACGGCGACGAATCGACATTTCACGGTCTTCAGCAACACTCTCAGAAACAGACGCAATATTCTCTTCTGTACGCACTGTACGCATTCGTGTGGTTGGTTTAATGTCCAATAAAGTAAACTGAGTGCGAAACTTGGTCACAATCGCATTAATTGTTTGCTCACTTGGTCGATTATGTAGACCATAAATCGGACGTAAAGCGCGAAACACATTTCGAACCGAACACTGATTTTGGTAATAAAATTCAATGATTTGCAAGCGTTGCTCGTTAGTAAGTCTATTTATGATGAAATGTCAAAGCATACTGAGCATCTTTCTCTTTGGCACCATGTCTGAAATCTCACTTGATCTGTCAAATACTAATGCATGAAAATCCTAACCTCAAAAAAATCACAACATTACAAACAAAAATCATTACATTTAACCGGCTTAACTTTTTAATCGACTTCAAAAAAAAGAAGGAGGTTATCTATTCGTCTGAATGTTGCTTTTTTTATGTTTGTGCCCGCAGAACTCAGTCATTTCTGAACCGATTTTCAAAATTTTTTCTTTATTAGAAATGCTTACAGATTGGTCCCACTTTAAAAGAAATTCAGAATTTTGAAAATTAAAGGGCGTCACCATACAACATACGTGTTTTTTACATGTATTATGAACCGTAAAGAGCACCTTTTTAAAATTTAAAAAAAACTGCATATCACTATAGCTGCCAATAACAGAAATTAAAAAAAAATAAACTTTAAAATTAAAGTATGTCTCCATATGTGACGTCAATTTAAATATATGAACCATTTGAACCATTGTAGACAATCACTTGAAAATTGAACAGAATGTTCAATATTTATAATCAGAAATTAAATATTTATTATTAGAAGTTAAAGGGTGTCCCAATAGTTGATGTAATTTGATGTATATTGCAAAACTTTTGAACCGTAACAGAGAGACGGTGGAAATTTACAAAGAACCTGTATATCTAAGTCCTTTATAACATCAAGTATATAATTTAAATTTGGAAACTAAAGGGTGTGCCCTTAATTGATAACCTCAATGACCATATCTTTGGAACCGTTACTTTTTATCGCTGTGTCAGTTAGAATAAGTGTAAAAAAATAAAGGGTGTCCTCATATCTAAGGTAATTTGTCGTATATGACTTTATCTGCTGAACCGTCATGGATAGACATTTGAATGTACAGAACGTATATTACTATGTCCGTTAGAGCAACAAGTATAAAAGTATTTGATTTGAGTACTATTTCTTACACATTACTTCCTTTTAAATTTTTAGTTAAGAATTGATGCACATATATTTGTTTTGTAGTCGTTTTTTTTCAAGAATTATGTTTACATATATTAAACTGTTAATGTTGCCACTTTTTCAAAAATTTTGCGAAAGGTGTTGCGAAAGTCATAGAGAGTACCGATTTGCCCTCTTATCGCATTGAGCTTTCGAATCGAAATTGAGAGAGTAACCCCCCAGGTCTTCGTTTTTGCGTTTGTGTTAAGGCGGAGTATAATAATAATAATACTAATAATTAAAATAATAATATTTAAAAATTCGTAAAAAAAACTTGAATTTTGAAATACTTATTTTAAAAAACTAAATGTGATTACTTTGGACTGAGTTCAGTTGATATTTAAATAAATAATTACGAGCGAACATCTTTAAACAGAGATATATTTGTTTCCGTATTGTCTTCACAGTAAACATCTAGATGTCGGCTTAAACTTCTATTAATTTTTTTTTTTCATTATTAAATTATTTACTATGTGTTTCTTTGTTACTATTATTCTAATTGTAATTCTTAAATTATTTTATCTCTTTACAGGTTTGAAATTTTTCACCAAGTATACATTACGGAATAATTGTAATCATTTTGTATGATATTCTTGAAACATTTTTATTTTTATTTGTTTTAAACGCAGCAAATTTGTATTGTATGTTGTAAAAAATTAACATAATAAAAAACTAATAAAAAGAAGAGACTGCCGCAATTGTTTAAATCAAAACCGGAAAAACAATAATAGAAACCAAAAAGTATAAAATAGAAAACAAAACACAAATAAAACATTGAACTTTTTTTTACTGGGACATGTCATGTCAGCAAGCATCAAGATATATAACAAACAACAACAACAACAACAACAACAGCAACAATAACTCCCATACCAACAGCAATTGTAATAATTTAAATACCAACAGCCAAAATCCAAACATTACAAAAGGAAACCGCAACATAAGAGGAGTAATTCAACAAGAAGATCCGTATGTGTTCACAGAATCAGTGCCAACAGCACCACCCATATTATTTAATATACAGGTAGGAAAGAAAAATAATTAGAAATTCTATTTTTTTTTCTTTTGCTTCGTCGACATCGTCGTCACTTTTGAGCCGAAATCACTTTGTATTGACGTCGTCATCAATTCAATTATAATTTGCTTTTCCCTAATAGTCTAGTGACGACGTCGAATGCTTATCGATAACACTTAGCGAAATCTTTTAAAAATGGAATAAAATTGGAATAAGAATCTTCTTTCAGTTTTTTTTCTATCTCGTCGATATTTTTTTAAGAGACGTGGAAGTCATCGATAACTGTTGATGTCGACAAAGGAAATACCAATTTAAACCCCTCGTAACAAAACATTGTCGTATTGTGTCGTTGACACGTCAAATAGAAAGGAATAGGAGTAATAAAATAATAAAAGAGTGAGTCATTGAGGTCTTCAACGTTTCCATAAAACAGAACATTTACAGGCTTTTCAAAACTTCGCTGTCAACTAGAACCAGTCTGAACAGTTGTAATTTATTTTATAAGTTAGGTTAGGTTTTGTAAGGTTATGTTGAGAGGATCGCACATAATTATATGTGTAATTTCATGAGAAATCAATAAGTTTATTCCAGATAGAATTGATTTGTCGTTAACAAGTAAAGGAAGAATTAGAATCTGTAAATTATATTATCTGTAATTACTGAGACTGCAAATCCAAAGACTCCGCTGAACGAACGATTCCAAGTTGCAAACTTCATGATGTAGTTAGAGTCATCGGGAGAATCAAATGACTTAACGACAGATAATAAGGCCTACTCAAAATAGTTTCTAGTGTTAACTAGAGCTACCCTTCCTAACCTAACCTATATGGTATGTAAATGGTAAGAACATTTTATATTTTAAGAAAAATAAGTTACTGTCTACTGTTACGTTGTAGCTTTAGCGCCAATAGAATAATCGAGTCTTTGGGAAGTGTGGATCATAGCGAAAAATCAATTCAGTTTAAGACCGGGGAATCCGTAGGTGGTGGTGATCATGGTTTCCCTTGTTTAGGACTTTTTTAGAATCTGATGATTTATTTTTTTTGAAAACTTAAAATCTTTAAGTAGATTTTTTACTTTTTTTCTTTTTTTTTAGAAATCGCGTACCAGATTAAATGATCTAACATCTGCCACAAGTATTGGAAAATTTCAGCAACAGAAAATACTTTTAACAGAGACAAATGGAAAGATAACATTAAATTCAAATCAAATTAAGACGCAGGCGTCTTTTTCATCATCAGCCACAACACCAACAACAACAACAAATACTTGCACATCTCCAATATCTAAAAATAATGTAACTCAATCCCTCACAGCAACTACAATAACAACTAACAACTGTAATAGCAAAAAACTAACGAATGTTTGTGTTGTGAGACCACAATTGCAAACACAACCATCACATTACCACCATTATCAACAACAACAACAGCAACAACATCATCAACTTCATCAAAACTATGTTAATTCATCAAACGAGTATGACGGAGATTTAAAATCTATATCGCCACCACCACTCTACACACCACCAACACCATCACTATGGCAAACCCCTTTACTCTTGGAATCAACAACGGCGACAGGTGGCAACACTACTGCCAAAATGTCCAAAGTGGTGGTACAAAAAATCCCAACAGCAATGGGTTGTGTAACGCCAACAGTACAAACTGTTGGCAGCACCACAATTACATTGAATCCCTCATTGACTACAACTGCCATGGCTAAGGTGGCTCCTATTATTGTACATACTCCATTAGCTCCGCCACCTCCTCCTTATCCTGCGCTATCGCCGAACCAATGTTTGCCTCCATCAAAATTTCATAATCACACATTGGCTCAGCATTTGCAAAAAGTGGAATGTTTAAAGAAGGCCAAGAAATCAGCAACAGAAGTTGAATCAATTCATTGTAATGACAATGTTAGCTCTATTACCTCATCCTTATTAACACCATCCTCCCCAATAACACTGACAACGGAAACTTCTGTGAAAGCTGTAGATAATGCAGTAAGTCCTGTTAAACATTCCAAAAATGAAGATTTAAATGAAATACCGGTCAATGTTATATTTCGTATGGCTGTGGTACCGCAAATGAATGAGAAATCTTCAAATAATGTACAATTTGTGAAACCACAAACTGACATTGCTACACAACCACCAGCGCTAACAGAGCCACAGCCACCCGCATCGCCTAACACTACACAACCGAAAACAAATGTGAATAAAAAATTGTCAATACCCGCCTCGAAAACAATCGCAACGAAACAAATTATAAAACAGCAACCGATCAACACGTCTTCCATACCACAAATACAACACAATGCAACAAAAACAACAACAGCTACAGCTTTAAACTCTCAACAACACCAAACGCCAAACGAGGGTGATGATAATGATTGTAAAATTTCAACGAAAACCATCACCGATGACTGCTCCAAAGCAATTGTAACGAATTTAAAAAGAAAAAATTCAACGCACATTTCAAGTAAAACCCGCAAACTAAATTCATTTCCCTCAACAAATCTTAATTTTGATTTACCCAACAATTGGCAAATGGGTTGTAGTGCAACCAAGGGTGCCGTGGCTGTAGTGAAAATGTCCCAACATAATATTGATTTGGATACAACCCACTTAGCAACAGCAATTGGCTTACCCTATTGTGTACAACAGTACTGGCTTAACTCGTACGAGTTTTGTAAACCTTCTTCTGAGCCGTTGATGAAGAGCAAAGCGGCTAGAGAAGAGCGTATTGCTGTGTATAAACAGCAGTTGCGTAGGCAAGCTATGCAACTTTTGTCCACAAGATCTCTACAAACACTACCCCTCAAAGTAGCAAGACGACGACTTTTGTGTGTCGATCGTTTGTTGAGAAAATATCAACAAAATGAACAAAATAAGAAAGAGTAAGTACGAAATTTTCTTTATAATTTTTTTGAAATTAACACCAGAAGTATAAGATGATGAATATTGATTTTGTTTTTTGTTCCTGTAGTAAATTCTGTGTATAAAGATTTTAAAATTTATTTACCCTTTACAATATTAATTATATTTATACTTTTACAGATTATAAAGATACAATTTCTTAGAAAAGTTAATGTTAAGTTTTTTGACTTTTGGACATTCACATACATATTTAAACACCACTAGGTTTGGTTTACAATATGATTTGTTTTTATTTTATTGAAAAAAAAAACATTCCTTTTTCAATATTCAAAAAAGGTAAATGAGTACGTCGAGCTAAATACGTTTTTGAAAAAATATAGCATGCGCATGCTACATATATTTTAATATAATATTTGTTTTAAGAAATATGGTTACTGTGTCCAAACTCTTCCATATTAGGGAATCAAACCTGGTGGAATAAGAAGACAATAGATCATACTAACAAACGTTGGTTACATTTTATCTAAATTAAATTTGAGAAAATTTTTATAAAATTCTGAATATGTGATTTAGTGAAAATTTCTAACATATGACTTTTTTGTTGTAAATACACACTGTGTCCAAACAATTCTACCTCAGGGAATCAATCCTGGTGGAATAGGAAGACAACAGATCATACTAATAAATTATCACTGTCACAAATTTAAAATGTTATAAAAATTTTCACAAAATCTGTTGAGACTAAATGTGACCAAAGTTTGTTAGTATGATCTATTGTCTTCCTTTTCCATCAGATTTGATTCTCTGACATGGAATGGTTTGATCACAGTAACCATATTTCTTAAAAAATTCCGAAAATCTGTGCAAAATATGTACTACATGTTTTGGAAAACTTTTTTATCGCATGCTATATTTTTTCAAAAAAGTATTTAATTTGGCGTATTTATTTTAACACTCATTTTCCTCATAATAACGATTATAGGTATGTTCCAGATGCATAACAAAACAGTGCGGACTATTGAGAGTAAAAAGAAAATTACTCTCTGAATGTGACAAACTTGTCCAAAATTGCTGGAACGAAAAAAAACACAATTGAACATCTTGTAATACTAATTCTGCTTACTTTTTCAAATAAACTTTATTTTAGTGATTTTAGACGCTTAAATGCGTACTATTTTAAAAGCAAATCATTTGCATCATCGGCAACAGCAGTAAACGTTGAATGAAAATAAACTAACCAAAGTAAAAGCCATTTACTATTTATAATTTTTTGCATAATGGAAAGCCAAGTAAAAATGGTTTTACACGGCGTGTATTTGTCATATGACTTGACAGTTTGATAACCCATATGTAATTTCATGTGTTTGTCAAAAAGCCATTTTACATACGGTTTTAATTTTTGCTTTCAAACATACATGTGTAATTACATGTGACATAACCTACAATATATAATTTTGCCGCCACCCAGTTTTTTATCTGCAACCACAGCTGATGCAAAGATGCAAACCTAGTGCTTTTACCACATTTTTAGCGCTTTTGGTACCACAAAAATAACAAAATATCAAGTTGGCATTACAGGATGTCAGATGCTTTGTCACATCAAAATAGAACACGTTCTAAATGAGATATGTCATATTTTTTTTTAACTATTGTACGTTCCCCAGCAATTTTTTTTAGAAAATCTTTCATTTTGCCTTCCAATAAATTTTAAATAAAAACTTTCTTCCTTATTTAAGCCCAGTACGCAGCTCTACGGAATTTCAGGTTTGATTTTTTTGCCTTTATTTCTACACAACTAAAATTCATCATGTGGTCGTTTGTAGAAATAAAAATCATGTAGTCGTGTTTTTAAAATTTTATTATATGTTGTACACAATATTATTATATCAATACAGAAATGAAATAAGTAATATTTTGGAAGTGTAAAAAACATGAAATGTTAAAAATTCCGTTACCAAACAATTGCCTGAACATTAATTTTTGTTTCAGTTGAAGGAAAAAAAGTCTACACTTTTTGTTATAACATCCCTGTAATAGTCAAAAATTCCGTTTAGTTTTCTTTTTAGCTGCGTACTGCCAAACGAAAAGTTGCTTGAAAATTTTCAAACCTGAAATTCAGGCTGTTTTTTTACACATACTTCTTATGGGAAACTGGAATTCAGTCGAGCTGCGTACCGGCCTTTAAAATTAAATTTAAACAAAAAACAGCTGATAATTTAATTATAATCCGAACTTAGCCAAAGAATAAGTTCGTACAACTTTGTAAACGAAATGAAAATTTTTTCTCTCTCATTTTCTCTCAAAATTGCATAAAAATTGGTATCTTTAAACTAATTTGTGCGATTTCTGACTACTTTGTAATGCACCTGCAACAGACCTTATGTTGGAGTGCTTCTTCATCGTGTACCATTTCTCCATGATAATGATTTTACTGGTTAAAATTTATAAAATAATAATTATTTGCGATCCCTGATTAGGATGTAATTTGGCACAAATTTTTCTTACATATGGAACATTCCACACCAAACCTGATAATATACATATATTTTTTCACTTGAACTATTTTTAAATAAATAAATAAATTTTTTAGGCTTTCTTCGTATCTATCTACAAGGTAGTTTCAATTATAATATTTTTTATATTAGTGGAATTCACGGTTTGCTATTGTAGACCTTTTACACCTTGTAGCTTTGGTAAATTTAAAATAACCTATGTATTATGTTGTTGTTTATCAACATTTACCAAACCTATGTACAAGATGTAAAAGGTCTACAAAGCAAACAGTGAATTCCGCTATTTAAACAACTTATACAAAGAAATAGGATATGAGAAATTGTATTAAATTTTATTAAATGATTTTTGTTTTAAATAAAGAACTTAAGTCTAAATAATTTATTTATAATTTTTCTATTTGCATTTGTTCACACTAGGGTTTGGGATTTCTCGGACTTTTTCACTTCCCGGGAAACGGGAGAAAAATATTCGCATTCCAGGGAATTCCCGGGAAAACAGCTTTTAAAGAAAATAACTTTATTTACCGAAACAGTATATAAAAATTCATAGCTTTATTACTAATAACTAGGGTTCAGAATTTTTCATTTATGATCATTTCAAAAATCAACATTCATGTTATTTGTCATAAATTAGAAATCTAAAATTTTATATTTATTTTTCACGCTCATAAACGAACAACAAAAAATTTTCTGCCTATGTTCAAACATTAATGCATACATGAATTAGCTTCTGTACATTAATATTCATTTTCATAAATGTACATGTTCATTTATGAACGTTGAACATTTATAAAATCTATCATAAATGAACATAAAATATTTTTCTGCTTACGATCGCACATGCAGAAGAAAGAAATAAAGAAAATATATAAAGAAAACATATCACCGGCAGATCCGCATTACAAAATATGTGCGTACATTTATGTATGCGAATGCTTAGTGCTTACATACTTATCATTTAAGTAAAATTATTAAAATTGTAAATACTCAAATATGAACCCTTGCAAGAACAACAAAATTTTGTCTCATTTATTCACTTTTGAACAGAAAGAGAAACAAAATCATCGCATTCATAAATGAAAAAACACAAAATATATTGTAGCCTCTCAAACATGTATGAGAAGATACAGCTGAAAAATAAAATGTACACATTCATACACGAATGAACGGTGGATGAACATTTCGGTACTCTGGTATTAACAGTTTCTTAAAAAGCATTTGAATAACTATTTTTTTTTCAAATATAATTTTAGAACTGTTATTGCGTTTAAAAATTCACTGGAAATTCTTTTCCTTGCTTTTGTTGCGAAAGTCTCTCTTTAAAAGTTGGTTCGATTTCGTTAACAACACAACTGCTTGTTGACGGTTCTACAGATTCAAGTGGCTTGCTTGAATAATCTGTTGAACAATTGTGCTGAATAAAGTTTTATAAAATTTTTTGGCACATTAAAATACTAAAATACCGCAAACGTTTTATCATCGTTTCGTTCATTTATTTTTCATTTCAACCATCGTTTTTGAAAGAGTCAAATTTATAGCCAACAGCTGCTCGTAGTGGGTCTGAATAATAATAACATCTGCTGTTAACAAATTTGTGCCCCTGCGGCTTAAGGCTGCAATTTTAATGGGATTTAAAACGGCCATTAAATTTTCTAAAATCTGAACATATTCTTGATTGAAATCTATCAGACTTTTTGGATTAAGTTCTTCGATTTCTGTAACGATTGAATCGTTATAACCATACTTATCTTGTTTTTACATCATGAATTAAACGCGACCATATTCTAGTTTCTTATGTTTCTCGAGACATGCTGTTTTTAGAGGACTTTTTTCAAATAGTTTTACAATAAAGTGCTCATGATTTAAAATTTCCCGTTTCCCGGGAAATTGTTTATAGCTTTTCCCGGGACTTCCCGTTTTCCAAACCATAGTTCACACCCATAAAAAAGCATCCTGATCTTTTCGATACTATTTTAATAGAAATCAATTTTTTCTAAAATGCGCTCTTTTTCGATTCTTTTTTGTAGATAATAATATTAAGATTTTTTAGAGGCATTTTTTATTGTTGTTTCATAACATCTTTCTCTTTTCAATTTCCTAGACTACCTGCCAATGTAAAACGCTGTTGCGTAAGTGGTTGTGATGCCTATACGCTAGAAATGGCCTCACATTGCCAACAGCATATCGTTTATAACTCAGCCCAACATGTCTTCTTGCCGTGTACCGCCAAATTTGCCGATAATACACAATGTAGAGTACCAGTATTTGATATAACGCATGATTTGCCCTTGTGCATGGAACATGCACGCAAACGTGATGCCTACAATCGTCTCTTGTATGAACAAAGACCACGTAAAATGTCCACAAATCCCATTGTAATGAAGGAGTCAATGATATTAACATCAAAACTATCAGCTCTCAACACAAAGGCTGCGGCAACAGCTGGTGGTGGGGTAACAATAAAACCACCAACTTATCAGCACAAGCAGCACCAACACATTTTACAACAATTACCACCAAACAATAACTGTAATGGTAATAAACGACCAGCTTTATTAAATCAACCAGCACGTAAACGTGCCAATCCAGTGGGTAGACCCCAAAAACGTGTTAAGAAAACTGTAGAAAAATCAGTTAGTACATCAACAGCAACAACTATGGCAAAGCACCAAATGCCGCGTTTAACATCGACTGGCTTAAAACGTAAAAGTAGTACGACATCTTTGGAATCTATAGCCAGCAATTCGCAACATTCAACAACGTCCAGTACCTCGCAACAACCACAACAATATCAACGTCAACAAACACAACAGCACTTGTATAGTGTAACCCCAACGATAGCAAATACAACAACTTCGTCATTGGCACCACCGGCATTAGCACCACTCAGTGGTGGTGGTTTGGTGGGTCATGGGTTACCCCAACATTTGTTTAGTTTTGGTCACGATAATCAGCATCATCCACAACATCAAACTCAATACCATCAGCAACAGTTTAATCCCATTAACAATAATGAAAAACATTCCTTCTCCGCCTCTTCTTATTCTACTGCCACAGCAGCCTCCACACCAACCGAATTAAAAGATTTCATTTCACAATTTTCATTTATTTCGCAAAAACATACACAAGCCGAAACTACTACGGCCGATGTCAGTTTGCTAAATACAAATTCCAATTCAAATTTCACTTCTTCGGGTATGGGTTCGACCACTTCACTGCCAACGGCCGATGATTTTCTTACTCAAGATATGTTGAGTATATGTGAAAATAGTTCGGCCAGTTCGGCGGATACTGGTTTGGGAGGTTTAAGTGATCCTGAATTAATGTTGGGTGGTCCAGAAGGTAAATTTCACAAATTCAAAATCAAATGGTTTTTATTGTGAAAATTGATTTGTTTTTTGTTTAGATGATATACCGTTAGGTGATACCCACTTGCTGGAAGAACATGACTTAGAGAATGTCTTGAATTCCCTGCCGGAGGATGCATTTAAGGAATTGTTTACTACGGGTAAGTTAAATCTATTTTTTTAGCGCAGAGTTAATCGCCTTTTACAGTAGACAGAAACACGGCAGACATTTTTTGAATTTTCTTTTGCTCTATCTTAAAGCTTTTACAATTGGACATAAACAAGACAGACAGATTTTTGCACATTCTATTTTGGGATTTATCTACTTTACATGTGTGTGTGGTATACATATGTACTTTGTTGAGCAATTTTAAGCAAGAAATATAATGTGAAGCAACAAAGAAAAAAGCGAAAAGCAAAAGAAACGAAAAAATGTCCAGTCATGAAATCCACACTCTACCTTTTCAACCCTTGTCTACAAATCTTGTCTGTCTGCCCTGTTTCTGTCCAATTGTGAAAGGGGACTTAGGTCCATTTCATGCGTAGATAACATATTCGAAGTTCAATACAATAATATAACAAAAATTTTAGAAATTGATTTTTTATATCAATTTACGCCATGGCAATAATACTGTATAATTGTTTAATAACTCTACAATTCTTTTGTTAATAAACTGATCGATCCGATATGTATTGCGAATATTTATAACGAGTGATTTTTTAAGAGCTTGAGAACTTTTTAAAAAAAAAAAACGCATAAAATTTGCAAAATCTCATCGGTTCTTTATTTGAAACGTTAGATTGGTCCATGACATTTACTTTTTGAAGATAATTTCATTTAAATGTTGACCGCGGCTGCGTCTTAGGTGGTCCATTCGGAAAGTCCAATTTTGGGCAACTTTTTCGAGCATTTCGGCCGGAATAGCCCGAATTTCTTCGGAAATGTTGTCTTCCAAAGCTGGAATAGTTGCTGGCTTATTTCTGTAGACTTTAGACTTGACGTAGCCCCACAAAAAATAGTCTAAAGGCGTCAAATCGCATGATCTTGGTGGCCAACTTACCGGTCCATTTCTTGAGATGAATTGTTCTCCGAAGTTTTCCCTCAAAATGGCCATAGAATCGCGAGCTGTGTGGCATGTAGCGCCATCTTGTTGAAACCACATGTCAACCAAGTTCAGTTGTTCCATTTTTGGCAACAAAAAGTTTGTTAGCATCGAACGATAGCGATCGCCATTCACCGTAACGTTGCGTCCAACAGCATCTTTGAAAAATACGGTCCAATGATTCCACCAGCGTACAAACCACACCAAACAGTGCATTTTTCGGGATGCATGGGCAGTTCTTGAACGGCTTCTGGTTGCTCTTCACTCCAAATGCGGCAATTTTGCTTATTTACGTAGCCATTCAACCAGAAATGAGCCTCATCGCTGAACAAAATTTGTCGATAAAACACATTTCGAACCGAACACTGATTTTGGTAATAAAATTCAATGATTTGCAAGCGTTGCTCGTTAGTAAGTCTATTCATGATGAAATGTCAAAGCATACTGAGCATCTTTCTCTTTGGCACCATGTCTGAAATCTCACGTGATCTGTCAAATACTAATGCATGAAAATCCTAACCTCAAAAACCAGGTTAGGGGTGCTTTATTCGGTAGTGCTGTATTTTATTTAACCTTCACCAAATTGAAGAAATTATGTTTTGTTTTAAAATAAATTTTTTTGCAACGTATTGGACATAAATAAGTTGGTACAGTTGTTGTCTGGCCGGCTTTGTTTTTGGTTATATTAGAAATTTAATAAAAAAATAAAAAAAAAATAGAAGAAAATTTTAAAATTCTATTAAATATTTAACAAAATTTAATTTATGTCTACTCCTAGTTCATCCAGATGAAAGTGATGAAATCGAACGCGCTATCGAACTTGCGGATAAACACTTGAAAACGCTACAACAAACGATTGGTTCTGAATTGGGCGATTTTCTTGACTTCAGTGATGACATGTTAATGGACAATGCCGACCTTTGTAACGGGTCAACAGCAAATACTATATTGGATACATCAGCTTTATTTTTAGGAGGTGGAGCTATGGGATCAACTTCAGTTGCAGCAGCACCAAACATAACTCAAGGTGGAGGAGCAGTAATAGGAACAGATATTAGAGGTTTAGTGCAAACGTAAATTAAAGTTAACATAAAGTATGAACTTAAAAAGAAGATATCTAAACAACAGAAATTATTTTATATGTGTAACCTTTATTTAACTGGTGAGAAATTCTTATTTTTAATTATGATTTAATTAAAAAATTACAAATTTAAGTTTAAATGTTTATTATTATTATTTTTTCGAATTTTATTTGGAATATAAAAATTATTATATTTTATTTTATATATATAAAAAAAAACAAATTGTATTTTTGTTAAAAACAAACGCTTATTTTACTCTTATTCTTTTTAAATGTAATTATTGAAAATAATTTTTAAGATTTTAATGTGTGAACAAAAAAAAATATATAAAAAAATATTAAAAATAAAAAACGAAAACAAACTGAAGTTTTTAAAATTAAATGTAATTTCCAAAAAAAAAAGTTTTTACATTTAAACTTAAAAAACAAAATTTTAATTATACGAAATTTTTTATAATTTAAAAATATTTTTCAAAAACAAAAAAAGTTTAACTGCCTATTTCAGAGTTTCACACGAAAAAATCTTGTTTCAAAAACAAATTACTATCAATTGTTTTTGTTTTAAATGTGCGAAAGAACGACTTCGTGTGACACTGTGAAATAGGCAGTTAATTTATTTTTTTAATACTAATGTTCATTTAAAAAATATATATACGCACATATATATTTAAGATATAATTCAAAACTTGGATTTATTTTTAATATTATCAGTGTTTGTATTTTTTTTTCTTCTTTCAGAAATAATTATCCCTGCTTTGCCAATCAAGTCGTTGATAAATCGAAACTTGATGTTCTGGTAATCAGGTGATTGTGTGCATTTGAAATTAAGTTTAAATAAAGTATTTTAAACATTAAAAGGTTTTGTTGGTTGAATATCAGTAAATAAAAATCTTAACCAAATGCAAATTGCGCTTGATTTATTTTCCACTCGAAATAAAGCGAAAAAAATTAACAAATTTCAATAAATCTGATTTGCTCTCTAATGATTATCGTTATTAAAAATGTTGAAACCATGATATAATATTTAGAAGGTAATTCCATTCTCTCTTTTTGTCGCCATATTAACGTTCTGACTTTTGCGGGAATTATTTCAATTTGTGCTACCATATCACATACTTTGTGAAATCCCATTTTGCGTTTTTTTTCTTTATTTGAAATTTTAAAAATTAAAAAAAAAAACAAGTTTTTGTGTATAAATCAGGGATCGCAAATAATGATTTTCCATCACATTTTAAAAGAAAAAAATCATTATGTTAGGGATATGCTACATGTACAAGGAGTACACCATTGCAATCGTCTTTAAGGGGACTGTCCGTTCCGCCAATGATTTTTTTTTTAAGTTTTATTGAAAAAAATCAAAAATAAAAATTATTTTTCGAGTTCTATTTTTTCCTCAGACATCAATGATTACTTGTTGAGTTTTATTTTTCGCTTGGAAAATAAAAATTATTCTCCGAGTTTTATTTTCTGCTCAGAGAATAAAAATTATTGTCTGAGTTTTATTCTTTGCTCGCCATTTAATGATTGATGTTTAAGTTTTATTTTCTGATTGAAAAATAAAAATTACTTTCTGAGTTTTATATTTCACTTAGAAAATAAGGATTATTTTCCATGTTTTATATTTCGCTTAGAAAATAAAAATTATTTCTTGAGTTTTAAATTTTACTTAAAAATATAAATTAATGCTTTTGTTAATTTGCACATATGTATGTAAGTAAAAGTATCAAACTAGTGTTTGGTACTTTTTCTTCATTTCAATATTTGGGGGATAAAACGTGTACTTTGGTACTTTTTTGGAACTTTTTACTGAAACACATAGATATAATATTAGTATCGTTATTTGAGATAGGGTTTCAGTGAGATATGTGTTTCAGTAAAAAAGTTCCAAAAAGTACTATTTATATACTTACATATGTCCAAATTAACAAAAGAAAGAAATAATTTTTATTTTTAAGTAAAAAATAAAACTCAAGAAATAATTTTTATTTGCTAAGCGAAATATAAAACTTGGAAAATAATCCTTATTTTCTAAGTGAAATATAAAACTCAGAAAGTAATTTTTATTCTTCAATCAGAAAATAAAACTTAAACATCAATCATTAAATGGCGAGCAAAGAATAAAACTCAGACAATAATTTTTATTCTCTGAGCAGAAAATAAAACTCGGAGAATAATTTTTATTCCCAAAGCAGAAAATAAAACTTAATACATAATCGTTATGTTCTAAGCATTAAATAAAGCTCAGAGAATAATTTTTATTTTTTGAGTAGAAAATAAAAATCAAGAAATAATCATTAAAACCCAATTTTTAAAATAAAACTCATAATCATTACAATCTCTGGTATAAATAAACAAACGAAAATTGTTTTCCATACCGTGGTAATAAACTTTTGCAAAAATTCCCAAATAAGATTTTTTAATTTCCCTATATCTGACAAAAGTGTCTTATTACCAAAGGAACCCCTGGTTTTTTGGATGGTTTTTTGCCATCACAGAATGCAGACGTAAGGTGTGATGAAAAGCATACACAAATTAATTTTGTTCTCGCAAGAGAATGGAAAAATAACAAGTGTTGCCAAAGGTTTGCACAAGCAGTTGCATATTTAGTTATTAATAAAATTTTTGCGAATTTAAATATTAATTATTTAATATTATGCTAATTACCCATAACGTTTTATAATAAAAATGCAATATATTTGTTGGGGGAAAAGAGCTAGTCCCTATAAAAACCAAAAATTGTAAAAGGACAGTAAGGAAAAATAAAAACGTGGTTTGTTTGTTGGTGTTTTGTTGAAGCTTTAATATTCTGTAATATTATTCTATTAACATGCATAATTCTCATTACGTTTTGTAGAATTTTATTACTTATAGAGTATTTTTGGCTTCTCTAAAATTAGGAAAAAGGATTCCTGATGATCTGGCCTGAGCAACCAGTGAAATACGTATAGGGACTAGCTCTTTTTCCCCCAACAAATAAATTGCATTTTTATTATAAAACGTTATGGGTAATTAGCATAATATTAAATAATTCCGGCAAAGTTCAAACATTTTTGAAATGGAACTACCTTGTATTATTATATCATGGTCTAAAGTACATAAATTAAATGTTATTAAAACAAGTTTTAAATATCACATTTTTTTTTTAAATGCCTAGTGAAACAGTTTTAACTGAAAAAATGTGAAAGTTGTAGATGTTGCGAAAGAGTTTAATAAAAGCAAACAAAATTTTTTAAAAAATTTTTTATTAAACATTATCAGAACTGGTGGAGAAAAAAGTTAGTGACGTTTTATTTACTACCAGTGCCCGCGAAGTCGTCTGCTCGCGGCAATATTTTGTTTGGCTATGCCTTTTGTTTTAAAATTAATATTTTATATCGAGGTACCTGTCTTTGGGTAATTACTCAGGATATTACAACTTAGGTTTTATATAAAAACTCTATTATTGCTGAGTTCTGTAGTGTCTAAAATTTTTCGTTTACAAAAATAAAAGGTCCAGCTGCCAAGTTTTCAGTATTATTAAATCGGTAATAATTTCACTATTTCACTTCCATTTTCTCTTGCAAGTGGGATATTTTTTCGTGTGTAAGAAATCCTTTATTTGAACCGAGTTACTTAAGTACCTCCCCAACAAATTTTATTACAATTCATCTAGTAGTTTTCACGTGATGCGAACACAGACACACAAGGGGAACTATTTGTTCCCCTTAATTCGTTATTTGGGTTCCGTAGTCAAAGGTTAAAAATGTATCCTTTTTTTTTCACTACAATATCTGTCCGTCGGTCAGCGTCTTCGGCGATATTTACAAGTATAAAAAATAAACCCAATTAAAAAGTGTTCCGACAGTGACGTGATTTGCATGTCCATATATGGCCTAATTTTTGCACCATAATAGGTAGAATCTTAAAATTTTCACAGAAGGTGTATTAGCCTGGCCTCTATAAAAATAGTAATAATTAAAGGGTGTCCCGACATAGTGAAATGTTTTTTACTCTATGGCCTTAGTTTTTGAACTGTAATACGTAGAGACTTGTTGGTGTATTACCATGGATGCTATAACAACAATTACTAAAATTAAAAAGGTGTTCTGATAGTGATTAGATTTTCGCGAATATGACTGTTTTTAATCGTAAGTTTTTTACAGAGTGTGTAAAATTATGTCCGCTATACCAAAGAATTTAAAGAGTATTGCGAAAGTGACACAAATTTACGTTTGTAGCCTTATTTTTGAACCGGAATGGATAGTCATTTTAAACTTAAACAGAGTATGTATAAATTTGTACCCTATAACAAGTACAATAAATAAAACCAAAAATTAGAGGGTGTTTCGATAGTGACACGGTTTTGCATATGACTTTAGGCTTACTCTTAAAATTTACACAGATTATATTTTACAATATCTACTGTAACGACAAGGAAGAAAAATAAATAAAAATGAAAGGGTGTTCTCTAGATGTCGCGAATTTGAGGAATTTGTCATTCTCTTCTAAACGTTATGTAAGTTACTCGATATTTAAGAAGGGTATTTTGAATTATGATCTAGTATAAAAAATAATTAAAAATTGAAGGGTACACCATAAAAAATTTAAAAACTTTTTTAAAATTATATATTGTAGTGCGGAACCCTAGGTGTATGTCTGACTGTTTTATGTAATAAATGCCCCTATTACGTATTACAACTCAACTCAGTTGAGTTGTCTAAAAGACAACTTGAAAGACAACTGCTACTGATGAGTTGTAATTTGAAACAACTTCTACTGATGAGTTGTAATTTTTTTAAACTTTTGTTAACCGAACTAACACAGGGTTGTAAACGGTGAAACTACAATAAAAATGTAACACAATTTAAATTCAACTTAAAAATTTTTGACAAGTTGAGTTGTAATTGATAATACCGAATTGTAAAATTTCAACTGAAGTAGAGTTGAGTTTGAAACCGTAATTGGGGCCAAAAACTATTAAATGGTTTTATTTGCCAATTTTTAATTTTAAAACTTATGTTAGTAGGTTCGAAAATTTTTTATTCCACAACACACCGTCTTAACGACACATTAATTTGACAGAACATAATAAATCAATGTTATTTGAAGCGTATACATGTCTTCGACAACGATGGGCTTCACAAGACATTTTCATGTTCGCACATGAAATTATTAAATGGCTCAACAAGAAGCAGTATAACAGTTCAACTGACTTTATTGAACGTTTTTGTAGCCTTGCAGGTAGATAGATAAAAATAGAATCCACAGAAAGAACAAAGGTATTGAGTGATCCTAAAAGACCCAGTTAAAATATGGTAGTAAACTATAACACATCTTAGTCGTACTGTTAAATTGGTGTGCAGTATTGTTTGTACGGAGCCCTTCATGTGTGCGGTTTCGAATCGTACTTCGCAAATCCTGCAATGTTTAATTAAAGTGATTGATATTTGTCATATAAACTTTATTACCGAAATTTTAATTGATTAGTATATAATATATTTTACATAGAATTTTTAATTTTTTTTTTACAATTGCCAATATAAAATCCAATAAACCTGCCTTAAAATATGTTTTTTAGCACTAAGATCACTAAAAAGTAATAACACCGTAGACAATTTCGATGTTATTATTAGGAATTTGCACTCAAACTATGCACAACATAAAACTAGCACTATGAGTATTTTCAGATTCCGGCAGAAGAATGATATATGATTACTGGACAATTCAAGTTATTAGTTGTTTATTTCTTAAGTCTGAAAAGTGCACAGATAGGCAAATGTTGCAATTTCCTCAAAAGAGTTTGTTCCAAGTAGTACTTATAAATTTTTATATAATTTAGTTTTTAAAAATAACTCATTAAGTGTAATTACTTCATCTTTAAAATCATGAATGAATGTGAGTAAAATAATGCAAAAAGATAAACATCCTTAAAGCTTTAATAACAAAACATTTTTATAATTACAGTAATGATAATTCTTTTAATACAAGAATAACTTTGTTTTCATACTTTGGTTTATTATTATACTAATAAAACTTAAAAAATACCACCAGTAAAATAAATAAAAAAGATAATAATCGAAAAAACTACGTCAAAGCTTACGGCTTTGAAGATATAGGAGCAAACGCATTTATTGAAGCTGAGCTAGAGCTGCTATTGCTATTACTGCTCGCAGTCAAGTTCGTATCTTTAGTATAGTCATTTGTTTTCATAAGAGTACCTAACACAATGCCCAAAAATAAAATCAAACCAACTTGATTGTTGGAAAAAAATTTTTGGGCACAATCTGAAGGATTATTGATATTAAGAGAATATATCTGAAATATAAAAACAATTTATATATATTCTTTTAAAACAAATAAAAATAGTGCATATTACCTGCTGTATTAGATGTCCAGCTACCAGTCCTACAGAAGCATAATAAGGAATTGTTTGATCACAGACTAAACCAGCAGCTGTTAGACCCGTTAACATGGCTGCTGTAAACCCTGATAGCCAGATTTTTGTATTATCACCAAATCTCAAAGCAGTAGATTTCACACCAATTTCCAGGTCATCTTTTTTATCTTGATGGGCATATATGGTATCATATACTATAGTCCAACATATACCAGATAAATACAACGGTAAACAGGCTGCCCAATTAACTATGCCTTGAGTGGCGCACCAGCCCAATAGAGCACCCCAATTGAAAGCCATACCCAATACTAGTTGGGGCCAATAAGTAACGCGTTTCATTAAGGGATAAGTTATGACCAGACCTAAGGAGCTAGCTCCCAATAATAAGGACTCCCAATTTAGTTGCAACAACACCAACAGACCCAAGCTCAATTGAACAGATAGCAAAACAATGGCATCTAATTGTGTTATTTCACCGCAAGCCAAAGGTCTATTGCGTGTTCTCTCCACTTTTCTGTCTATATCGCGGTCCCAAAGATCATTAATAGTGCAACCAGCTCCTCTCATAATAAAGGCGCCTGTGGCAAATAAACCCAACATATAGAAATCCGGCCAACATCCTGCAGAGGCGCTTAAAGCTATACTCCATCCACAAGGCCAAAATAGTAAATAGGCGCCAATAGGACGATCCATACGCATCAAGCGTATATAAGGAGAAACGGCTTGTTTGATATCAGTCGAAAGAGCTACCGGGGACACCTTATTAGCTTTTTTCGTCTTGGTAGGATTTTGTGTTGAAAGCTGATTTTGGTTGAATAAATTGACAGATTTGTGTAGACATCTTGTATTCTCTGCCAAATCCTTTTTTGTGTAACGAATTAAATATTTTAAAGGAACTATAGACGATGAACGGTATGCGTAGGTATAACCAGATTTTGCCGTTAAACAGGTAGTGGCTGATAATAAATTGTTAAATAATCGGCTTCGTAAAATTAGCATGTCTTAATGCAATAGTGGGGTAGTAGGGTTATTTTGGGTTTAAAATTAAAGTCGGTTTGTTCTAAAATCAGAATGCAAAAAAGTTTTTTAATTGTAAAATTATATTCATACTCACTTCTTACTAATTAATGGCAAGATATTTTTTCATTAATTTTAATGACTATTCACTAGTTCCTCTACTATTTGCTGCGAAAACTTCGTTAAATTTTTATTTTATATTCTTCTCTCTGTAGACGATTAATAGCTTCGTAACCTTGATCTGCTCTGTATTAAAGCAATAACTTGAGGTCAGGGGTTTCAAGATATTCACTGTTGACTTCGTTTATTTACAACTTTTCATCGCTTTTAATACTTTAGTCATTTTCAATATTTAATTTATTTATCCCAAATTTTATGTAGTTAACTTTTTGTTTGTATTTTTACTGGGTAATTTTTTGGCAACCAGCTGCTGCACATTTTGTTCTTGCTTATCTTCTTCTTTTTGAGTGTAAAAATCTAATCAAAACAGAAGAAAATGTAAATAACAGAGTTGTTTTACAAACATGTGATCAACAGCAGGGTGATTCGAATAGTTATATATTTGGGATTGAGCCGTGGCAATTATAATTGAATAACTGATTTTAAAACTTTTGAAAACTATTATAATAAAGTCTCCGCTTTCAGTCTACAAAGGGTAGAGTAAAATGAGTGAAGTTTGTGTCAAATCTTATATGAGTGATTATGGTGCAAATTTTCTTACAATAAAAAAATAAATAAAAGCTATTGGTAAAACGAAAATAACTCCACTATTTTCTTAGCAAATCACCAGTACCTCGGTTTTGTAACTTAAATAAGAAATTTCTTATATGAAATTATTTTGGTCAAATTATTTTAGAGAGGATGGGTGGACTAGAGTTAATCATAAACATTCATGCAAAACGACTGCGGCTACACCGCTACGTGACTACAAATGCCGTTGACTACAATCTTCGCTTTGTAGCTGGCTAAGTAATTATTTTAATGACGACAGCTTCGCCGTAAGTTGTTATATTGATAATGTATAATTCTTGCAAAACAAAAAATTGCGTATACTATGCTTTGTGTACCTTATATTGTAGCGCGCCTAGAACCATGGCAGAATAAACAAGGTAGACTCGCGGCAAAAAAAGGGTACAACTCTGTAATAATAATACGTACATTTTGTTGTTGTATAAATCATTTTTGGCTGTCAAAATAAAAAATGTTAGTACATTTTGACACTATAAGATGGTGACAACAAATAGTCAGCTGAGCTCTCGAGTTTACCTGTTATGAATTCGCCTTGCCTAGAACTAAAGACTGTACAAATTTGCCTAAATCAAATGATCAACTGTTTGCACATTTTATATTTCTTATAGCGTTCTGTGTAAATATCAAGTATCTATCTGTAAATTACATCACCTTTAAGGATACCCTCTAAGTTTTTTGTACTTGTTATTGTGTACAAAGCAAATGCTTTGTTAAAATTTCAAATGTTCATCTATAAGGATTCAAAAGATAGAAAAATATCTTAGAGAGAATAAAAACGAACTTAAGCTTGATTATAAATTTCATTGTATGTAATACATAAAACAGTTCGACTAATAATAATTAAAATTTTCAAAATTAAATATCGCAAAGCACCGCGCAATCTTGTTTACTCAACAAAGTTTGGTTTGATACTAGCAAGGCGAATTCATAACAGGTAAACTCGAGAGCTCAGCTGACTATTTGTTGTCACCATCTTACAGTGTCAAAATCAAGGCGAATTCATAACAGGTAAACTCGAGAGCTCAGCTGACTATTTGTTGTCACCATCTTACAGTGTCAAAATGTACTAACATTTTTTATTTTGACAGCCAAAAATGATTTATACAACAACAAAATGTACGTATTTTTATTACAGAGTTGTACTCTTTTTTCGCCGCGAGTCTACCTTGTTGATTGTGCCATGGTCAAAATGTACTAACATTTTTTATTTTGACAGCCAAAAATGATTTATACAACAACAAAATGTACGTATTTTTATTACAGAGTTGTACTCTTTTTTCGCCGCGAGTCTACCTTGTTTATTGTGCCATGGATACTAGATTAGTGTTAACTAAAAACGAATGTTGGAAGTAAAACAAATAAACAAAAAGTAACTTCATTGCTAACCGAAGGTTCGCTGAAGGAACAACAAAATATAGGTGGTAAAATATTAAAGTAAAAAAAAATATTCAACAAGAGGGAAGCTTAAGGTAGTGGTAGACTTCGTTCTCACCAACTGACGATTGATTATTGAATACAAGTTTTCTCGTATTCCTTTATCTGGGTTTGGTTGGTTAAATAGATGATGCTTACAACTAAAACACTACCCTAAGTAGATTAGATACAAGTAGTGCTGATGACGGACGTGGCTGTCTAGAAAATGTGCATTCCACTCGTGCTGGTGTCTAAAAATTAAATTTTCCCAATTTTTCTTTAATATTATCACCTAATTTGTAATTAATTCTTTCTTAGAGAGAATAAAAACGAACTTAAGCTTGATTATAAATTTCATTGTATGTAATAGAAAAATATCATTAACTACAGGGACACCCACCCACCCGTTAATTTCCAATTTTATATTTGTTGCTATAAAGGCATAGTAATATACATACGTTCTGTATATTCAAATGTCTATCCGTAACGGTTCAGGAGATGACGCCATATACGACAAATTACGCAGATATGGGGACACCTTTTATTATTTTACACTTATTATTACTGACACAGTAATAAAAAGTGACGGTTCGAAAGATAGGGCCATATAGGTTATATAATATCACCTATTGGGACACCCT
Organism: Phasia obesa; assembly: GCA_949628195.1. NCBI lineage: Eukaryota > Metazoa > Arthropoda > Insecta > Diptera > Tachinidae > Phasia > Phasia obesa. The sequence continues at coordinate 79,790,109 of OX451215.1, forward strand.
TTATTGTACAATTTTAAATTTAACACTTATAATAAAAAAATTAGCCATATAGATTCTTCGTAAACTTCAACTCTGTCTGTCTATAACGGTTCAAGAGTTTGGCCATATTAAATTATTTACATCAACTATTGAGACACCCTTTAATTTATAATTTTAAATATTTACACATGTCATTAAACCGGACATAGTAGTGGAGATTCTGTCTAATTTTCAAGTGTTTGTCTATAAGCGCTCAAAAGATAGGGCCAGATAGGTAAAATTATATCAATTTTGGGGACACACTTTAGTTTCCAAATTAAAATTTTATACTTGATGTTATAGAGGACTTAGAAATACAAGTTCTTTGTAAATTTCAACCGTCTCTCTGTTACGGTTCAAAAGTTTTGCCACATACATCAAATTACATCAACTAGTGGGACACCTTTTAATTTATAATTATTAATATTTGTACTTGTAATTATAACGGAAATTCTGTCCAATTTTCAAGTGATTGTCTACAATGGTTCAAAAGATTCGGCCATATAGGTCAATTGACGTCACAAAAGGGACACCCTTTAATATTTAAGTTTATTGTTTTATTACTTTCCGTTATTAGCAGCTATGATACGCAGTTTTTAAAATGGTGCCCTTCATAGTACACGTGAAAAACATGTATGTTGTATGAGGACACCCTTTAATTTTTAAAATTTTAAAGTTCATTTAAATTGGGTGCACACTATCATACTTTTTGAGCACACATGCAATTTTTTACAAATCATAGAACTGAGTATGATAGTGAATCATGGCATTTACTGTTATTTTAAAACGAATTCATTAAAATATCATATAATACAGCGCACAGTGACTTTTCACCCCATTTATCTTTTATTTGCATTTGTTATTTATTGGTTGCCTTTAAAGTAATTTAAAAAAATATTCTAGTACCGCAGTAAGTACACCCGGGGGTTCCAATTGTCACTGCAGGAATATGGCAAATGCTTTGACGCGGTTCACTCGGGGAAAATAGGGGCGCCAGACGCTAGGGTTCCTAGAGCCTAAATCTGGAAGAAAAGGTCTGTTGTTTTATAACACGGGTCCTCTTCGAGGCCCGACCAGTGCCCAAAGGACTGGTACCACGGGAATCGGTGGCCCCACAGAGAGCCTATCCTCTCTGTGACCGGTTATTCGTGAGGTCCCCTTCGGGGATGCACGTGGTGGTTGTGGTTTAAGATCGATTTATGTAGGTATGGTGCACGGTCGATCAAGTGTGTTGCACTCTCAACAGACGGAGTTTGGATAGTCTCCAAATCCCTAAGCAAGAGGTTATAATATGGATCTAGGCTTGCCTTGGAAAGGATTGCCATATTATATAAATTGCTACTCATTGTGACTGTATCACACACAAAAAGCGATTAGTGGCAATCGTAAAGTGTTGTTATACTACACAATGGGGGCGCTAGTCTACGCCTAAGTTTCACTCGGTGGTAAGACCACCGTGAGGTTAGGCCGAGTTGGCAGGTACTCACGTTAATCTTGTTCCACAGTACCGAAGTAAGTTTCATTTATTTAAGCAAAAAAAGCAATAACACCTGATGTGGGGAAATTCCCGAAAAAACGCTAGTTTTTACATTTTCAAAATTCAGAGACTTTTAACGAAACACGCTATTAAAACAAAACTTGATAATATTTTATTGCAAATTTTATCAAAAGTGCAGCCGATATCTTATAGAAACATTCCGACCATGTCAAAAATACTAATTTAAGATCGACCAAAATTTAAAAAAAAAATTCTCCCAAACTAAAAGAGGTAACCTAGACGTGTAATCTAAATTTAACATTTAGGTTAACTAAACTATTTAAAATTTAACATTTGCGTTAAAAAAAAAAAAATAAAATAAACTTTTTAAATTTATGCCAGATGTTCCCAACTTTGGGACACAAGTCCCCTCTAGCCCCCTTTACCTTTACCCACAAGCCCCCTTTATCCTAGAGGGCCGAGCGTCTGCAACTCCATTAAAACCACTTCTGCTTTGCCGTTGTGAAATTCATTTAGACATATTTAGTGGTTCATAAGCTATGGAATGGTTTTAAGCCACTGTGCAGCATTGCATTTTTTCTGCTCGCTACTGTATAATTTTAATATTATTTTTTATTAAAAGGTCGATTAGGGATGGCAACAGGAATTTAGTTTAGTTGTCAAAAGGCAACGCAACTGGACAAATTGGTATTATGTAAGGGAATTTTTTTCCAGTTGCCATAAAGTTATCGATAACGCTATTTTGACAGTCTAGCAACTGGAAATAAATATAAACAATCAAATAGCTTTTAATAAATAATAAGTCGCAATTTACATTAGACAGAAAAATGGGCAGACAGACGAGATTTGTAGGCAAGGGGTTGAAGAGGTAGAGTGTGTATTTCATGACTAGTGTACTGGACATTTTTTCGTTTCTCTTTTCTGCTTTTCGCTTTTTTCTTTGTTGCTTCACTTTATATTTATAAAATGTGCAAAAATCTGTCTGTCTTGTTTATGTCCAATGTAAATTGTTTAAGCAAGAGCAAAAGAGAATTCAAAAAATGTCTGCCCTGTTTCTGTCCTATGTAAATTGCGACTAAAGAAAATACAAACAAATTTTTTTCATGTTTACAGTTTTGATTCTTTTTGAAATTAATAACCAAAATGTGTCTAAACAGACTCGTAAAGTTTAACATTATGTTCCATCCACCTAAAGATCCTCCTGTAAATTACCAAGTTTCATATCAGCAGCTATCTTTCGACCATTTTCGTCAAAAGTTGAAAAGCTGGGACCAGGTGCTGATAAAATATGTGTCTGTAAAAATTCGTATCATCATTATTCCTTTGTTGCATTGCAGATGCTATGTGTGGAATTACGTGAGAAATACAGAAAGGGGGCCATGATACTTGCGTTGTCTCAATGAGTTGAGATGAACAAATAAACTTACTTTTCAGTTTTAGTGCAGTTTTCACTTTATAATCTAAACCACAAATTTATGGTTGCCATTTTGGCAACTAAAATTAACAAGTTAAAAAAAAGTTGCCATACCTAATACAATTTCGGCAACTGACAACGCAACTGAGGTTGGGTTGCCATTCATAATCGATCTATAAATATGATTTTTACATTATAATTCTACAAATGAAATGAAAAACATAACGAAAAGTGCCAGAACTGTCACTTTTTATATTTAATTCTATATTATTTTTAACTAAAAGTTTTTATATAAAATATCGGTCAGTGATAAAGTTATCTAAAATTTTATGCCGTTATTAGTTTAAATATTTTTAACAAAATTATTTGAATTTTACCTTTTAAATTTTTTTATATAAAATCAAATGATTGGTAGCAAATACCTCTAAGTGATTTTAGAAACAATTGTGGGCTATAAGTAATTTCTTTTAATTTATTTGGTTTCTTTAAAGTAACCCTTAAAGTGTGCAATTGATTTTTTCTCTTCAGAGTTAACAAATTTTTAACACCAGATTTTGTTGTGGCACACGGCACCTTTTATTCGAAACCAAAATTAATTGTTTTCTTATTGCGCACAACACCATAAATTCGAAATTAAAAGCACTTCAATTTTTTGCACACGTTTATTGAATTAAATATTTTTAATCAAATAACAAATTGCTAAAGAAAATGATATCAACAACATATTCATTGTTATGTTCTAAAAACAAAAGTCGACGGCACTTACCTTAAGCAGTATCGGGGTGCTTAAAAAAATAGACCAAACGACGAACGATGGAAATAAAAAATATTAAAGTAATTTATTAACAATATACATACATACATACATAAATATTTTATTTTCGATAGCTAATAAAGAGTTTTTATTGTTGGTATCGAAGGTAGCGTTATTGTCGAGGCAGCTTTCGGAGTAAAAGCATGGAAGATGTAACGATAGTTGTAAAGTTTCCTTGACTTTTGCTGTATCCCTTTTTTATATTCTGTAGTGGGGTTAGAAAAGTATATTTTATAATGACCTAGACATTTCGAGTAGATCAAGATTTATAGCCTTGTTACACTGACCAACATCTAACATCAATTTGCAAAGATGTTGACATCTTTCCATAAGAACTACACAGTGCTAAAATTAAACATCTTTACAAGATGTTCTTATAGGCCATGATTAACTATCATACTCAGTCGTATGATCTGTCAAAAATAGCATGTGTGTTAAAAAAAGTATGATAGTGTAGATTAGAAATGTATGTGTGTGACAGACTTTTTGACAGGTTTGTACGATTTGATAATCTTTTGAAAAATTCATATAATACTATTTTTCATGCGATCAGAGTTGCAAAATCTATTTTTGATAGTGTGGCATCGACAACGCCATTTTGAAACGATTTTTGAGTAGGACAGAATTCTGTCAGATTTTTTTGTGATTGAATCGTACGATTGTTTAGGATAGTGAATCCTGGCCTTAACTCAGTTTGATTAATCAATTTGCGAAGATGTTGATATCTTTCCATAAGAATTACACAGGGCTAAAATTCAAGATCTTCACAAGATGTTCCTATTTCAGTTTGTTCCATTACATTTTAGTGCCATCTTGCTAGTGATGGCAATGGCAATAAATTAGATTATTTTGGTGGCATCACTGGTATGATGACATTCAAGTTAAAATATTTGTATAATAATAAGCAGCATACGTACATATGTATGTATGTAAGCCCAGTAAAAATTATTTTGCATGTTCTGCCTCCAAAATGCTTTCTTTAACTTAAATACTCTACATTATCAATTCGAGTTGTTCTAACAAAGCAACAATTAGTTGGTCCTATTAATAATACTTTCTGTAAACTCATATTTTTATTTGCAAAATTATGCGTCGTTGCTTTTATTTTTCTTTTACAGGTGAGTTGATGGTAAATGTTAGATGTTGCAAATGTAAACCAATATTTCACATTTTCACCATCTTTCATACGTTTCACTAAGATATTGGTCAGTGTAAAAAGGCTATTACCACAGTGTCACAAAAAATCAGAGTTGAAAAACCGAATTTTAAACTTTTAAAACAAAATTTTTTTTGTTAAATTTATTGTTTTTTACTTTACCATACGTAGTATAAAGTAAAGTATAGTAATCATGAAAAAAATCGAGGTCGGGATTTTGACGGATTTATACGTTTAGAGGTCTCCTGAATCCATTTTAACTATTTTCGCGATGATGTCTGTTGTGGAGTTTGTACAGGTCATACCGTTTGACATAACAGAATGAAATTTAGTATGTGCCTTTGTTATATGAAGATGAAGAGCTGTATAGTTTTTTGGAATAATCGGGAGGGTGCATAGGGTAGTTTCCTTACCCCCAAATTTTGTGTACGCTCTACAGGTCATACCGTACGACATATTGAAACGAAATTTAGTACGTACCTTTTGGTTATAGAGATGAAGAGCTGTATAAATTTTGGGCATAATCGGGAAGGGGCAAGGGGTAGTTTACTTACTCCCAAATTTTGTAAACGCTCTACAGGTCATACCGTATCACATATCAAAATGAAATTCAGTATGTGCCTTTAGTTTATGGAAATGAAGAGCTGTATAAATTTTGGCCATAATCGGGAAGGGTCAAGGGGTAGTTTACCTAACACCTCAAACCGAAAATAATTAATTTTCAATTCGAATATACCTTGAACTTTTATTCTTTATGTAATATATCTATAATATCTGTTTCCATTTGGTATGGTAAAGTTGAGTGTAGGCTACTCCAGTTTTATTAAACTATTTTTCATGATAAACGAATTTTTAAAGCAGTTTTTTTTTTCACTCTCCAATCTGTTTGTCGCCCTAATATTTGTGCAATCTCACAATATGCAGGTCTTGTATTTTCAGTTCACGGCTTTGTACTGTAGGGAACATCAATTTCCATATTTCTGTCCCTAATGCCCAAAGATGACGACATAGGTAAATTTTTTTAATTTTTAGTACTATATAAAAGTACTGTATAGACGATTTTTAATTCAAACCAGTTTCACCATTGTCGCATTTTTGCTGCTAAATTTACATAGCATTATTTTTTTTAATTTAGCCGCAAATTTATTATTTTTCAATTACTTATTAAGCATTGTTTAATTTTAGAAAAATAATACAATAATGTTGGTCTTGTTAAAAAAAAAATCTGCAGTGACCTATACTCAACCTTACTATACCCAGTGGAAAAAGATATTTTTATGTGTACATTACATAAAGAATATAAGTTCAAAGTATATTCGAATTAATTATTTTCGGTTTGGGGTATTAAGTAAACTATCTCTTGCTCCCTCCCAATTATTCCCAAAATTTATACAGCTCTTCATCTCCATATAACAAAGGCACATACTGAATTTCATTTTAATATGTCGTACGGTATGACCTTTGGAGCGTTCACAAAATTAGGGGGCAAGGAAACTACCCCTTGCCCCCTTCCGATTATCCCCAAAAACTATACAGCTCTTCATCTCCATATACCAAAGGCATTTACTAAATTTCATTTTGATATGTCAAACGGTATGACCTGTACAAACTCCACTAAAATAGTGGCATACACACCCACCTACCCACTGACATTATAGCGAAAATAGGATTCAGGAGACCTCAAAAGGTATAAATCCGTCGAAATACCGATGATTACTATACATACTTTACCTTATATGGTAAATTAGAAAAACAAAAACTACAAATTTTTTTTTGTATATACATACATACGTATGTACTTATGTATGTATAGCACCGTATGGTAAAATCAACATTTTTGGTAGAATTTTTTCTGCTTGGTGTTTGCTAAGCAAATTTTGTTGGATTTTTAAAAATATTTCATTAATATACATACGTACGTACTTATTAAAAACCAAATGTTAACAAAACAAAAATCAATGTTCATCCATATATTTCACAAATGCTTTCCAAGGCGAATTCATCCCAATTGGAGGCGATAGCCCAGCTGATTGTTTTTTGCTCTCGTTTTTTTGCTAATGTCTTGTCAAAAATACATTGTTTCACAAGGCGAATTCATAACAGGTAAACTCGAGAGCTCAGCTGACTATTTGTTGTCACCATCTTACAGTGTCAAAATGTACTAACATTTTTTATTTTGACAGCCAAAAATGATTTATACAACAACAAAATGTACGTATTTTTATTACAGAGTTGTACTCTTTTTTCGCCGCGAGTCTACCTTGTTTATTGTGCCATGATTGTTTCATATCTGCTAATCTAATGTCAAAGTTGTTATTTTGTTGTAGTTGTTGCCCTACTGCTCACACCTGGTATGAATTCGCCTTGGATTAAAGTTAATTTGGTAGATTTTAGTAAAATTTTGGTTGGAAAAAACTCCTTGCATTCTTTGTTCTTGTATTATAGATTTATTTTTTTCTTATTAATTAATACTGTTTAAAAACTAAATATACATACAGTGCCGGTCAAAAAATACTACCAACGACAAAATGTAGTTTCATTAAGGATTAAAGTGAATTTGGTAGATTTTAGTAAAATTTTGGTTGGAAAAAACTCTTTGCAGTGGCAATGCTGATGTATAAAAGTATAAAGATTTAAATTTATCATCCCCGATGTAGTAGGTAAATATTTATATACATACATACATACATATGTAGTATGTAAATTCTTTGCTCTTGTATTATAGATTTATATGTTTCTTTCGAAACGTTAAAAATTAGGAATCAACTGTTGTTTTCATGTTATTTATTAATGTTTATTAATTAATACTGTTTAAAAACTAAATATATGTACATACATATATACTACATATTCTTCATAATAAAACACACTGTATTTTTTGTAATTTATTTTGCATTGGTATGCGTAATCACCTGCATTAAATTATATCGTAGAAGTTGCTGATTACACTCGTATCTTGCAATTGCGCTAAAAATAAAAAGAAAATTATTATACGTGAACAATAAATTGATATTGCCCTTATAAAAATTAAAAAAAAAATTATCAACTTTTGAGCTGTGAATATTTTCGTAAGACCAGAAAGATGTTTTTGCAATACAATTGTTAAAGTTTAATATTTTTGAAATTTTAAATGTTTTAAAGTCACATTAATTTATACTTAGCGAGGGATTTTCATGTTTTTTATTTCTAATAAAATATGTTAAATGCAGTACTACTTTGCATACTACTTTGAGCAAAAACTTTACATACTACTTTACATATAATACTTTCCATGTGCTATATTTTGTAGCGTCGTAATTATCTATGAAATGATATTGTTACGTTTTTACTTTACGTTGGGTTCTTTCAATTGCAAAATAAATACACACAGTTATTACTTTTACTGTAAGTCACTTTATTTATTAACACCACTGTTCAAAAATACACAAATTGTTAAACACTGTCTTACAAATCGACAACTGAACTCTTTGACTTTTGAAATAATACTGCCATACTACTCGTTAGCACGATTTGCTTATATAGGCGATTTAAAAACACCTGAATGTTCTATTCCACACAGATCTGACAGGTTCGATTGTTAGTGCTCTTGTTTTCTGTTTGTGTGGTTGTTTATTTCTTTATACCTGTTTGTGTGGTTGTTTATTTCCCCTGTAGGAGATCGAACTAGAGTCTCACTAGTCTTTTACTAGAGCAAAAAGAGTTTGTTTGGAAAATCACTAGTACCATTTATTCTAGACGCATACTAGTACACATGGACCTGGTTGGGTGCTTTTGAACGAGTTTATTACTAATTTTTAAATGCCTAATGTGGTATGGCAGTTCTTCTTAAAAACTCAAAAAATATGAAGAGCTAATTAGAATTTTTCATCAAAATATTTTATTTTTCATTATAATAATAGAATGAAGCAAAGACTAAATCTGATACTAAACACAAATTTTTCTGTTACCCAAATATTCTATCAGTCTGCAAGTGGCACCCTTGAACTACTTTAAGTACTACAACTCATCAGCACTGGTATTTCATAATGAAAGTTCTTACCCTGTTTTCACTAGTGCCTATAGTTCTAGTAATTGTACTAGTAGCTTTTAAACAATTATCGCTTAATCTCCTGCAGGGTCTTTATGCTTGTATTTATGTGTGTGCCTGTGTATTTAAATAAAGAGTGTTTATTTAATGTGCGTGTGTATATGCGCCACTCATCCCGTGAAAGGCATATTTAACAAGGTGATATCGTAAGGGAGAGGTGGTACAAGAGGCGTTTCTAGACTAGATGAATACCGACAACAACAACTAGATGACTACCGATGCTCTTTGTTGTTTATTTCTTTCTTTGACCGAATTTATACGATGCCATTTTTTCATGCCATTTTTTTCATGTCTCTTTTAAAGTTGCAGCGAATTTCATGGCACATTTTTACGATGAAACTTTTTATGCAATCGGCTTGAATTTGTTTTTGACATTTTCTTGTGATTTCATATTCGTAACTTTTATTGTTTATGCGTTATTTCAATAAAAATATATGCACTCGTACTGAAATACAAAATAAATAAAAACGAAACAAGCAAATAACGAAATTTTACAAGAAATTATTAAAATCATACCGAAATGTAAACATAATTAAATCAAACAATTTCATTTTTAAAATCAACTCTGAACGAACGAAAATTGCACAAAGCAAGTGTCAAAAAATCCCCTCAAAATTCAAGCCATGCCATTTTGTTTACCACGCTTGCTTCTCTACACATCTTGCCAACAAACTAAAATTGCATGCAACGAGTTTCATGAAAAATGTCATGGTGTAAGTTGGCTCTTTCATCATTGTAAGAAAACAAACCATTGATGTTGTTGTTGTTCGTGAGCCTATCATGAATAAATTCTTCCTTCGTAACAATATTATATTCAGTAATACATATGTAGCTGTGCCACGTCAAAAGCGTCCTGACAATATTTTGTTCGATTTGGTTTTGAAAGTAATCCACATCAAATTTTAAGTCTCCTAGTTTTTAACTTTTCAAAATAAAGAAATAAATCTATAATACAAGAGCAATGAATTTATATACATACATACATATGTAAATACCCAGTTGTTTGGCTAGCTAGCTCCGCACGTGTATATTCGCCAGCTCTTGAAGAACTACCGCTACCAATCTAATCTACTTCCTATGCATTTGCCTGGTGAATTTAACATGCGAATGTCTTACGAAGGGAGCAATTGACCCATCTCTCCATAACCTTTACCCACCAATAGGGTTAGAACATTCATTCTTAGTAACGAAGAGAAAATTTTTATCGTAGAAAAATATAATTTTCTGCATTACTTAGGGTTAGAGAAAATACTAGCGAATAGTGGCTACCAATTGTAACAATTAAAAATAAGATATTAGTGTCTGTAGAATGATGTAGGTATGGTTGGTTTGATACATCAGTAGTCCCAAGTGTAAATTGTTCCTAGTGGCGATTGTTCCTAGCTAATCCACTGGGTTCCTACTACATCGGGGATGATAAAATTAAATCAATATACTTCTATACATCATTTCCAACCAAAATTTTACTAAAATCTACCGAATTCACATTAATCCTACTAATTTGTAAATATTTATTGTTGCTTTTGTTTAAAAGTATTATTTATCCTACAACGTCAAAGATATCCATTTTTCTTCTCTTGAAAACAGAGTTGACGACAGTTTTTAAATATGTTTAGAAATCCTTTGTGAAATGTATGGATGAACATTGATTTTTATAGTGATGCAGTTATGGTTTATATATTTTCTTTTTTTTCATCCCTGGATAAAATTCTAAAATTTATATGAAACTAGCTATCCCCGGTGCCCTTCGCTACACCCATTTACAAAAAATACAATAAACACTTCGAAGAAAAGTATGGCCAAAGTATTAACTCGAAAGTGCACGCCATTCTCACTTCAAGAATGTTTTAATTTATATGCAAGGTACGACGCACAGTGAGACAACGCCGGCATTAAATACAAGGAGTCATTGCAGAGCTCTTTTGCACAGGTTATTTTTGAGACAATTAAAGTTTTAAAAAAATTAAGTAAATTCGCCCACTTTTATGCCCACCTCCCATACAATCAAAATTTGTAAAATGTCGTATTGTCCGTAATACTTTAGTTATAACTTTCAATTTTGGTACACTTGAATGTTATATTGTTACAAACATTATGGGAAAAATTTTGAACTTTGGCCCACTTTACCCCCACCCATACAACCTCAACATAAAAAGCCCCATATTTTCTAAAATATTTTAGGCACAACCTTCAAATTTGATATTACTGTAATTTATATCATTTAAAATGCTTCATGCTAAAATTACAATAACACGCCTACTATTACGCCCACCTCCCATTGGAATGCAATAAAAACTTCAATCTTTCATTTGATATAAGTCTGCACCTAGGGCTGCTCTATATTTCCTAGTCCATTGAAAATGCAAAATGTTCAATTTTTACACCACAATTCTGTTGTTAAGAATTTTGTGTTTTTTTTTTAAATTTATTTTTTCATCTACTCATTCTATAACAACTAAATTAATTAAAAAAATACTTTAAAGTTATATTTATTATGTATTTTTAATTAATAAGCTTACATATTGAACTAACATATTTTAAGCGCGTTGGCATACCTCAACTTTGACTTGTTCTAGATTAAAAAGTAATGAAGTTATGAGACTGAAATTTCAAGGAATTGTTACTCATATATCTGTTAATATACTGTGTCATCCAAATTGGACGACACGCCAAAAACCATTTTTTGCCGCGGTTACTATAGGGCTGTCTCACTGTGCGACGCCCCCTGTTCCCATCCAATCTGTTTTTTGCTATACTATACTTTTAATGGAAGGTACCCCTCCCACTCTCCTAATCCAGTGTTTATTTAGCCATACTATGCACATTAGTATGGGGGTTACTTTTGCAAAGTTTCAAGACTCTACCTATTGTAGTTCTATAGGTAGAATATAATATTTTTTTCACTTTGCAGTTTGTATTTTGCTAGACTATAAAGATTAGTATAAGAGTTACTCGTGCAACGTTTCAAGGCTCTATCTATTGCAGTTTTCTAGGTACTCGATAATAATGTTTTACTTTGAATGTCAGTATAGATGAACGTCACTTAGGTTAATAGTTTTTCAGATTCGCCTTAGTAGAACATAGCCATCCTTCTTGCTCTATATACCTAGTTGGGCCAATAGAACAAGTAGCCACTGAACCCTGAAGTTTTTTAAAACCAGCTTTTGTAAATTAAGTTTGAAATATGCATGTTTAAAAATTGTTTAAAAAATAATATAGAAATTTATACTCATACCTAATTACATGTACTATATGTGTATCTTAAATAGTTCTCCGCTTAAAGATGTACAGTGGTGGTCATATAATTAAAACATAATTGCTATCTTTTGCAATATCAAACTATTAATCACTGAATTGTAAATCTAACGGTACTTTTTCTAAAGAATTTTCTGTTTTATGTCTTGTGCACCAAATTCCTTTGTTATTTCTCTTTAACAATAAGTTATGCTGTAAAATAATGCGCTGTTCTACAATATCTTTCGCGAAGTGGACACATAATTAAAACATTTTCGACTTTGCTTTAATAATAATTTAGCAATATTTTTTATGACTTTTTCACACAAATTTTTTATGTACATACATATCAAGGTATATTTATCTTATTAGGTAGTGTCGTCCGCCCAGCTGATTTAGTAGTTCGACATGTCAAAAGTTGTATGTGTTCAGAAATTTTATAGTGTAGAATTTTATAGTGAGAAGGAAATAAAACACATACACGCCTTCTCAATTTTCTTAACAATAAGAAAATGCCATGTTGTTCTTGTCTTGTTGTATTTGTTGTAGGGACGCCACTACCTAGTAAAATAAATATACCTTGGTACATATGTAGTTTGACAGCATTCCGCATGAAAAACTGAATAGAGTACCAGGCTTTAAGCACTAAGTTTTGCGGGAAAGGAAAGAGAGCTTATTAATCAACTGAATAGCTTCGCTAAGACTGTTATACAAATTTATGATTTGATTGATTGCTCCAGAGGAAAAGTCTATAACGTCATCAAAAATTTAATTAAATTAGGAACAACAAAAAATGTTTCTAGACCTCGCAAACAGCGAAGAACAACGACAAGAATCTTCCAAGCTGATCCATTCAAAGTTCCAAGCAAATACAAGTTGAAGAGCGGTCTTTAAATGGATTTAAAGTTCTTTCTAAAACAATAAGATAAAAGCTGAATAGAGCATCTCTATGTAGGTGCATGGCACAACGAAAGCCTTTTGTTTAAAAAAAAAAAGAATTTGAAATCTAGGCTAGAATTTGCGAAAGAGAACTTAAAAGAACTTATTTTGGAGAGATGAATCCAATTTTTTTCGATGGGAATCTGACGGAAACTGGAAAACGCCATAAATGGCGTCCCATTATTAGCAGCATCACCAAAAGTACACCATAAAAAATCCGTTGTGGTAACGTTATGGTTTGCGGTTGCGTTTTCTTGACAGAGAATTGGGCCAATATCAAGAATTTCTTCAAAAGTGGACATTTATATAAAAAATATTATGGGAAATATACCATTAGGGAATTTTGTGCACGACAATGATAGAAAATATACTTTACCCCCGGTCTCCATTAGACATTAACATGCGTTAACAAAAGTCAAACTTCATATGAAAAAAAAATTTTTTTTTAATACTGTTTTTTATATGAAGTTTGACTTTTGTTAAGACATGTTGATAGCAAATGAAGACGGGGGTTTACGGCTAGTGAATTGTTGCTTAGAGAAACAAAACTTTAACGTTTTAAAATGGCCAGCTCAGTCCCCTGATATCATCAATCCAATTGAAATCTTGTGGAATGAAGTGAAAAAATTACAAAAACTTGGACGAGTTGTGGGAAAACATCGTGGAAAGTCTCACTGTGATATGAAATAGGGCTACCCCACAAAATATTAAACGTTAATTTATTGATGTATATTGAATTTTTTAGAATTAATAAAGCAATGGTTAATGTTTTAAATGGGTGTCCAGTATCATTAACTTATTTCTTGTTTTTTTTTGTTTCAGTCCGTTTTGAGAATTACATGCGATAGTTGCCAGACTTAGATTTAAGAAAAGAAAAAATATTTTTGTTCATTTTATTTATGAAAAATAAAACGAATAAATTAGTGTTCTAACAAACGATTTAATTATATGACCGCCACTGTATCTATATAAAACGACAGAATATTCGTTAAATATGTATGTTTTGACAGTTTGTATCTCTACTCGTATTGTGATTTAAAATCCGTATTATTCAAGAGAATTGATTCATTACAAAAACTGTGAGCGTAATTTTAATTTATATATGAGCCGTTTATTTTGAAAGTGGCTTAAGTCACTTTCGTTTTAAATCGTTATATTTAAGGATTAGAGTGTATATATATTTTGATTTTCCCAAATCCATTTCTATTATACCAAATTCATGATCATCGAGTAAGTGGCGCTTAACATTTGATTGCAATTTTTTGTAAAAATAGGCATTTTTACAAAATTTTTGTAAAAATAGGTATTTTTGGAAAGTGACTTATGCCACTTTCAAAATAAACGGCTCATATTATTCTTGCTTTATTTTGGATATCGAAATTTATAAAACTAAAAACAAGAAACGATCATATCTTTAAAAAGATAACAGTATAACAACAACTAAATACTATAATAAGTTAGTTGTACGCTGAATTCGTTGTTGGGTGGATAGACTCTTTGTGTGCCTCCGTTTGAGTGTGTGTCATTAGTGATGGCAAGACTTTTTAAATTGTAGGTACTTTATTTTTCAAATTTGTGCCGAATACATATTTTTATTAATTTAAATTTTTAGTTTTTAATTTTTTTGTTACAATTATGTTACGAGAAGACGTAATATAATTTATTTGAAGTGTTTAGTGTAACAGCTTGTTAAGCCCCGCATTTCGTTAGTGTTTAGGGCAGTAATATCGACAAACTACTAAGACAATAGTACACTAAGAGCAGAAAAAAAGACGAAGAGTCAATTAATACAACATTTTTACTTATACGGGACCAGAAATGAAATCTACAAAACGCGAACTTTTAACGGAGATACTATTAACGACCAGGTAAACACAACCTCAGACACAATTTTTACACCAACTAAAACTACTGAAACATTCTAACAAACGAAAAACACCTGCAGACGGACACACGGAGTATATAGACTTACTTGCACTTGCAACCATACATATATAGGACAAACGGCACGAACACTAATAACAAGATTTATAGAATCGCTTCGCTCTATGGCAACTTTTTAAGTTCCAAGAAGATTCGACGTACTCGATGTAGCCGCAAGGATAAACAAGGCCAGGTCATCTTTTGGCATACTGGCAAAATAATAAAATAAGCCAAAGCACAAAGCTGAGAATTTTCGAAGCAAGCGTTAAGTCGGTGCTCCTTTATGGCTGTATAACCTGGAAGGTTATAAATGACATATCAAGACGAATTCAAACTTTTATTAACCGCTGCTTAAGCAGAATTCTACGAATCTTTTGGCCTAGAACGATAACAAATGAAGTAGCAACCGATATACGTAAACGAAAGTGGCAGTGAATAGGACATATCCTCCGTCGAGACGACAACAATGTATCTAAACAATCACTTAGATGGAACCCATTTCAACAAGATGGTAGAGAAATTGGTAGGCCTCGCACAACATGGAGACGTTCAACGGAATCCGAAATGAATCAACTGGGTATTTGTATCTTGGAACGAACTTATTGCTCAAAACCGGATTAGATGGAGAACAGCTGTTATTGGCGCCCTATGCTCCAGTGGGAGTTAGAGGAATAAATATATATATATATTAATGTCGTGTCTTGCACGCGGTTAGAATTGAATTGCTTTATTTTTCTGTTTACTTATTATCTACTTCTTTTATAATTCATGTGTTGCCAGATTGTTACATTATAATTCATATTGTTGCTTAACATTTTTCTTAACATCTAACAATTAAATTTGTATTTTCTGTGTTTTTTTCTTTAAAAAAGTAGGGAACCTCGAAATGGATCACCCTTTATATTTAATGGCTTTACCACAGTATGGACCAATGCATAGCTATTTGTTGATATAGGAATGGGTTAGCGTAACGACGCGTCATCAATTATACGCCAATTTTGATGGTTTCATTAAAAAAAGCGACTGGTGGCTGCAGATGGATTTTTGCCAATAATTAGTGGAACTAACGAATACAAATGTTAT
This sequence comes from Phasia obesa, assembly GCA_949628195.1. NCBI lineage: Eukaryota > Metazoa > Arthropoda > Insecta > Diptera > Tachinidae > Phasia > Phasia obesa. Next base: position 79,806,275 of record OX451215.1, read on the forward strand.
GGTATTATTTAGACGTGCTGCTCAATCATGTAGCTTGCCATAGTGATTTGGCACTAATGACTGAATAATTAATAAAAACAACATGGCCCAAACAGACAGCCAAGATTGAACTGTTATAATTAAAAAATCATGGAAATTTTAGAAAATCATGAAAAATAAATTTATTAATGCTTTTAGTTTAAAAATTGTGCTGAAAAGTATAAAAAAGTACCAACTTTGACATCACTACCCAAAAGCATTAGATAATCTCTTTAAATTTATTTATGTATGTATATACTTATGTGCTCGTTCTCGCTCACCTGTTGCTTTGACAAGCTCAGTTCTGCTACTATTCTTATCTGAGCTAATGGATTAAAAATTCTGTTTTGAATTTGTGGTGGTTAGTGGTTTATCAAAAGACAGTTGCTGAAAATACTTTAAAAAGAGCTGGACGTACTGATTGTGAGAAACAGTATTCAATTGACTTTCACTTGCAACAAGTGTTTGTGTTATGAGTTTCTTTTGTTGTTTTATTTTTGTTGTAATTGTTTAATTTAGTTTTTATTTTCAAACAAACAATTTTTAACCAAATACTTATTATAACTACTGGAAATGGATCACAATCATGATCACGACATGGTTATGGGAGGAGGTGGCATCGTAGATGACTCTAAATCGTGCCCGATGATTATGACCGTAAGTTCACTTTGTTAATTTAAAAAATTTGTTTAAATCAAATTTACTATAATTTCATACGCTTACTGTGAGAGTGTAACATACTCATACATATTGCACACTAAATCATAAACAGTCACAACCAAGTCATATTAATCAGGTAGCCTCACTACGGTGGGGAAATAGGTATTGAGGCGAAAATTATCAATTTTATTATATGGATTTTGACAGTTAGTTAAACTTACAATTTTTCACTTAAATGGAAGTTGAACTATCAAAAACCATATATAAAAAAAAAAAAAATAAAAATTTTGGCCTTAATATTTCCCCTTCGTAGTGAGGCTACGTGCCTTGGTCACAACCTAAAACTCAAAATATTCAGGAGAGGCAAAAAACTGTTTCTAAAAAAATTGTTGTAATTTATAATCAAATTGTTTTTCAGAGTAACGTTATTTTTCTAGTTAAAGATAGATCTGTGATCTTCAACAGTTAATGAACAAAAAAATTTCTTTTTGATAAATTTTGAGTTGTGACTATTTATGTTTTAGTGTGCGACATGTACATATATATGTACATACATATTAATTTTTATCATAATTATTATATATTGTTATTATTGTACTCTTAAATTGATTCAAGACAGGAATGGTAAAGTGGTACAATTGTGCTTTTTTTGGTACAGTGCTTTTTTGGTACAGTGATTATAAACTATTTAAATTGCGATTTGAATTTAATTTTTTACCCTTATTAATGGAGGAGGGGCATTCATTGCCCGCAGTTTGGTCGCTTTGTATTAACTGTAGAGAAAATAGAAAACAGGTCTAAGGTATAAACACTAGAGTATCCACTAGTTTAATTGTACAATTATAATTCGATTAATTATTGGAGTAAAACAATTGCAAATTTCGATTAAAAAAATAACTCGAACAAATTATTATAATGGTTAAACGACAAATCGACTAAAATTATTTTCTAATAAGATCACCAATTTTATGTTTTTTGTCTCTTATTTGTTCGTTTAAGAATTATTTCGACCTAGACGTGTTTTGTAAAGATATAGCGCAAAAATAATACATATAACCTAGTTTAGTTTATGAACATTGTAAAGTGAACATACTTAAAGTGTGTTTTTAAAATTTTTACTATTTATATGCTGCATAATTCAAATTTTTTTAGATGTGTATACCTATTTTATCTTAATAGCTACACTGTAAACTGCCATGGGTCTAAGTACTAGTTCAAACATGTTTCAGAGTTACTCTTAATAAGTGGTTTCCTTACAAATCCATCTGTGTAACATATACATATATTTACATAAGTGTGTTTGAAGTGCAAAAGTAAACAATTAATACTTGCTCTTAATGAAAAATGTTAAGTACCTTACCTTTTCCGCATAATGACAAAATCATACTATTTATGAAATAAAAGTTGTCATCAATAAAATATATTATTAATCAATTTTGTATTGTTGTCTTTTTTGATTGCATACAAATTTTGAAAATATGCGCGATTAATTCGAGTTATTCGAGAAATTTAAAAACCTTAATCGATTATTCGACGAAAATTTAAATTGAAAAATAGATTAATTGTTTGCTCGAATAAAATAAAAACCCGATTAAATGGATACTCTAATAAACACAAAATGCTTTTAATACCTAAAGGCCGTTCCACACTATAATACAAGTGTTAATATTTTAGAGGAAAATGAAAGCCTGATATGATGAGTTGTTATGGTTTTTTGAATAATTTCAAACAGCGATTAGATTAGGAAGTCATTTTATTCAAAAGTATTATTACTTGTATTATAGTGTGTAAACACCTGAAGTGATTATGAAAATTATATTAATTTGCTTATAACTTTTATGACAAATTAAAATGTTGAAACTATGAAACAATGAGTTTCATAATAGTAAAACACTTTTTTCTTGTCTGCAGAAAACACCCCGAGTCTTTGGCGGGATTCTAACCCGCAACTTCCAGACTGATAGATTAGCACGCTGCCAATCGGTCTATAAAGGCACACAAAAATAATAATCAGCCTTATTACGGATGTCGTTGTCACACATCGACGACGATAATATTGTAATAGATTAAAGAAAACAATCAGAAAATTCTTTAATCTCTTACAATTTTATCGTCGTCGATGTGTGACAACGACATCCGTAATAAGGTTGAATAAATTTTTTTATTCCCGAAATTCCCCCAAAAAGTATTTAAATTATCCCTAAAGTACCCGACTAAAAAGGATATGTTTCGATTTAAATTAACACATACAAATTTGATTTGTTCTGTAGTTAATTTAACAAATTATGTTGATTATGGTCGTTCTTCACCATTTATGGGAATGGATCTAAAGTGCTATGTACAACAAATTTCATTATATACATCTATAAATATAATAAAGCTGTAACAGAACAATTTCTGTTCATAAAATATTTTTTTGTTTTAAATTTTTAAATTTTGTTGCTCATGTTTCTATCATTCTTGGTACTAAACACGTTATGTTTAGTTAAAAAAAGGTAAATTTTAGAAATGTATATACCATCTCTGCTATTTTTATATTTGAAGAGAATTTTTATTTTTAAAACGTAAGAGAAACAATTTCGAAAAGAGCATTTGAAGAAAAGTGTCGACAACGTTACGTGAGAAATTTAAATGTTAACGGTTTTGAAAATATTGGGAAATTAAAATAATATTAATTAAATGTACTGAAAAAAAAATTCAGTTCGTATCATACTCGCCAAAATGTGTTGTTTTACGATGGAACAACTGTGCTTCTCCCAAACTACTCGTTTGTTAAAAATAAGTTTTGCCGAAATGCAGCAACCAACACGCATACGGAAGTTTATGCAAAAAGTACCTTCACAATACTCATAGTCCTTGTTATCATACGGTAAAACTCAATCCAAGAAAATATACACGCCAATGATCCCAACAATTCAGTCTTTAAGACGCACTAGCGTGATACCAGAGTAGAAGAAGAATGGTGGTGTTCAAATTTTGAAATAAATTTTTACTTCTTTCATGGCGATGAAAAAGAAATAATCTGAACAACAATTACTTCATGGACAAAGAGATGTGAACAGTTTGAAAAGCAGACATCCATGAATATGAAAAATGTGTGTGTGAAACTTATTTGTGTGCAGTGAATAAACAAACGCAATACAAAATTTCATTCATTGAAAATGACAAGAGAATGATCAAAAATGTACTATTCATAGTGAAAAAATACTTACCCTGCGTGATACAGAATTTAACACAAAGTTCTCGAATTATTCGCTAACTAGGTTCAATTGCAATCGACCACGAACTTCATTATGGCTTCTCAGTTTAGGTCTCTGGAGATCGCAAAACCCGCACGTCATAGTCGAGGAGCCAATGTCTTCACAGAAAGTGACAGTTGGGTGACAGGCGAGCGCCAAAGAGCCTTGATTACGAACTTTTTATGTCCTCAAATGGAAGATATCAACTTGGTTAATCCTTGGTTTACCAGGATGGCATACCATCTCACACAGATCATCAAACAATCGATTTTTTTGCGCACCAATATGCGTTTGGACCCCTTCAGATTTGTTCTTTTGGGCGCCATTAAAAACCCATGCAATGCGCAAAGTCCAGGATTAATACACAAACTTTGAGCAAATATTGCCACTCGTGAAATAGAATCATATACCATTCACAAAGTTTTTTAAAATTGAATTGACAGGATAAGGTATTGCGAAGCCAGAAGAAGAAATGGCCCAAGAAGAAATTAGGTCCTGGAAAGTAGAGATGAAATAAAATCTATTTTACTTTGTCATTTTTAGACATTTCATTTATTCTTTCTCTTAACAATTAAGAGGCGGACACACTTATCTTACTTATTCACCCAAATATGACAGGTTGCAAGCAATCTACCCGCATAACACCGATTAAGTAGACATCACCCTCAATTCAACTCAACTCTGTATTGCTATTATAGACGAAAGCGGTCCCCAACCTTACCAAACAAACAGACAGTGACGACGCTCTTCCCCTAAAGGTATGACAACAGTAATAGAGCAAAACTCTCAATACAAAAAAAGTAATAAAAAAACGTACTACAAAAATAAAAATACTTCGCTTACTAAAGGTTTCCTGCTCTGGTGTATGTCTAAAACCGGCTCCACTTACTCAAGAGTTGCTGCATAGTGGCCTTTTGCCAGTCTCAAGGGTATTTCTCTAGATTGTATCTAATATTGTATGATTGTCGGTCTCAAGAATCTTCTCCTAATCAGAGCTCGCTTAATAATCTGGTTTTGAACAGCCAGCAATTGGCCAGACGAGAATTATATATTTCTATATCTGCAGATATATGATAGTAAACAAAGACGGTTTTGCACTAACCTCAAAGAAAAAGTCTCTTTGCCCAGCCGAACACCCGAGAAGATTAGTAAGAGAGCTAAGACTTACTGACATCCCAGAGAAGAATATTTAGGCCAAATACCGGCGATGCAGAAAGATTTAGTCGTCCTTATAGACAAATGTTTTAATTATTTCATGACACCCTAAAAGGATGCTTAAATATTTCTCGAATTTGTGTTGGTAATCTCATTATGCCGTCTGGTCCGCGCGGTCCCAAAAAATCCTTATAAAATTTCTCTGAACGGTTTATATATTCGTGTTGTGCTTATTTTTTGGGCTTTTATCTTAAAACTACATAATGGCAGTGATACGTAACCAAAGAGCCATTTCGCTTCCTCCATTATCTGCAACGCGACCTCTAACTTTGTATAGGAAGATGTGGAACAAGATTAATGTGGGCACCTGCCGGTTGGTCTAATCCTACGGTGGTCTTTCCACCGAGTGAAATTTAAGCGTAGACTAGCGCCCTCATTGTGTAGTATAACTACACTCCACGATAAGACGTTGCCGCCAGTATTGCAATTTATGTGTGATACAGTCACAATGAGCAGCAATTTATATAATATTATGAGCTGTAATATTTATATATTACAGCTCTTGCTTAGGGGTTTGGAGACTATCCAAACTTCGTTCTGTTGAGAGTGCAACAGCACACTTGATCGACCGTGCACCATACCTACATAAATCGATCTTAAACCACAACCACCACGTGTACCCCCGAAGGGGACCTCCCAACAACCGGTCACAGAGAGGATAGGCTCTCTGTGGGGCTACCGATTCCCGGGGTACCAGTCATTTGGGCACTGGCCGGGCCTCGAAGAGGAACCGTTTAATAAAACAACAGACCTTTTCTTCCAGATTTAGGTTTTAGGAACCCTAGCGTCTGGTGCCCCGATTTTCCCCAAGTGAACCGCGTCAAAGCATTTGCAATCCTCTGCAGTGACCCCCGGGGGCTTCGTATAGGAAGAGAGAATTCCCATATTCCGCTTGCTAAGAAAAAATTAAATTTAGTTGTGCTCATGCAGAGATGGTCGGACCAATTTCATTTTGGTCCGTTTTGTCGTTTATTATTTTTCATTCTATTTTATTTTTAATGTACGGCAAACATCTCTTATATTCAAAATAGTATATTACACACCGATATACGTGCGCAAATTAATTATTAACGACGTTTTAAAAGTTTCCTAAACTAATTGAATATGGTCCTGATTTAATAGTAGCAGAATGGAATTTGCTGCGGCTCAGCGAAATAAAAATTTCCGCTAATTTAAATATTAATGACTATTGGCAAGAAATAGCATCAATAAAAAACGGTTTAAACGAAAAATGTTTTGGAAATATTTCTAATTTTATATTTTTATTTTGTTATCTCTGTTTAAAGTTTAAAAAAAGAATACTGAATAAGATTATTTTAGTTCTCGGCATTTTAAATGTAGTTATTTATAAATTTCATTATGTAATTCTTTTCATACCTGAATTATTTAAATCAAATAAATTATGTTTCAAACCTTTATTTTACTTAATAAAATGTTTTTAAAAAACATTAATTGGTATATTAATTGAGTTTTAAAATTTGGTCGGATGCAAACGGTTTTGGTCCATTTTTGGGAAAATTTTGGTCAAAAAAACAAATTTCGAACGGCAACACTGCCCGCCAGTGAAAAGTTGAGCTTTATATGGTGCTCTACCAATTTACGACTTATTTATTAAAAATTACTAGGTTATAAACGATAACCAAAAGCTATTGTATGTGGTTGACTCATGCAAGCATCAATAACTGTAACGCACATAGCATCACCACAGGTGGAAAGGGTATATTTAAGTTTGTCATTCCGTTTTTAATTTCTACAATATTCATTTCCGACACCATAAAGAATATATATTCTGGATCCTTATACATAGAGAAGTTGATTAAGTGATGTCCGTCTGTCCGTTTCGGGTTGAAAAGTCATTTGCCAAGGCACCAGAAGAGATACAAAAAATTTAAGCACACCAATCTGTCAGGCATAGTTTCGAAAATTTTGGTATTGCAATTCAGCAACATCGGACCATTCCTTTGGAGACTGCGGGCCCAAAACCACGCCCACCTATATTTTTCACGATTTTTTAAATTTTTTTTGGCTTTAATGATTCTCTTTTGCCTTTTTTTTGTCAAATAAATATTAGACTGCGATAGATCGCAGGAGTGCATACAGATCTCGGGGGATCAATAACCCCCAGCAAGGGTCGACTTTAGTTTGTTTTTAGATTGGTAGGGTTTTTCTGCTTTGATCTGTATTAGAGATCTTTATAGAATGCAATAGGCAATTGCAATAGCCAACTGCAATAGCCAATTACATTGGAGGTTACCAATGGACCAACAGGGTACCCACTGGTAAATAGGAGCAGTTAAATTGCACATATTTTTTTTGTAAGGATTTATTTTTGCTTTAGTTTTACCATCCTAACTCAATATAGATTGCAGAAAAGTCCTAAATTTAACAGAAAAATTTCAATAAAATTTTTTTTAAATTTAAAAAAAAAATTAAAAATTTTTTTTTTCAAAAATATTTACAAAACATTTTCAAAAAGATATTTTACAAAAAAATATTCGAAAAAAAATTTTTTTTAATTTTCCAAAAAATTTTCGAATAAAATTTTACAAAAAATTTTTAAAAAAATATTTTTACAAATAATTGTTACAAAAAATTAAAACAAAAATTTCAATATTTCTTTGAAAATGAAAATCATGACTGTAACATAACATATATTTAACATTAAGAATATACATATGAATGTAATGGGTGATTTTTTTGAGGTTAGGATTTTCATGCATTAGTATTTGACAGATCACGTGAGATTTCAGACATGGTGCCAAAGAGAAAGATGCTCAGTATGCATGGACATTTCATCATGAATAGACTTACTAACGAGCAACGCTTGCAAATCATTGAATTTTATTACCAAAATCAGTGTTCGGTTCGAAATGTTCAAATGTGACAAATTTTGTTCAGCGATGAGGCTCATTTCTGGTTGAATGGCTACGTAAATAAGCAAAATTGCCGCATTTGGAGTGAAGAGCAACCAGAAGCCGTTCAAGAACTGCCCATGCATCCCGAAAAATGCACTGTTTGGTGTGGTTTGTACGCTGGTGGAATCATTGGACCGTATTTTTTCAAAGATGCTGTTGGACGCAACGTTACGGTGAATGGCGATCGCTATCGTTCGATGCTAACAAACTTTTTGTTGCCAAAAATGGAACAACTGAACTTGGTTGTCATGTGGTTTCAACAAGATGGCGCTACATGCCACACAGCTCGCGATTCTATGGCCATTTTGAGGGAAAACTTCGGAGAACAATTCATCTCAAGAAATGGACCGGTAAGTTGGCCACCAAGATCATGCGATTTGACGCCTTTAGACTATTTTTTGTGGGGCTACGTCAAGTCTAAAGTCTACAGAAATAAGCCAGCAACTATTCCAGCTTTGGAAGACAACATTTCCGAAGAAATTCGGGCTATTCCGGCCGAAATGCTCGAAAAAGTTGCCCAAAATTGGACTTTCCGAATGGACCACCTAAGACGCAGCCGCGGTCAACATTTAAATGAAATTATCTTCAAAAAGTAAATGTCATGGACCAATCTAACGTTTCAAATAAAGAACCGATGAGATTTTGCAAATTTTATGCGTTTTTTTTTTAAAAAAATTTCTCAAGCTCTTAAAAAATCACTCGTTATGTGCGTATATAGAGTAACATATTTTTTTTAAATGCGTTTGATTTTATGTGCATTAAACACATAGACATCATCAGGATACCGAATAAAAACTGTCAAAAATAAAATACACACGTTTATAGGTAAACGTTTTTTTGAAGCCAGTATAGCTACATGGCTACACGGCCACCGTCTATTTTATTCAACAAAAGAAAATGTCACAAAATTGTAAATTACAAATTGACAAAAAGTTTTGGAGGAAATATTTATAATTTTTGAAAAAGTTATTTAATTTTATAAAAGCAAAATAAGTATTTCTACAACAATGTCAGAGTTTACGATGAAGCTTTCATCTTCAATATCGTTAAGTAGCTGACAATACGGCGACAATTGTAGCCAACGTAATTTGTTTTCATTTAGCTGCGTCGCCGCTGTCTTCTATTTCTTTGAAGTATGAACAATTTTTCTCATATGACTTATTTTAGTTTACGTAAATAGGCAACAATATGGATAATGTTTTACATGTCTGTATAAATGAAATCACCGTGGTGAAGGGTATAGAAGATTCGGCACGGCCGAATATAGCACTTTTACTTGTTTATTCAACAAACGATAATATGAAGAATTTTACTTTTGTAGAAATAAAGACAAATTAATCATACCTGAAATTCCGTAGAGCTACGTACTAGGGTTTACAGTTCAAGTAGCGACAAATTTAAATCCTTTGTGTCATAATAAAAGAGAGAGAGAGAGAGAGAAGATAAATGTTGTCTATTTTGTATATGATATAAAATGTTTAACTTCATTAAGCTTTATTATTTGAAATAATTATTATAAATATTATAAAAAAAAATTTTATACAGACATTATTAACATTTAACCAACTTAAGTAAACAACGCTTGTACAATAATAACGCAATGCATGAATTGTTTATCACAAAGAAAATTCTTGCGTTATAATTCACTCAACTTGTATTTATTTAATTAATATCAGCTGTGCCCGCCATATCGTAGGCATTCTGACAATATTTTGTTCGATTTTGTTTTGAAAGAAATTCACACCAAATTTTAAAACTCTTACTTTTATAGTGCTTCAGTGCCATCCCTAATTAAATTCTAAAATTTATATAAATTCTAAAACTATTGAAGAGTTCTGTAAATGTGTTTAAATCGGTAAATTTACGTACTTTCACTACTTTTTCTTTATTTTCTCTGGTAAATGGGATATTTTTGGGGAAAAAGTTGTTTATATTTGATCCAAGATACTAAGGTGCCTTCTAAAAAAATTTTATTAAAAATCATCTAGTAGTGTGCGAACACAGACAAACAAATATTCTAAAAATTTTTAAAATATCCCGCTTTCAATTCATTTTGTGATTATTGAAGACAGCGTCATCTGTTACGCAACCGAGTCTAAAATATACCGCTTTTAAAAATAAGAGATACCTTAAAGTATGCATTACCTTTAAATCGTTAAAAAACCGGCGTACTTTCACTGCTTTTTCTCCACTTTCTCTTCGAAATAAGATATTTTTGCGGAAAAGTATGGAATCAGAATACTAAGGTACCTCCTTACAAAATTTTTTTTAAATCCATCCAGTAGATTTTACGTGATGCGAACACGACAAAAGAAAGACAGACAGGAAATGAGTTACTATTTTATTATATGTATAGAAGATAGATGTATAGAGGATTGCTATCTGTACCAACAACCCCCGGGGTTCCTTTATGTCACTGCTGCATATTCCAAAGGCATTGACTATATGCTCGTGGGGAAAATAGGGGCACCCGTCTCTACGGTGGAAGAAAAGGTCAGTATTATTACGAGTCCTCTTCGAATCCCGACCAGTGCCCAAAGACCTGGTACAACGATAACCGGTAGCCCCACAGAGACCCTCTCATCTTCGTGACCGGTTATTGGTGAGGTTTCCTTCGAGGGTACAAGTGGTGGTTGTGGCTTAAAATCGATGTATGTATGCACAAATTGTGCATTGTGGATCAAAGTGCGCTGTTGCACTCTCAACAGAAGGAGTTGAATGGTCTCCAACCTCTAAGCAAGAAGTTAGGAAATGGGACCATGGTTTCCCATGTTCTATAAATTGCTACTCACTGTGACTGTGCGTTATCGATGCCTTCTTTTACACACCTCAACTTATCGTAGAGTGTGCTGTACTACACAATGGGGGCGCTAGTGTATGTATGTATGTATGTATGTATGTATGTATGTATGTATGTATGTATGTATGTATGTATGTATGTATGTATGTATGTATGTATGTATGTAAAAAGTGTTCCGACAATTTAAGTCCAGGAAAAATACAAATTTAGAAGCCTCGTGGCACATTTTTAAATATTAGTAATTAAGAGAATAAAAAAATATTAACTTTATGTTTGAGTTTGTTTCTCGCAAACAAAAAGCTTACAACACTTTGTCACAAATATAAAAATTGATTTATGTATAAAAAACCTTATCAATTATAGAAATTAATTTTAATACCTGCCATAATTAATTGAAATAATTTTTCTTTTTCTATTACAGTTTCACGCTGGACATTGTGAACGTATTCTGTGGAAGGGTTGGGTTGCCAGCACTGTCACAGAATTTGTCTTTTCCGCATTGGGCATATTTGTAATATCATTCCTTTATGAGGCCTTGAAATTTGTACGAGAATATTTTCTGCGTCAAACTGTCAAAAAAGAATCGGAACGTGTGGCCGTTGAAATGCAGAGGAAAAATATTCTGCCTGCTTGTCATGGCTCTAATATGACAGAAATACGTCAAAAGACTACTTTAGAGAAGATATTTTCCAAATCTCATATTGTGCAAACACTTGTGAATTTGATTCAAATAATTCTTTCCTATCTACTGATGTTGGTTTTCATGACGTTTAATTATTGGCTGTGCTTGGCCGTTGTTTTGGGTTTGGGTTGCGGTTACTTCATTTTTGGATGGATTAGACAAGATATTTATGAAAGTGAATGCTGTCCGTAGTTAACTAGACTAGACATGTTGTAATGCCACAATGTAAAAGCATCAGTTAAAACCCTAGTTTTTAAAAGTTTTGTTTTATAGCATTCAAAACAAGTTGTGCCCTACTGAATTGTAAATGTTTGATTCCTACGGAATTGTAAATTGATTTCGAAATTTTGACTTCATAATGTGGTAATATTCAGTTAAATATTTTAAAATGGGTTTACTTGTGCCATAAGTAAGTTATTTTTAATTAGTTTTTATTATTGTTAATCATAAATATTTAAGTTTCTTTAAAATAAATACCAAAGTTTTATTTCATTAAGACTTGTTCTATTCTACTCTTTAGGGTTCCGTACCCAAAGTGTAAAAAACGTTTTTTTTTCGCTATAATGTCCGTCTGCCAGTTCCTTCTATCTCTGAAATTTTTATAGACAATAGCCACTATAACAGCTAAAAATTATAGGGTGTTCCGATAGCTATGTGATTTTCAAGTACAAGACCTTATTTTTTGAACTTTAATAGGCACCTAATTGAAATTTGCTCAGAGTATTTAAAACTAGGTTCGTTATATTAAAAAGTATACACAATAAGAGGAAAAATTGTAGGGTGTCCCGATGTGATTTTCACGTCAACAATAAGAAGTAAACTCTTGAAATATTCACATAAAGCTGTATTACTTTCAATTACTAATAAATAAAGAGCGAAATAAGATCTATGTATAGAAACAATGTTAAGGGACACTGGTGACGATGATGCGAGTTTAATCATTTATCTTCAACCAAAATGAGCAGACCTATGTATAGAAAGCAATGTTAGGTGACGACGGTTACGGTTGTTGAGATCAATAATTTTTCTTCAACTAAAAAGTGCTCAACGTGCCTAAAGAAGTTTTCACTTTAAAAAAATCAGAAGTCAAGTGAGTATGTTGTTTGTTTGGATCCAATTATTAAATTAAAAATCAGATGTTGAAGGCGTTACGTAAAGGTAGTAAAACGATGGTGAGTCTTTTTCTGTGCAAAACCATAAAGTACATAGAGGTGCCATAAAGTACATAGAGGTGCCACTCAATATATACGGGCACGATGTGAGTGAAATTATTCATAAAAATTTTTTTATGGTTACCGATTTTAAAGCTATATTACGCATTTAAAAGCAAGTACCAGTGAATCTCGGAAGCCAAAAAATACAACGTTATTTTAACTATATCACAGCGAAGAGGGGATGAAAACTGGACTGTCTTAATAATTTGCTTAATTTTCAAAAGAAATTAAACCAAAATAAATTTTGTGTATAAGCTATTAGTGCTAAAAAGTCTATGTCTTTTGGAAATTTTGAAATATTTTTTAAAAGTTTCCGAAATCTTCCCCTACACCCCTATACACCATTATTTATTTTGTGCAATATTTATGAATATAAAAGATTTACAAAACAAAATTCTGCACAGTTTTGGAACGATCCTTTTTAAGTTTGCTTCTCAAATCATCTCCTTGAGTGATAGCTCCTATCAGTGTAGGGATTTCTGGTACCAAATTTGGTACAATCGACACATCAGTGGTACACTGGTACACTTCATACTTTCTTGGTACAATTGCATATAAAATTTATTCAATACATTTTTTTATTTAATCAATATTTTTTTCTTACTCTTATAAACATTTTCAATTTCAAAGTTGAAAAATTCTTTACGTTCATCATTTTTATTATTGAGTTTAATTAACCTTTCATGTATAAGTAATAGGTAATTTACAACAAGTCCTTTTTGCTGAACAACAGCCTTTGAACTTATTTGCATCGCCTCAATCCGTTCTCGGCAGTATTTTCTTTTTCTATTCTTTCTAGAGAGATATCGTAAAGACTTTTTTGAAAATGGGATTACTCGTTAATTATTAAAAATTAGAGAAACTAACATAACAATAATAAGCAAAATATCTAAATAGTAATACCTTTAAGGTAACGAGTTTTTCCTCAATATCTCCACAGTGCGACGCACAGTGTCGTGACTTCATATAAGGAGTGGCCATAAATAGAAAAAGTTATTGTAAAGAGCATAAATTTGGCACATATATTTAGGTTAGCAATACGTAATAAAATTTAAAAAAATTCGGAGCAAGGATTCGTGTCCTTCCAGCATATTCTAAAATTTATAAGTGTCATAAAAGTTAGAAAAAATGCTAACTTTATCAAATTTTTTTATGGTAATTTGGATGTGATATTTTTAATAATTTGACCAAATTTGATTCAATTCAGATAAGGCCCACGTTAGGCTAAAAAAATATTTTTACAAAAAATTAAAAAAAAAAATTAAAAGTTAAATAAAATTTTTTTAATTAATTCCGATTAAGCATATATTCATCAATTAGATGACTATATGCTTAACTTTAAGTATATACATATATATGTATCTATGTAGAATATATTCAAAATTTTAGGAACTGGTCTTAAATTACGAAATATGTAAATATAACTCACTTATTAAGTAATATTTTTCATGATATTAAATTTGGAGTAAAATACATAGTGAAACAATAAATTTAAATTTTGTAAAAAAAATCATAAATTTTTATTTCAGAAATATCTAAAAACTTCACAATTTTTTTTTACAGTGTTGTTATAAATATTTGAATTTTAGGATTTTTTTATTGTTTCTGCTACATTTCTGTATAAAACAAATATAATTGCATGCATTTTTATTGAAAAATGAATTCTTGATATTTATTTTTCCAAACCCATTTTTTGTTACTTAAAAATTATGACAAAAATATCAAAATAATTCGAATTTAAAGCAGTGTAAATTTTTATAGGTGTAACGCACATGAAAAACAAAATCAGCTCTGGAATTGGTTTCATCCTATATGTATTTTATTGATAAATTTGAAATTTTTGATTTTTTTCCACTAGACAGTTTACTGTGCGACACTAAAAAAATAACAATTATTTAAATTGGCGCACTTAAGCGCAGCTAAATTTTTATTTTTATAAATTAACATACTTTTTGTTATAAAATGAAAGAAAAAATATCCCGGTAATACTTGAAAATTTTTTTTCTTCACTATATTATATGTTTGCTTATCACAACAAGTTTTGTTTTGTTGTATTAATATCATTGTTATAATGATGCATACACTGTTATCGGCATATGTAATTAAAAATAACGTTTATATACTTAAAACATAATACAACAACTAATCTAGGTCCAATTTGGGTTATTTGCCAACTAAATTCAATTATTTAACCCTACGAAGTACATGCTCATTTTTATTACTTTTTTATACAAAATTGCAGTAATTTCAAACCACAATTTTGAGGAGCCATATCTTTAGAAAAAATTATTATTTTAATCTAATTTTTTTTACGCTTATTAGTAAAAGTGTCTTTTATTAAATGCCATTAGCCATTTTTTTAATTTCCCTAATTGGATTTTGCTATATATGGCCGCGCTCACAACACTGTGCGACGCACAGAGGGATAGGGACACTAGGCCAAAAATTAATTTTGAGAAATGTAAAAATTTAGGTACGCAGCTCGATAGACAACAAAATTCTGCACCGTGTAGTGATTTTTCAAGGCTTTTGCTTGTGATTTGTCGTTTTGGGACACTGTTAAAATCAGGAAAGTTTGAGTAAATCGCATACGTTTTTATTGACTTTATACGATTTTGAGAGGTTTGCAAAATATTTTTTGTGGATAAACGAATAAAGATTTTGTATTGATTTTTTTTCTCGGTAATTTTTAGAAAAATTTTATTTTAAATTTTTATAATAAAAAATTTCTTTCGAAATTAAAAAAGGATTTTTTTGTAAATTTTTGTCAAAAAAGTGAAAAGGTTTTTGAGAGTGATCGTCATCCCGATCCTAAAAACGTTATATGTACATCAGTATAAAATTTAGATCTCTTCTTTTATACTGTAGAAAAAAAACGTTGCCCGTTTTTGTGTAATTTTTTTTTGCAATTTCTTCTAAATTTCAACTTTTTTCTGTTTTTGCTCATCTTGTATAGGTAGATACGAGTAAGAAACCTTTTTGTCGGTCATAAAATGTTGTTTTAAATAAATTAATTTTAATTCTTTTAAATAAAATTTATTGTAACTAGTGTTCTGAGCAATTACCCAGGGATGGATACCTTTATATAAAGTATATCTGATCATAAACCATATCTGAAGCACTATAAAATGAAGAGTCTTAAAGTGGATTACTTTCAAAGCAAAATATTGACGCTGACGAAGTTGCGGGCATAGCTAGTTATGAATAAATTAATTATTCTCAGATAATATTCTTCTGTTCGACATAAAAGCTTAAAAATGAATATTTTTACCAGATTATTTTTAAATTCACATGGACGTTTGGTGGGGTGTGATTCCCCTGCCCATAAAAACTTAAAAATTTTATTTTTATGGTATTAAAAGGCGTATGTAATCCATTTATTTTTATAATTGCATTATTTTTGCAAATAATATTTTGTGTCACCGCTCACAAAAGGGGGAACTTTTTCTCCTTGTTCAGATTTTTCTTATTTTATAGCTTTACCTGCCTATTTCCGTACGAGATTTTTCTGCCAGGTTACATTAATCTAGGTGCACTCACTCATTCCCCCTCTCAGAGCCAATATAAGCTAAAGAAAGTAATGTCCGGCTAGATTGGCAAAATATCCCTATGTGCGAGGTGTACTTATTTTGTAGTGGAAAACTTGGCATGTCAGATGTAAAAATGTCAGGTATTAGGGGTTTTAGCTGTCATAAGCGAAATGAACATGGGAACCAGATTTTCCCAAATAACGTATTTCTAGTGAAGTTATCACAATAAATTGCATTAAAGTAAGTGGTGACACACTCGCAGCATAAAATAAATGAAATCAAATTAAAAACCACATGCTGATTTTAGTGCTAGCTCGGAAAGACTTTAATAGCTTTTGCAGTGCGTTCAAAGACAAATCGCTAGTACATACATATATCAAACAAATATCGAAAGTTTTATCGAAAAATATCGATATATCGAATAATAGATCCCAACCCTACTGCAGACTCAACTAGCGATTTATTAAGAAACTAAAACAGCAAGAGCTCTTATATCAATTTCGAAGGCTGACCAAGTTAAGAAAGAATAGTATTTTTTTTTTTTGACTCGTTGTTATACAGACATATGCGCTATGTAATTTATAAGTTCCTAACTTTTGTGGCACACTTTTTAAATTAAAAAATGCATTATTTAATTTAACAATTTTGATTGTTGGACTTTTCAATTTTGTGGTTTGATAAACTTAAAGATACCACTAACAAAATTGCTGATTAGACAAAAAGTCTAATCAAAAGAAATTGACGCATTTGCTTTTAGTTTGAATATAAAACGATTTTATCTCGTACATAAATGCCATGTGACAGAAATAACAATTAGTTCCAAAAATCATTAAAAGGACATATTATTTATTCTTAAAAAATTGTGCGTGACGTAGGAAGATGGGGCAAAAAATGTCGTCGTATCGAAATATTTATAAATTTTTCAAAAAATATCAACATATGTACATATATCGCCGATACCGATATCGCTATCTATTTTATAGTATCGAAATTCGATATATGTACATATTTTTAAAAGCTGGTTTCTTATTTTGTGTTATCATTTAGTTAAAAAATCAAACCATTCTTCATTAAATAGAAAACTTTATAAATTAATTATTTAGGCTTAAGTTCTTAATTATAAAGAGATAAAGAAAAATTAGATACCAGCAAAGCGGCTACCCTGCCTGTATTAAAAACAGGACTGTCAGATCGTTTTTTTTTTAATATATAGCCAATAATTGGGGCTTTAAAAATCCACACTTCGAAAAATTTAAAAAATAATTTATAAATTTTGTTGAAAAATTGGCTATGTGTGGATAGGGTTGGCGGGAGAAATGTTGACCTAATTTTTGACCTAATTTTTCTTTTATTCGCATTTGCTATAGGTTGTCTTAAAAAAAGTTAAAAAAAAAATTACTAGTAGCGAAGTAAATTTAAATTACATAAGCAAAAAAAAAACTCCACCATTTTGGAAAAAATCCTGAAAAAACGGTATTTTTACATTTTTCCTATTAAGAGGATTGTAAGTTTTTAACGAAATCGCTATCAAAACAAAACTTGATACTAGTTTATTCTAAATATTATCAAGAATATAGCCGATATCATAATCCGACGGTTGGCTAAAATTAAAAAGAAAAAAAATTTGTTAGCCAATTTTCTCCCAAAATAAAAGAGATAACCTACACATGTATGCATATTTTCTATAGATATTTTCAAGGTCTACTTAAATTTAAAAAATCTTAAAATTTGAGTTAAAACTAAACTTTTTATGATATTATATACCCGAGGTACCCAACTTTGTGTACCTTACCCTAGGAGGACGACTGTTCGTAGCTCGACTCAGAAACATCTCGGCTTTGCCTATGTGAAATTTCATTAAGATATCTTCAGCGGTTTATGAGATACCGAATTATGTCCAAAATAAATCGTTTCCGAACCACTGTGGTGCGTTAGGTCACTGCTCAAATCCGAATGTCCTTATCCCCCATTTTTAAGACCCGACAAGCCTTAGGGACTAATGCAATCATATACCCAGGAAGTAATAACATCAAGTGCGGATATTCTTAAAAATATTCTTTGTGGCCGCAAACAATCTCTGCGATCATTTGGAGTGTAAAATTTTCTTTAAAAAAGGTTTTAAAAGCCACAAAAGATCGGTACTGATCTTACGAATAAATACGACAAATACAAACAGTTTTTTGTAGCCTGCCTCCCTCCTCTTTATAAGGTGATCTTATAAAAAGTTTTTGTCTTTCGATTTATTTATTTAAGATTGAAGTCCCCAACACTCTAAGATTATATAGGCCTTTAGATTTGTTTTAAGAGGGACAAAATACTTGAACAAGGTACGTTGCAAAACTGTGCAAAATTTTTCGTAGAGATTTTTGAATGGTGGACACGGGCGAAACGTAGCGGATATATAATGGGATATATGAGTGTAGGGAAGGCTTCAGACTACAAAAAGCTGAAATTTTTTTTTGACGTGGTGTGGCGGCAAGGAATTTGAACCTTTAAAAAAGTAGTTTATTTTAGCTCTTATAGCTTATAGCCTTTATAGCTTATAAGTTACATATTAAATTAAAATAATTCTTGCAAAAAAAAACCGACTTCAAAACAGACAAACTTAAAAGCATGTTGCTTTAAGACGGTAACTATTGCGACACCCTATAATTTCCGAATTCAAATTTTATACTAGTTATAGCGGTCGTAGCAATACAGGTTCGTTGTAAATTTCAACCTTCTGTCTGTAACGGTTTAAAAGTTTGGTCATATACATCAAATTACATAAACTATTGCGACACCCTGTAATTTATAATTTTAAATAATTATACTTATTATAACAGATATAGTAATGGACATTCTGTCTAATTGTTAAGTGTTTATCAATAACTGTTTAAAAGATAGGGTCATATATATCAAATGACGTCACCTATTGGGACACCCTTTAAATTCAAATTTTAATATAAATACTTTTTAAAGAACACTTTGTAATACAGATTCTTTTTAAATTTTAACTTTGTGTCCATATATATCAAATTACATCAACTATTGGGACACCCTATAATTTCCAATTTTAAATATTTATACTTGTTGTTATTCGAGACATAGTAGTGAACATTTTGTCTATTTTTCAAGTGTTTGTCTATAACGGTTCCAAAGATGAGGACGTAATGGTCAAATAACATCAATAATGGGGACACCCTTTAATTTATAGATCCAAGTTTTATACTTGTTTTAATAGCGGACTAAGCAATATAGGTTCTTTGTAAATTTCAACTGTCTATCTATAACAGTTGAAAAGTTTGGCCATATATATTACTTTTACATTAACTATTGGGACACCCTTTAATTTCCAATTTTAAATATTTATACTTGTTGTTATACCAGACATAGTAGTGAACATTCTGTCTATTTTTCAAGTGTTTGTCTATAACGGTTCCAAAGATGAGGACATAATGGTCAAATAACATCAATAATGGGGACACCCTTTAATTTATAGATCCAAGTTTTATACTTGTTTTAATAGCGGACTAAGCAATATAGGTTCTTTGTAAATTTCAACTGTCTATCTATAACAGTTGAAAAGTTTGGCCATATATATTACTTTTACATTAACTATTGGGACACCCTTTAATTTCCAAATTCATATTTTACACTTGTTATTTTAGCGGACTTAGCAATACAAGTACTTTGTAAATTTCAACTGTCTGTCTATAAAGGTTCAAAAGTTTGGCCATATATATATCAAAATAAACCAACTAATGGGACACCCTTTAATTTCTAATTTTAAATATTTTTACTTATTATAACAGACATAGTAACGAACATTCTGTGCAACTTTCAAGTGTTTGTCTATAACGGTTCAAAAGGTAGGAGAATAAAGTTGAAATTAAGTCACCTATGGGGTCATCCTTTAATTTTTAATTTTATTTTTTAATTAATTTTTTGTTATTGGGAGCTACAGTGATACTTTTTTTTAATTTTAAATTGGTGACCTCGAATGTTCATAATACACGTAAAAAACATGTATGTTGTATGGGGACACCCTTTAATTTTTAAAATTTTGAACTTCTTTTAAAATGGGACCAATCTGTAGCCATAACCTTTCTAACAGTGCAAAATTTTTAAAATCGGTTCAGAAATGACTGAGTTCTGCGGGCACAAACATAAAAAAAAAAAGCAACATTCAGACGAATTGATAACCTCCTTCTTTTTTTGAAGTCGGTTAAAAATAGTTTTCATCCAAGTCTTTTAAAACAAAAAAGTTATAGTCATTGAAAAATTCATTTTTTTGCTACTGAATTTCACTGGTATTTACTTTCAAATGAGTAAGTCCCGAATTACATTAAGCAACTTTTGTCGCTGCAATCTTTCTCGTTTCTTCTTTAATAAAGCTTTTGTGTTCGTGCATCGCGCAATTTTTATTGCAACAATTTGTATGGATGTATACATTTGTTTACATTTTAAACTTCAAAATTAAAACTACGAATGAGAAGACAAAATGAATTTCAAGAGTACAGGCATATGTGTACCCTTTTTAATTCCTCTTTATCCTCTCGTCTACTAATGAGGAATTGCAGCGACAATAGTTGCATAATGTAACTGGGCACTAACATATGTAACTTTAAAATTACTTTGATTTTTTTTACCGATTAAAAGGTACTGCATACTTTAAGGCATCTTTTATTTTTGAAAACAGTTAGGGTTCCCAGATATTTTTTGGATTCCATCCCCAATTCGAAAATTTGCATCCCCAAAATTCCCCCAAAAAATTTAATTATTCCAAAATTTTAATTACCGCATAAATACATTAAGCTGTATATTTCTATTGTAATAAAATTATACAAGTTGATTGAGTTTTTACCTCGCCATTTTTGTGGATGGATTAAAAGGGATACAACAAATTTCCATAGACTGATTGGTAGACCTCTATCAGTTTGGGGGTTGCGGGTTCGAATCCCACCAAAGGTGTTTTCTGCAGACAAGCAGACTATTTTTGCAATTTATTTCATATTTTGTTAGTTTATTTGCCGAAAAAAAGACAAGTTGGTATGCAAGCAAGGTCGTTTTTGCCGCATCTTGATATGTATAAACTTTTTCCAAAGAAATCCGAGGTTGCTTCTACTTTTTAATGACATTTTTCATAATTGTGATTTATATATGTATGTTTCTAAAATCACTGTCATTTACTGCTGGTTGTCGATTGTAACACACAAATTTTGAAAGATATAAGAATTGTGTAATAATGTTTTCAGTTCTCTCATCTAGGGTAAATTCAATTAATGAACTTTTGTTGCTTTAATAATTTTCGTTACGTCTTTTTATCTTTTTTTATCAGTAATACTTTAGATTTTAAATTACAAAAAGTATATGAATTAAAGTTATCCTCAACGAATTCTCCAACCCCCAAACTAAATTTTTAATCCCGACTTGGAGATAAATCCCCTAATCAGACAACAACAAGTATATTTTAAGCAATGTTGAAATGAGTAACACATTTACGGTCTGTCTTTTACAGAGCTTGCAATAATTTTTGAATTTTAGAATTTTATATAAATCTTAGAATTTTATCCAGGGATGGGTACCTTTATATAAAGTAAATACGTAAGAGTCTTAAAATTTGGTGTGGATTACTTTTAAAGCAAAATCGAACAAAATATTGTCAGGACGCACATAACTTGTGTGGGCACAGCTAGTAAGACATAAAGTGACCTTTTCTAACATGTTTTATCATTTCAGTTTTATATTAAAATTTAACTATTTTCTTATCGGTCGATTTTTGTACATATCAAAATTACAATCTTAATCAAAATTTGTGGATTTTTGACCGCCTTCTCGTGAAATGGACCACTGTGCGATGGCTGGAAAAGATATAGCTCGTGGTAATAGCCATGGATAACTGTTAACTTCTAGTTTTAATATAGATTTATTGCGCATATAGAGCTATGTATGGATGGATCTATTAATCGTGGACATTTTAAGAATTCTAATTTTGTTAAAAACAATCCGACAGTGATACACAAGGAAGCTCTGCAAGAGGTAATTAGATCAGACTCTGAAGGAACTCCGGATTTTATGTGGCGGAAGAGATTGATACTATTAACTCTCGAGAAGTTAATCTCTAAAAGCACCTCTGAGGTATGAGCCTGTCTCTCTTATTAAAATATCTTAACTTGGATAGCTGTGTGACAGGTCCTAAACACTTTAAGTATCGTCTGGCCAAAATAAAAAATGAATAAAACGATACTTGCAGAATGTGCCTGAAGGAGGCTGCGACGATAGCATGCAATGTGTGTGAATGTACAACATTGGCTAGCAGTAAGATTAGGACCATGCGCAGCCACATATCAAATGTGGCTGCTCTATAGCCTTTTTACACTGACCAAAATTTTAGAGACAAGTATGAAAGATGTTGAAAATGTGAAACATTGGTTTACATCACCCTTACAACGAAATTACTAAAAACCCTTAATTTCGAGTTTCCTGTTTAATGAGAAAATTCCTGACGATTTAAGAAAATGCGTTATAACTAAACTTCCAAAAAAAAAACATGCAAGAGTGCTCCAACTGGAGGGTTATCACTCTTTTAAACATGGCCAACAAAGTCATAGCGCACATCTTGCACAATCGCATTTCAACCATTCTTAAACCACAGTTAAGGCGAAAATAAGCGGGCTTTAGGCCAAAAAAGTCATGCATTGATCACATCAATACCTTGAGGATAATTGTTGATATTATAAAAAATTACAATAGTCAACCTATTTCATCAGGTTGAAAAAGCTTGTTATTATCTCTAGCTTACGTTGTGTAAAAAGATGACAGAATCGAGGCAAAGATTCCTTTGGGATTAAGTATAAGATCGCATAAATTTGGTTGGCTGGGACACACAATGAGAAAGCCAGCTAACGATATAACTAGACAGTCCGTCGAACATAACCCCCAAGATCCTAGGAGACCTGGCAGCCCTGCAAATACTTGGAGACGACAAATTGAGAACGAGTTACATGAGCATGGTGTATCCTGGAGTGAGCAGAAACTATTATGAAACGATATGTTCCACTGGGAATTAAAGGAATAAATGCAATATATAATCAAAGCGTTGATTAGCGTTGGATTTTTTGCTCGCAAGTGTACATACAGGGGTAATGAATATTTATTAGGTGGGGAACTGTGAGAAACCAATGGACTTTTTTAACTAAATAAATCATAAATCAAATATATAACATTTAAAAATCCGTCGAAACAGATCAATGACTTAAATAATCTTAGTGATTTTTAAAATTTCTATAGTACATACATGTACTGTTTATGTACTATACTATAGAGTATATTAAAACTAGCTGTGCCCGCCACGTTGTGGGAGTCCTGACAATATTTTGCTCAATTTTGCTTTGAAAGTATTCCACACCAATTGTAAGACTCTTACATATTTACTTTATATAAAGGTACCCATCCCTGGATAAAATTCTAAAATTTATAAAAAAAATTCTAAAAATTATTGTAAAGCTCGGAAAGAAGTGCTTAAAATATTTTAATAGCATTGTAATTCCACAAAGTAAAAATACAAATCAAATACAAATTTTATTCGATTGGCTATTTGGCAGTAAGTAATTAATATTTTGTCATTATTTTAAAATAGCGCCATGTGTTGCGCAACCGTGTTTCAAATATCCCGCTTTCAAAAAAAAAAAAGATTCTTTATTATCTTTTGCGGAAAAAATATCCTATATTGGAATCAGAATGCTAAGGTACCTCCTCACAAAATTTTGTTAAAATCCATCCAAATACGTATTTTCTTTATATAAAGGTACCATTGGATAAACCTCTGTGAGAGGTGTTTAAAATATTTTAATAACAATGTAATTCCACAAAGTAAAAATACATATCAAATACAAATTTTATTCAATTGGTGATATCTGTTACGCAATAGTGTTTAAAATATCCCACTTTCAAAAAGTAAAGGTTCGCAACCGTGTTTAAATTATTCCAGTTTTAAACCCTACCTTTAAATAATAATTAATTAATATTGGAATCAAGATGTTATGGTGCCTCCTCACAAAATTTTGTTAAAAGTCATCCAGTAGCTTTTACGTGATGCGAACACCAAAGAAAAGCAGCCAGACAGACAGACAGACAGACGGAAATGAGTTACTACTTTATTATATGTATAAATGTATAGATAAGATAACTCAAATGCCCGAACAAAAAATAACTCTCTGTTAAGTTTGAAATACAACTTAAATTTAAAAATACATTTTTATTTACTCGTAATAGAATAGAACTAAATTTACATTTACATTTAAACGTACATACTCACACATTCATACATTTAATTATTTATTTTTATAAAATAAAAAAATGACTAAAATCTGAATACTTATGAGATACATAGATCATTTAAAATTAAAATTATAATAAATATTTATGATAAATTTGCAAAGAGTCAAAATTATAAATATTTTACATCAATACAAGACAAGAAGTCGACTTAACAATACATAAAAAGCAGAGCTTTAACATTATTTAAACATTTCATTTAAACTTGTTTAAAATTTATTACAATGATTTCTCAAGCAATAAAATAATCTCGAAGTTTTTTTAATTTACATGTTTGATTTTGTTTTTTTTTCTTTTTTTGCTGGAGTATCTTTTCTTTGTATATTTTTTTTTTGTATAATTTTTAAGGTTTTAAACCTTTTTAAGGCAAAAATTTTATTCGTAGGCTGGTTTATAAATTGTGTAGTTCTCATAAGCCTGTGGCTCCGGCTGCCATCATGCCGCCGTGATGATGATGATGCATGCCGCCATTTTGAAAATACATGTAGTAATTGTAGGGCTGCTGGGAGGCGGCAGCAGCTGCAACGGCCACCTGTGTGGCAGCCACTTGATGTTGAGCTAAGGCAGCCGTGTTGGAAGCACTTTCACAGTCTAACAATTGTTGAGAGCCGGTGCCAGTTGCTCCACCTACAGGCGAGTGCGTCAGGGGCAAACCCGACGGTATGCCAGCCCCAACTGGATTGCCTACTTGACAGCTGGCTCTTAAAGCCACTGCCTGATGATGAGCTAGTATATCGCTGACCGTATGAGATGAGGGCCAACCATGGGCAGCAGCTGCTGCTGCTGCAGCTGATCGCATTTGATGTGTTTGTGCAACGCCCGTTTGAGGTGGTGAGGGACTACTACAACTCACAGCTGACTTCATATTATAGGCACTATAGGGTTGATAATACAAGTGGGGATGATGAGCATGGGCTGCTACCGCTGCGGCGGCATGGCTATGGTGAGCTGTTGCTGCTGCTACTGCTGTGACGGCGGCATGTGAGGTGGCATGATGTCCATGATGATGGCCATGATGATGATGGTTATGGTGGGCGGCGACATGTGTATGTGAGTGTTGAGGTGAGGCATTTGTTGTTGCTGAGTTTCCCGTTGCCACCGAGCCACCACTGTGATGATGATGTGTTATAGAACCCAATTTATTTCTTAATATTCTCGATATTGAACTAACACTGGGTACATTTGTTTTATCGCAGATGCCTTCACTCAATAAACGATCACGTATTTCCCAAGCAAAAATACCCGGATCTCTTTGCTTCAACTCTCGTATATAGTTAACCACTTTGGGTGTGGTTACTCGAGGCTTAGAGCCCCCTATAGCACCGGGTAATATAGAACCGGTTTCATGATATCTGGCTAGAATTTTGGAGACACAGCCATGACTCACTCTTAGCTGACGACTTATATCACAGGGTCTTATGCCGAGGCGGGCCAGTTCAACAATTCGCATACGTGTGGCATTCGGTAACGGTCGACCATTGACAAACACCCCGCCCAATTGGTTGACTTCACCATATTGCGGGCATTGGTTCTCTAATATAAAATAAAAATAAATAAAAATGTTAAGGAAACATGATTAGTATCTTGGAAATTATCTTTTAAATATGTTTTTGTAATTATTTAGAACAGTGTTTATGATTTGTATGCATTTGCATTTGCAGTTGCTGCTGTGTTGATGTTAAATATGAATTTATGCTTACGTTAGCTCACAACTTAATTTAATAGCAAAGTTCCGAGAAATGCGGATATTGTTCGTTTGTTTAATTGCAAGATTTTATGGAAAATTTAAAGTCAATATTGCTATTGCTATTGCTATTTATATTTCTAGGAATAAATCTAAACATAAAAAAATGCATTTGAAGTTATTAGTTCCAGTTTTTATTTTGTGTAAAATATTAAATATTATTATTAATTTCTGCTAGAATTTGTTCATTTCAATAGTTTTTTTTTCATTCAATACATATTTATCTGAAATACCAATCTCTAATTATGACCATGGAAATTCTACTCCCAACAAGTGTAACCTGATGCAAAAACATGATTGTCTTGGAAGAATTCTTGTTTTGCTTTTACCAAAGACACCCACGGAAACTTCTGAGTGGCTGTGAACACTCACACCCCAGCGGGAAAAATTCATTTATTACATATATAATTAAATATGTAATATGTTAGTTTAGAAAGATATTACTCAGGAATCGACAAGACAATTTCAACCGACACAAAAAGTACATATTGATTACCACGTAAATTCCCAAATTTTTAGAAGAACGAATGTACGGTTTCTTCGTGTGTCAATTATTCGTGTTTTCTCACTATATTTTGTTAAAAAAAGATTTGTTGTTTCACAAAGTCTTCATGTGGCCTATTTTTTTGCATTTTTGTACTTTACCATACGTAGTATAAGGTAAAGTATAGTAACCATGAAAAAATCGAGGTCGGGATTTCGACGGACTTATACGTTTTGAGGTTGCCTGAATCCATTTTGGCTATTTTTGGTGGGTGTGTATGCCACTATTTTTGTGAAGTTTGTACAGGTCATACCGTTTGACATATCAAAATGAAATTAAGTATCTGCCTCTGGTATATGGTGATAAAGGGGTGTAAAGTTTTTTGCATAATCGGGAGGGGCAAGTAGTTTCTTTACCCCGAAATTTTGTGAACGTTCTACAGGTCATACCATATGACATATTAAAACGAAATTTAGTATGTGCCTTTGGTATATGGAGGTGAAGAGTTGTGTAAATTTTGGGCATAATCGGGAAGGGGCAAGGGGTAGTTTATTTACACCCAAATTTTGTAAACGCTCTACAGATCATACCGTATGACATATCAAATTGAAATTTAGTATATGCCTTTGGTTTATGGAGATGAAGAGCTGCATAAATTTTGCACATAATCGGGAAGGGGCAAGGGGTAGTTTACTTAACACCCCAAACCAAAAATAATTAATTTTTCGATTCGAATATACTTTGGACTTATATTCTTTATGTAATATATCCATAAAAATATCTGTTTCCATTGGGTACAGTGAAGTTGAGTGTATAAAAAATATGAAAATTAAAATGAACAAAAAATATGAAAATATAATAAATCGAAAATTCAAAAAACCTAAAGAAGAAGATACGAATTTAAAAATGGATCCCGATGGACACAATCAAATGTATTTGATATCTATTACTGGATTTTCTGGCTACAGAATTTTATTTTTAATAATTCCTTGATCTTTAGTATTTCTTGCACTAAAAATTCCAAAGGAATACTGTTGCCAAGTCAAATATTGGGCAAGTTGCATCTATTACCTGTGCTGTTTGATAATTGCGAGATTTGTTGTATTTCTAGTACAGTAGTTTTCAATGTAAGACTGCTCCTCTTAATTGTTATTTAATACTAGACGACTCTCGATTTTTGGGAATAATACATCTTTTATAGTTTGATAATTCCATATGTTTTTGTGTTTGCAACTTCATATAGAACACTGTTTCCTCCCCTTATACTGGACTACTGAAGAATTATGGACAATGCTTGTAATTTAATAAAAAATAATTTGTTAATTGGAATGTGTGAAATACCTTTGTTGAAAACAACTTCTTTAAAAAAATTAAAATAGAAAATTTTTTGTTTTGAAAGAAGTGTTGCAAACTGAAATAAAAGACCGTTCACAATTCATGGGAAATTTTTACAATTGCATAAATTTGCAATCTCAAATGCACAAGATTGTGAATTGGGCTATTGAAATTACTTAGGTTTTTAATAAGTCAACATTTTTTATTTGTATTTATTATTAGTTTAAATAATAAATAAAATAAATAAAAATGCTTATATGAACAATACATATAAATGTATATATACATTATTTTATGCTAATGAATTCTAAAATTCGTTCGCAGGTTACATTGAAATAATATATTACTTTCCTAGGACATGCTCCGTATTAAGAGCAATGGATACAGAATATTATACATTCTCTGCATTACCTATTAATTTCTTATTGATTACCTTTTCCCGCTGGAACAGTCTTAACAAGATTCTCACAAAGGGAATAAAACATATAATAATTTTCAATCAGTTTATGCCAGCTTTCAAAAAAGTAGCTTTATGTCGCTTTGTTTTATGAAAATGCTACACTCTAAATATTTGGCAACAAATTAAGAAATTTATACAGACAACTAGTTTTCATTTTAAACATCAATTCATGCTCTTCTCTACGTATTAATTTACATTTAGCCGTTAAAATATTTATTCATTCAATTACACATAATTTTATTTATATTTAATATGTCACAGATTTATCTATCTTATCTTAACAGACTTGGGGGATAACAATTACATTTTGTATTTACTCAATTACATGTAATTGTAATTGGAAATTTTCAATTACAATTACATTAAAATTTTGTAATTGTACTTGAGTTTTTTCAATTACACATTACATTTAATTTGTAATTGAAAAAAAAAAATACAATAACAATTACTTAATTAATTAGTAATTGCAAATTTTCAATTACTAATAACATGTGATTGTAATTGAAAAAATTTTAGGTAATGAATAATATTTTTTGTAATTATTGTCAAAAAATATTTAATTACAAAAATTATCAATTACATATAAATTATAAAAATAGAAAGTAAGGAAAAACTAAAAAAAATCATATAATTTTGAATTACACGGAATTAAATATCAAATATTTCCATGCATATTTACATAATATATCTACCATTTACAAAATATACCATAATTTGCAAAAATATAGCAACAGTATTTTTTATTAATAAAAAAAAACCTTATTTCAAAATTTTTTCAAAATTCTCATCTGTTAATCTATGTCGCCTCGGTGTTAAAATAACACTTGCGAACAGAAATAACCTTTCAATTGGTGCTGAATATGTTAAGGGAGTTTTAGACCGTAGAAAGCCTTTAGTATTGTAGGAAAGTTTTTGAGGCAATTTAGAGATGACCTTAGATCACGCAAGTAAAGCTGAAGTTCAAATTTTAAACTATTTTCTTTTTTTTACAATCGGGTGTATTAATGTCCACGGAATATAAAATGAAAAAACGTATAAATGACCGCAAAGTTTTCAAAAAAATAAGCAAGAATTACCTTCATCAAGCTGTAATCGAATAATACTGTTGATCATGCAGCGCGAGAGATTCATATTTAAGATAAACTTACAATTTTAGGAATATAATTGAATTTCGTTTAATTGGAAGTAATGATTACTGCCTAATTACAACTACTTGTAATTTGTAATTGAACTTTTCCCATTAAAATTACATGTAATGGAAAAATTTTTTAATTATTAATAATTAATTAGAAATAATTGTAATTGAAATTTTTCAATTACAAAGAACAAGTAATTGTAATTGATTTTAGTCCCTGTTTTCAATTACAATTACTTGTAATTAGTAATTGTAAATTTTCAATTACACATTACCTGTAATTGTAATTGAATGCCCCCATGTCTAACACATACATATAACAAAACATTAACTCATTTCCTGTCTGTATCTCTGTCTATGTTCGCATCACGTAAAAACTACTGAATGAATTAAAAAAAATGTCTGGAGGTACCCTATTATCCTGATAACAATGTGGTGAATGAAAAAGCAGTGAAAGTACGCTGATTTTTTTTTACCGATTTAAAGGTACTGCGTACTTTAAGGCATCTTTTATTTTTGAAAGCAGTATATTTTAAGCAATGTTGCTCAACAAATGGCGCTGGTTTAAAATAATGACAAAATATGAATTGAAAGCTGGATATTTTAAACAAGGTTGCGAAACAAATGGCGCTATTTTAAAATAATAAAACATTATAAATTAGCAAAAACAAACAAATAGCCAATTGAATAAAATTTGTATTTGATTTGTGGAATTACATTGTTATTAAAACATTTTAAACACCCCTTACAGAGCTGTAATATACATTTTAGAATTTTATCCGGGGATGGGTACTTTTAATAAATACGTAAGGAGTCATAAAATTTGGTATGGATTATTTTCAAAGCAAAATCTAACAAAATATTATCTGGACGCACACAACGTGTGTGGGCACAGCTAGTTTTTAAATATAGTTAAGCTATAAAATAAGAAATTTGACCATATACATATGCATGGATTTTTTTTTTGTGCAAAAGCAACATTACATACTCATTTAAAAAAATCTGTGGTTGGGTGCCCTTGCTTTTATCAACAAGTGTGGGAGTCGAAAAAATAACAAAAACAAAAACCTTGGTACTAAAACTCCATTTATTTAGTGTTTTTAGTATGCAAGGAAATCAATCCATTTCTAATTGTTAAAGAAGAAAAACACACATTTAATGTTCCACATTGGCACTGCTTTGTTGAGGACTTTTAAGAAGAGTGATTATAAGGCATAATAATTATTTTTACGAACTAAAGCGGCATTTAGACGGTCAATCGCGGCCTGTCAGCGTGGCGTGATGAGAAAGAGTGTTTAGCATTTACATGATTAAGCGAAGATTTTCAAACATCATTATACAACCGACACTGAGCAGTGAGGTTCTTATTTAAGATGGCGCATGATTTAGCTGCTGCTTTATTAATTGATGAATTATTGGAAGACGACAATTAAAAAAGAGTACGAAACGAATTTGGACAATGGAATTATAGAGAATTATAAACAACGACATCATGACTATATTTTTTTATTTTTCTTCAGTTTCTAATCAACTATTTAAAAAATTTATTGAAAAAATACAAATATTCTTTATAAATATTATTTTTGCAAAAGAACACATTTCAGCAATATTGAATTTCTTAGTATCTGGACAGAGTTATGCCTCATAAAAAAAAAAAAAAATCTCTTTAATTCATACTGTGTAAAGAAATAGGAAAATAATGTATGTAATATTTTATTTATACAGAAAAAAATTCAAAGTTTCGAACAGTTCCGTGTAATACATTTACTCCACAATTATAAGTTCTCTATCATGAATAGTTTTTAGTATTTTACTTTCAACACACCGTAAATCCTTTCTTATTATGCCTGTTTAAGGTTTAATCAAATCTATCTTAATTTTTAAAACAAGTAATAATGTTAGAAGCTGTCCTAAGTTGAAGGAAAACATTTCCCCAACTTCGTTATGGGATTTTCCTTTATAATAATAGAAAAATACCAATTAAATAATATTTTTGCTAACTCGTCTACATGCCATTTTTTAACTTGAATTCTGGCAATTAATATTTCCATATAAACATACACACAATAATTACATAAATGAAATATTTTAAAATAAACTCTAATAAAACGCTTTACATACAATACCATACATAAAAACATCTTTACTGCTCGCTTACAAAAATACAAATGAAATTTACACTGTGGTTGACAAACATGCATTTAGACGAGCTTGATGGCGTGACGGCAAACACAAAATATCATCCAGCGCGGCTGACAAACACGAATTTTAGTCGTTTACACGAGCTTGTTGGCTTGCCATCACTCTCCGCTGACTCAGCCACGATTGACCGTCTAAATGCCGCTTAACAGTC
The DNA here is from genome assembly GCA_949628195.1 of Phasia obesa. Taxonomy (NCBI): domain Eukaryota; kingdom Metazoa; phylum Arthropoda; class Insecta; order Diptera; family Tachinidae; genus Phasia; species Phasia obesa. The sequence goes on from OX451215.1 coordinate 79,838,378, forward strand.
ATTCTTCTAGTCCATAAATTTTACAGCATTTTGAAGTAATAATAAAAACATGACTTTGAAAAAAAAAAAAACAACTAAAATAAATAAAACAACCCATATTCTCATAAACGTACGTGTTTAAAACTTTTTTTCTCGAATTGTGAATGAAAGTTTAAATATAAAAAAATTAGTTCGTTCCTTTAAGAGATTAGAAGAGAAAGAGAGATGTTTGTGTGTGTGTGATTCATACAAAATTTATAAAATATGAAAAATGAACAATGCAATTATTAGGGCCGCACACATTATTAGTGCTCTCCTAGGCAATCTGTCGGAAAGTGTTAATGTTTTCAATGGATCTTGGTTTTATAAAAAATTGTTCACTTAAAAAGCGGACTTAAATTTGTCTATTTGAAAGAGATACTATTCAATATTACAGCATGGTTGCATCTCACCGTGCAGCGTGGAGCAGAATTAAAATATTTTGGAAATAATTCAGCAATTTGTAAAGGGCTATGCCGATTGATCCGAGTAAAAGAAAGTAAAACAATCGATTCCACAACGTTATATAAGTCTTTCAAACCGCCTTCAATTTATTTGAGACAGCAAAATTTGGCGAAACAAAACATCGATTTTCGAGAGTCATCCTCTAAGTTAGTCACATAAATAATGGTAGTTACTTAGGCCTAATTGAATTAATTGGGCAATTCGATGGTGTTATATCCGATCACTTGCGAAGAGTTACCAGTAGCTCTTACCAAGTGACTTTTTTGGGAAATAATATTCGAAATGAGCTCATTTGTCTTCTGGGATCTGAAGTAAAGCAAGCTATACTCAAAAAAAAAAAATGACTAAATCCAAAGTAGTTTTGCACACCATTCCAGATATAAGCTATAAAGACCAGATATCCCTCACAATTCGGTATGTCACGAAAAAAGATAAAACAAGAGCCCATATAGCCGTCGAAGAAAGTTTTATAGGATATAAGGTTGCAAAAGAATCAACTGGGGAAGCTCTCTCAGACCTGTTATTCGAAGAAATCGAAAATTGCGATTTAAACATGAATGACTGCAGCGGGCAATCTTAAGATAATGGGGCTAATATGGCTTGTATAAGCAGAGATGTTCAGGCTAGAGTCTTGAAAGAATATTCTAGGACTTCATTAACATCGTGTACCAGCCACAGTTTGAATCTTGTAGTATCCGATGGTGCGAAGTCTTCTGTCAAGTCAACTATTTGGAATAATTCAGCGAATTTACAGAATTTTTGCAGGGTCTACAAAACGCTATTGCATAATTTTCCAGTAAAAAATTATTGGATTTTGGTAAGCAGTAAAATAAAACTTATGTCTTTCAAAAGCGGTTCTCATAAGCGCATCTAATAAGGGAAATCGAGAATGCTATAATGCTATATAAGAGAATAATAACAAATTGCATCCTCTTTCGCTTACGAGGATGCAGGTATGTAAGCGAATAAGTTTTCTTTATAAAATGTAGTTAAACAAAGAGACATCTCTCGCTTACTTTGATGAAGCTATGTAAGCGAATAAGTTTTTATAAAGAATTTGTTGAAGCAAACAGTGTATGGCGATTTCTTGCCAAACGTGGTGATTTTTAATATTATTTGGCGGTCAAATTTTGGTTTTGGCAACATGGCGATTTTAAAAATATTTGGCGACATTGTTGGCGATTTGTCATTGACTTTTGCCCAATATTAGAAGCTGAATGAAGGAATATGAAAATTGATAGAAAAGAAATTGAAGTTTTAAAAGTAAATTGATTTTTATAAGTATATAAATATGATTATACTTCTAAAAACCGGACACTTTCGAAACATAAAAATTTATTTAAACATGTTTCGGATACTTATCAATCATAATAGAAAATATTAACTTTTGTTTCAGAACGATTAGAAAAAATATTATATTCTATCTAATTATGCACAGCTATATTAGTTTTGCACTTGATCTGCTGGTAATTACAATGAATTTTTTATACTTATTTCTCACATACCTAGGAAGTTCTGAAGTAAGGATTAAGTTCTCTAAGTGGAAAGAATATTTTTACAAATTAGGTGATTAATTTTAAAGAAAAATTGGATTTTTTTTAATTTATATATATGCTGCTAATTACTGGGTAGAAAGATTGATTTCAATAATGAATTCAACCAAAACTCGAACTGCGAAACGCATGTTATAAATTTTATTAATTGAAAAAGGGCACACATCTGTTGATCTGTAGTAATGTTGAATAAATTTAATTCCTATAAAATAAGAACACGGTGACAAATACCTTAAGGTTGGGTATGTTCAGGGGGCTTACTGCGTATTTCGATTCGAAAGTAAGATTGTTCGAAACTCAATGCAAAAGACTAATTGAAATGATTTTGCTTTCGTATCGAAATACGCAGTAACCCCCGAGGTCTCCATTTATTATAATAAACACTATTTTTATCGTTTTAAGTAGAAATTGTACCTTTCTCGTCTTCACTTATCACTAATCATTTTAAATAAAACATTATATATAAAAATATTTATATATTTTGGCGACTTTTTTATATTTTTGGCGAATTTTACCTATTTTGATTAAATGTATTTTTTGTGATTTGTTAAAAATATTTTTAAAATTAAAAAATATTGTGTAAGATGTTGTTAATTCGGCTAAAGGTCCATCCAAAATAAAAACAGCGTTTAAATATTGTAGTTATACAAGGCAAATTTTAACAAAAAATTGTTTTGGCGGTTTTGACGATTTTTTACATTTATTTTGGCGAATTAGGTGAAAATAAATATGACAACCCTGGAAGCAAAGAGACCTAGCAAGTGAGAGGCTGGAAGTGAAAGTTTATTTCTCTCTCCCTTAAAAACCTGCTTCCAAGTAAACGTAATTGTTTGCTGGGTAGTGAACATGTTGTCATTATCCATAAAACAAGTTGGTGAAGCTCGTTGGGAAGCAAAAATTTCTTCAATCCAAGCTATCAGTTACCCATATGCTGAAGTCAGGCAAGCAATGAATTCAAGAATTTTCAGACAGTGTTGAAGACCCTACAATAACATCAGAAGCTCTGTCTCTGATAACTCATATGGAAGATTTTTTCCTTCTTGACTTGTCTGCTTGTTTGGCACGAATATTTATTTCAAGTAAATCTTGTTAGCAAAAAACTACAAGGGAAGATGGCTGAAATAACATCTGCGCAATCATTTCTGCAGTAAATTGCTGAAGATATTGAAATTGAACCAGTTTCCCCGACAAAAAGATTGAGGAAGAAACAAGCAGTTTTCGTATGAAGCAAGGGAGATGTTGTTTTGCCCCTGGTTCATAGAGTGACTATATATCTTAGGGAACGAACGGAACAGCTAATCAAGCACCATTCTTTATGGGGTTTCCTGTATGACATGGGCTAAAGAAGTGTTGTCTAAATCATCAAGAATTTCTAACATTTGAAAATATCAGTGACATAAACGGAAAAGACTTGTATAATGAAATTATTCACATTAAAAGTATCGCTCTCGATGAAGATAAGGCAAATAAAGTTTTGTCTCCCATCACGGTACTAAAAAGTATTAAGTCTCATGATCAAAAAGACCTATTTACAAATTTGTGGACTGCTGTGCGAATAATGCTGACCATCCTGCGGACAGTGGCGAGTGCTGAACATAGTTTTAGCAAATTAAAACTTATCAAAACTAATCTTTCATCTACAATGGCTAAGGGCTAAATTATTTGTATATTAAATCAATAGGTCTAACCTCAATGGCATTTTAACTTCTTTTGCTAAAGCCAAGGCAAGGAAAATTCCTTTAGGGGTTTAAAGTATTGACGAAACAGAACTCTTATTTTTAAGTTGTTCGTAAAATCAAAACTTTTGTCAGAAGTTTTGACAGAAGTCTTGTTTATTATATCTACCACATAATATGTAATTCTTTTGTAAATAAAAGTTAAACAGTTATACACATTAAAACATTTGTTATAAAAGCTATGTTATAACATGACAATGTTTAGTTCAACAGTTTGATTTTCAAACAGCGCCATCTGTTGCTTAATCGCACTGCTACTATCTGCATTGCTGGAAAACAGAAAATTATTATGCCATAAACACCTATAAGATGCAGAAATCAATTTCGTTGCGTTGCTGGCGCACATAGGTGTATTTTGGCACTCTAGCCGGACATTACTTTTTTAATATATATTGGCTCTGAAAAGTTAATTAGTAATCCTAGATCAATCAAACTTAACAGAAAAATATCTTATGGTCATATGCTGTTAAGGCTTGAAAATAAGAAAAATTGGACCAAGGAGAAAAAAGTCCCTCTTAGAAAAACTAATCCTACCTCTGAAAACCTATTTTTTTAAGTTTTCTCACACTTTTTAGCAAATGCGACTTTTAAGGTCGGCGAATGTTAAAAATCTTAAACTTGGACCCAGGATATTCTAAAATTACATTTTCGCCCCGCCTCCTTTCGTAGGCGGTGAAATAAAAAATACATTTTTTTAAAATAATGTAATTATTAATTATTTCCAATGCCCAAGTAATTAAAAAAAAGTCATTTTCGTAATTTATTTCGTTATAGTATTTAATTTATCTAAAAATAATTAATTTATTCGTAACCAGCTGTGTCCGCCACTTTGTCAGTGTCATTACAATATTTTGTTCGATTTAGCTTCGAAGGTGTCCAATTACATTATGCAACTTATATAAGTCGCTGAAATGTATTTGTTTTCTTCTTTTGTATGTGGAAGGACGCTTTTGTTTTTAATTTTTAAACTTCCTTATTATAACTACGAATTAGGTAACAAAACGAATTTCAAAACTATGTGAATATGTGTGACCCATCTCTTTTAATTGCTCTCTCCCCTCTTTCAAACTCTTACTTACTCAAAGTAAAAAGTGACAAAGTAATAAACACAAAATTTTAAGACTCTTACTTTGCTTCAGATACGGTTTATGTATTTTCTTTATATACAGGTACCCGTACCTGGATAATTACTCAGAAACATATATAAAATTCTAAACTTTATTTCAAATTCAAAAATTATAGTAGAGTTCTGTATATAGTATCTAAAGAAATCAAAGTTAATGCGAAGTCTGCAGTAACATTGAATCGGTAAAATTTGGTACTTTTACTACTTATTCGCTATTTCCTCTTAGAAATTATATACTTCTATGGGAAAAAAGATGCTATATCTTAGCCAATATACTAAGATACCTCTCCAAAAAATTTTTTTTAAATTTATCCAGTAGTTTTTGCGTGATGCGAACACAAACAGACAGACAGAAAAGCAGTAAGTTACAGTTTTATTATATGTATAGATAATAATTTGTTTATAATATCGGGTGGTTAAATTCTAAGGCCTGATGTTGAATGTGAACCATACCTAAACGTTAAGTTTTTTCTGCATTTAATTTGACATTTCTCAATTTCGGACTAAATCAATTTGCGCGATACGTGTTACGTCCCACGTGGTGGCGATGTCAATTGGCCGCCAAGATCATATAATTTGACGCCGTTGGACTTCTTTCTTTGGGGTTATTTGAAAGAAAAGGTGTACGTCGATAAGCCAGCAACAATTTAAGATCTGAAGGATTAGATAATTCGGCACATTAACGACATAGAACAACCTCAATTATGTCTCAGTTTCATTGAAAATTTGGAGCATCGGATAGAGGTGTGCCGCCAAAGTTGCGGCGGCCATTTGACCAATATTTTGTTCCATACATAATTGAACCATGCCAATATTATCAAAATAATAAAAAGAAATGACAATAATTTTCTAAATAATTTGTGTGATAATCAACATCGGTCCTTAAAATTTAACCAGACTTTAGAAACAATAAATTTTATTTAAAATAATAACAGTTAATTTATTTAAAACAATCTAAAAACCAAAACATTTTATGACCGTCAAAAAGTTTTCTTACTCGTATTATATTGAAATTTGCAAAAATCGTAAAAAAACATAGCGCAAAAACGCGCAACGTTTGTTTTTACAATATAAAAGTAGAGATCCCAAATTGTATAGTGATTAATAACATTTTTATCATCGCGGTGGCCCTCACTTTCAATAACAAAAATTTATTTTTTTTTTTAATTTCGAACGAAATTTTTTATCATAAAAATTTAAAATAAAATTTTTCTAAAAATGAATAAAAGTAGCAGTTAATATAGCGTTTCACAGAAAAAAAATCAATACAAAATCTTTATTCGTTTAGCAGCCAAAAAAGTATATTGCAAACCTCTCAAAACCTTAAACTTTACTGGTTTTAACAGTGGCCCAAAACGACAAATCCCAAGCAAAAGCCTTGAAAATGCTCTATAGTTTTTGGCCTAATGTCCGTTTAGATTGGCTAAATACCCCTCTGAGCGGCGTCATGTTTATATTTTGTTCAAATTATTGGCTAGCGTAGATAGGGTGTTGGTTCAACTCATAGATGGGGGTAGTGCACTAAATATTTATTGACATCTGCATTGCACTACCACTAAATAATATTGCAAGAAAATTATTGCACTATTTTTTTTTGCAGCTTAGTGATAAACTATACATTTTTTTCACTGTCACTAAACACAGATTTAGCTCAAAAATTCTTCACTCAGTCAATTAGTGCAAAATTTGTACTTGCAATCAATAAAAAGCTGCATTTATTCACATTCTCACTAAACTTTCAAATTGAGTGTAACATTTTTACATTGCACTTAAATTAATGAAGAAAAAAAGTATTTTTTTTAAATCAAATAATTAAATTTAGTGCCAAAATTATTTAAGTCATTATCACTAATGTTGGTTCAGGTTGCAAGTTTTGAAATCATCACTAGAAAACAATAAAATTAATGCAGTAATTTTGTAATATCACTAAGTGTGAGTGAAGATTGCAAAATTAGTGCTCTACCCCCAACTATGATTCAATTATAGGTCTGTTCCAGGTGCACAACAAAACAGTCCGGACTCGCACAAATTAGTCCAAAAGCGTTTCGGATAACAATTTTGAGAGAAAATGAGAGGGTAATATTTTTCATTCCCTTTACAAAGTTGTACGAACTTTTTCTTTGGGTAAGTTCGGACTAGAATTAAATTATCAGCTGTTTTTGTTTACATTTAAAAATCAAAAAAAAATTTAAGTAAGGGAAGAAAGTTCTTATTTGATTATTTTTCAAATAAAGTTCCAATCGTTACTTGACTTTCCATATTGCAAAAAATTTTAAATAATAACTGCCTTTTACTTTTTTTTAGTTTATTTTCATTCACTTTTTACAGCTGTTGCCAATGAAGCGTGTAAAATCACTAAAATAAAATTAATTTGAGAAAGTAAAGGTCAGGATTCACTATCCTACACAATCGTACGATTCATTCACAAAATATCTGGCAGAATTCTGTCCTACTCAGAAAATCGTTTCAAAATGGCGATGTATATACCACACTATCATCCAATATAAGATTTTGCAACTCTGATCGCATGGAAAAATACTATTTTATGAATTTTTTCAAAAGATTATAAAATCGTACGACTTGTCAAAAAGTGTGTAACACACAAACATTCGGAAGCCACACTGTCAGACTTTTTAAGCACACATGCATTTTTTGACAGATCGTACGACTGAGTATGATAGCGAATCATGGCCTTAAGCAGCATTAGTATTTCAAGATGTTCAATTGTGGTTTTTCCGTTCCAGCAACTTTGGACAACTTTGTCACATTCAGAGAGTAATTTTGTTTTTACTATCAATAGTCCGGACTGTTTTGTTATGCACCTGGAACAGACCTTATATTCAAAGAAAAAAATAGGAAATATGCAAAAAAGAACATTTGGAAGTTTGTAATTATTCGTATCTGCATTTAATGATCCTCCTTAATGTTCTTAAGAAATTAAGCAAATGAAAACAACAAAACATTTACATCAATACTTTTTGAAATAAGAATCAATAGAGTAAAGTTCCCTTTTGTGAGGCAAGAAAAAACAACTTTGTTCACAGATGTTCAGTTTAAGTTTGCAAATTATTTCTATTTTTCTTTTTCTTTTTCATCAGTAAAATGTAAAGGAAAATCTTGAAATTGGGTAAATGTGTTTTATTGTATTTAAGTTATTGTTGTTTTGCCTTTTTGTTGTAAAGAAATTATAACACAATTTATTACCGGAAATCTTAACAATTTTAAATATAAAAAAACTTCATTTATATTTTTATTCATAGATGTAATTTACTTAAATATTTTCTTTAATCTATAAATTGTTTTTTTTTTTTGTTATTGGAGAATATAAATATTAAGATTTCTCAGTCGCTTAAAACGTGAGTTTGCATTAATATTTCATTTTTCAAGTTTATATAGAAATAATTGAATGTCAGGGTAGTGAGTAAAGAACTGTTAGAGCTCTACTTTAAACTTATCTTGGTCTATGTGTGACCAGGATTTAGCGTTAGTACCTGCCATGTTGGCCTAACCTGATGGAGGTCTTACCAAAGTTGTGAAATATTGGCATACGCCCCCACTAGTGGACAATGGGGGCGTTTAATACGAATATTGTATAATGAGTAGCAATTTATAGAACATGGAAACGAATATTGTACAATGAGTAGCAATTTATAGAACATGGAAACGCTGGACTCATGCTCTTAACCACTCTATTGGTGCCTTCTATTAAGAGTACAATAGCACACTTGACTGACCAATATTGCACCATACCTGTAAAACCTTGGTCCAAACCACAGCCACCACGTGCATTCCAAAGGCTCTCTGAGGAGCTATCGATTCCTGCTGTACCCGTCGTTTCGACACTGGCCGGAGTCTAGTGCTCCCATATACATACACAGGAAGCGCTAAAAATTGGAGGTTAGATGACAATTAGTGCACCCGGTGATAAACTTATCTTGGACTGTAAAAAAAGTTCATACATATACTAAGAGTGTGTCTATAGAATGATTGGTAGTGCGCTAGTCTGGTGGAGCTCTATGCTCCAGTGGTATTTAGAGAAACCTGCAGACAAGCCAGTAGTAGTATAATAAATAAAAAAGACAGAGTACAAAAATAAATACTACGGGAATACAGGATAACTAGAAATAAAAGGGACTGTATAAGATAATGTAGTAAACAAGAAATGATAACAAAAAAAAGCAAGCTATTTATTGGCTATTTCAAAAATATTTTTACTACAAATGTATTGTCTGATTTTTTCAGATTTTAATTCAGATTTTAATTTCATAATATTGAAAGGGTCAATATTATTCAAACATCACCTTTTTTGTATGAACTTTCGACCAGTTAAATATCTTTCGAACAGTTTATTGACAAGTATTTGATTTAACTTAAATATTAAGCCTTTATGCCATATCTTATCGAATACTTGTGAAATTTTATATAATAAAATTTTAAAATTTTATATAATAAAATTTCACAAGTATTCGATAAGATATGGCATAAAGGCTTAATATTTAAGTTAAATCAAATACTTGTCAATAAACTGTTCGAAAGATATTTAACTGGTCGAAAGTTCATACAAAAAAGGTGATGTTTGAAGCTCTCCCCATGCAGTTGGTGCCAGAGTTCCCCAACGTAGTATATTGGGACCCAATATACTACGTTAACATATCCAGATTTGTTGATATAGGCAGGTAATTAACTATGTTACTTCCTTTGGAAAGGGATAGATAGGAGTAGATAAGACAAATGGTTAGTGTAATGGTAAAGCTTCACTTATGGTAACACTGCAATTGCACGTTTCGATTATTTTTAGAACATTGTTGCAGCGCCTCTGGTGTTATATAGGCGTATTAGTTGCCACGGCTGAGTATGGAACTCGTGATCATGCTTTAGTAGTCAACGTGCTAACTAACACACTCAAAGATTGAAGTAACCATAATATAAGTAACCATAATATGACTGTAGTCAAACAATATTATTAATATAATAATATTATTAATATAATAATAAATTAATATAATAATAAATTTATAATATTATTAATATAATAATATTGTTATGTTATTAGAATCATATTATGGTCTAAATTAAAAATAACATTACATTATATGTAATATAACATTATATTATAATTATATTATAATGAAATTTTATTTTATTATGAAAAAAAAAAAAAATGTTTGCCATACGCTATAGGCCCATTTATATAAACCATAGGCAGCCACGAAAACGCCTGAATGTCTGTGATCACACACACAGTCTCAGCAAGACTCTCGCAAAGAGAAGAAAACATATAATAATTTTTAATCAGTAGCCAGGGCTGTCAAAAGTGACGATTTTTAGACATTTTGTCGATTTTTACACTAAAAATTTACAAAATTCACAAAACAAAAAAATGCAGCTTTTATCAAAAAAATTCATTTGGAAGTTCATGTTAAAGATTTAAGGCCTTATAACTAAATACGAAATATTTGTGATTTTTAAAAAGTATATAAAACAAATTTCCATACAAAATTTATTTATTAAACCTTTTATATACAAAAAATTATTTTTTATGAATTTGACCCTTAATATTACAATCTGAAATTCACAATATCTATATACACACCTGATCAAAATAATAGAAACACTAGTGGGTACTTTTTTCAAGCTATGAGTTTTTATCCTTCTGCCAACTTTAGCTTACTACACTTTCTTAATATTTTAGAAATATGTCCGTCAACATTTAATCAGTCAAGCGTTAGATTTGTGTATAGATGGGTCGAAATATACACTGTACTACAGGAGAACAGAGAGCTGCTGTTGAACTGCGTAAAAATAGAAAAATCTTTACGAGAAATTGCTTCAACAGATCACTTTATTTTGTTTAAAGCGCGTTAAGAAATAATATAGCAATAGATAGACGTGGTAGGCCTCAACAAACCACGGCGACACTTGATCAATTTCATTAAGACAGATTTATGCCGAAATAGAAAATTCTGTTTGCGCTCCTACAGTTCGGCGACTCTTACAGAAGGCTAACCTTCCGGGAGAAGGATAGCTAGAAAAGTTTCTTGAATGATAAAAAAAAAAAATTGGTGATAAGGTTAAAATTTTAAAAAATTACATAAAAAATGGTCCGGACGTAAAGGTGAAAGAAAATAGAGAAATATTTTATGGAGTGTTGAAACTAAGATTAATTTGTTCGGAAATGACTCCGAAAGGAATGTAAAACGTCCTAAAAGTAAAGAATTCCATGTAAGATTTACGAAAAAAAACTTGAACCTTGAAGCATAATATATTAAAATTTTCCGGTGTATCTATTATTTTGATCAGGTGTGTATATAGTAAAACAGTAACAGGAGCATTTCTCTACATGAAATATTTTTTCCAAATTTTGTTGCTGGTGCAATAATCGAATGAAAACTAAACTAATGTAATTTTTGGCAACAAATTTCTGAAATAAAGCAAGGGGATTCCGCAAAAGCTTTTCAAATTTCCCCAGCATTTTTGAAACAAATTATTACTCTGCCACAGTCGTCCGCAAATAAAACCAAATTTCAATGTTCCTTACAAAATGAAACTTTAAAAGGAATTCTTTATTCTAAAGATTATTTAAATTATTATTCTTAGAGAGAATAAAAACGAACTTAAGCTTGATTATAAATTTCATTGTATGTAATACATAAACAGTTCGACTAATAATAATTAAAATTTTCAAAATTATTTAAAACTTAATAAATCCAGTTGTTGCGTTGTGACACCCATATTAAATACGATTTAGCAAAAATATTAAATTCTGAAATGTATTCTTAACTGTATATATAAAGCTTGTAAAATTACCTTAAATTATTTAATCTATATAAATATAAAAAAATAGTAACTCATTTCCTGTTTGTCTGCCTGTCTTTCTGTCTGTGTCATCACGTAAAAACTACTTAATGGATTTTAACAAAACCTTAGCGTCCTGATATCTCATTTCGAAAAGAAAGTGGAGAAAAAGCAGTGAAAGTATGCAATTTCCGGTTTAAGGGTACTGCAATTTCCGGTTTAAAAGTGGGATATCTTAAACGCGGTTTCGCAACAGATGGCGCTGTTTTAAAGTTCATAATGACAAAATATGAAAAATACTTTAAGGAGGCACCTTTTATTTTTGAAAGTGGGCTATTTTAAACGCTGTTTCGCAACAGATAACGCTATTTTAATATACATACACACATAATGATGAAATATGAATTGAATAAAATTTGTATTTGATTTGAATTTTTACTTTGTGGAATTACATTGTTATTAAAATATCTTACACACCTTTTACAGCGCTTTACAATAATTTTTAGAATTGTATCTCCATATTTATAAAAAAATAAAACTTATTTGAAATGTATTTTAGAACAACTTTTGTATGAAAAATTATTTCTAAAATAGACTTCAAACATATTTTATTTGTTATAAATTCGGGGATTAAAATTTTATAAAAATTTTAGAATTTTATCCCGGGATGGGTACCTTTATATGAAGAAAATACGTTTACGTGAAGCACTATTAGAGTGTTAAAATTTGGTGTGAATTACTTTCAAAGCAAAATCGAACAAAATATTGTCAGAACGCACACAACATGTGCGGGCACAGCTAGTTAGGTTTTTTTAGTGCAAAAGCAACAATAGTTACATGCTCATCTTAAAAATTCTCTGAATGGGTGCCTTCGATTTAAGAGCTTAAGATTTTTTTATGACATCTCAAATGTCATACCATAATAAATTTATTTGGAAAGAGATATAAAATTGCTGGATTATGCAGAGAGTAGCTAAAATGTAATTATGCTTACAAAAATAAAACTGGAGTGGCCTACACTCAACTTCACCATACCCAATGGAAACAGATATTTTTATGGATATGTTACATAAAGAATAAAAGTTTAAAGTATATTCGATTCGAAAAATTAATTATTTTCGGTTTGGGTTGTTAGGTAAACTACCCCTTCCTCGTTCTCGATTGTGGCCAAAATTTATACAGCTCTTCATCTCCATAAACTAAAGGCACATACTGAATTTCATTTTGATAAGTCATACGGTATGACCTGTAGAGCGTTTACAAAATTTGGGAGTAAGTAAATTACCCCTTTCGCCTTCCCGATTATGCCCAAAATTTATACAGCTCTTCATCTCCATAACCCAGAGGTACACACTAAATTTCGTTTTAATATGTCGTACGGTATGATCTGTAGAGCGTTCACAAAATTTGCGGGTAAGGAAACTACCCTTTGCCCCCTCCCGATTATGACCCAAAAACTATACAGCTCTTCATCTCCATAACCCAAAGACACGTACTAAATTTCATTTTGATGTGTCAAACGGTATGACCTGTACAAACTCCACAAAAATAGTGGCATACACACCCACCCACCCACAGACATCATCTCCGTCGAAATCTCGACCTCGATTTTTTTCATGATTACTACACTTTACCTTATACTACGTATGGTAAAGTAAAAAACAATAACAGTTTGTTTCCATCCAACTTCACTACCTGTTAAAATTGTTACTTTACGCTCAACGCGTTTGCTTAGGTTTGGCAGTAAGAAAAATAATTTCAAATTATAGAGCAACACTTAAGTTCACAACGCTTCTCTTAAAATTTACTTGGAATGTTTTCAAGAACACTGCACTATAGTTACAATTTAAAATTATTAAATTATTTAAAACAATTATTAAATTGTAACATTATTGCCTTTGTATTACTTATAAACAAATACTTTTGTATCTTTTAAAAAAGTATAAAAGCTTCTGAAGTTGTGCTAAACTAATTTCCACCACCCAACCAACAGTGTACAAGTTCAGCGTTAAGCAGTAAAATCGATTTCAAATGTTTTACAAACTAATTTTCGGTATAACTTTAATTTTAAATTTCAATAAAAATGAAGTTTTTGCAGCTCCTGTTGAAGATTTCAAATCAAATTTAGCCGATTTGGCATTACAAGCATTTAATGGCGAAAGCGATTTTTTGTTTCTTCAAGTTTTAAAATTAATAAAGGAAACCCAAAATACTGCAGGGAATGGAACGGTAAAAGTGTTTATTAAAGTTTTAGTTACAAAAAAGAAAAATAATGATTAATAAATAACAATCAGTTTTTGGAGGATTTTGCTTCGTTGTTTGCTTTGGTCGTAAAATCTTTCAGGAGTAGTCTGGGAGAAACCAGCGAAGAAGATGACTCTTCCGGTAATTGAATTGAATTTCGTTTAAAAAAAATTATAATAAAATGTTTATTGTTCGTAGATTACAGCGACGAGGATGACGAGAGCAGTGAAGAGGATAGCGAATCTGGTAATTTAAAATAGAATTTAATTAAAAAAAATCATTAATTTTTAATTATTACAAAAACATTGTTCGCAGATTATAGTGACGAGAGCAGTAAGGAGGGAACAAGTGAAGACGATAAAGATTGTGGTAATACAAAAAAATTATATAAGTTTTAAATTTCATTAATTTAAAAATATTTCCCGTTTGAAAATATTTGAAGAAAATCGTAATTTCATCGATGCCCATAATGGAGTTAACCGACTGCAGGATAAACATTATGCTATGCAGCCATTGGATAACTTACGTAACCAGCAAAGTCTTCAGTCAGCAACCCAAAAACAAGATAAGGTTTTCGAAAAGTCTGCAACAATTAATTCTGCAAAAGAAGTATCTACAAATATACCGCCAGAAGTAACAGAGGCAACAGTTGATTTAAGCACAATTGAGACAAACAAAGAAATAGTAACTGCTGGTGCAGAATTAACTGCACCAGCTTAACTTCAGTTGATGTTAAAAAATATATATTTTTTGTTGTTATATATTGCCATAATTAATTTCAAGTTATAAATAATGGATTTTTTTATTTTAAATACAAAAATAAATAAATAAAATACAAATAAATTAAATACAAAAATAAATTAGCAGTGCCCGCCAAATCAATATTTTCTACGATTTGGCTTTGAAAGTAATCCACACCAAATTTTAAGACTCTTACTTTTTTAGTTCTGCAGATATGGTTTATGTATTTAATTTATGTAGAGGAATCCATCCGTGGGTAATTACTTAGCATATTGCACCAGATGTTTTATATAAAATTCTAAAATTTATATAAAATTCTAAAAATATTGTAGACTGACAAAAATTCTAAAAAGTTATGACTTGTATTCCATATCGATTAATATCTGTACCAGCAAGAACATTTTCAAAAAATATTAATTGTACAGAAGAATAACTTTTCTGTACAGTTTTATTATATTTATAGAAGATGTATTTATTTCTTGTGCTTCATCTTACGTATAAAGTTTGATAGAAACACAGGATGAAACTCAAGAATAATATTGAAAGGTTTCATTTTGGATTTAATAAAATAAGTCACTAACGAAATTAATTTTAATCTCCAACTATTATAGTTTTTGGTTATGCATAAACTAAATTCTCATTCTGTCTTTAGCTTTTCTATACATACTAGCTGTGCCCACACACGGTTTATTTTATTCGAGTTTGCTTTGAAAGTAATCCAAACCCAATTTTAAGACTCTTATAGTGCTTCATGTATACGTATTTACCTTATATAAAGGTACCCATCCCTGGATAAAAATTATTGTAAACCTCTGTAATAGGAGTTTAAAATATTTTAATAACGTTGTAATTCCAAAATATTAAAAATACAAATCACATACGAATTTTATTCAATTGGCTATTTTTCAGTAAGTAATTCATATTTTGCATTTATGTATTTTAAAACAGCGCCATCTGTGTTTAAAATACCCCACCTTCAAAAATAAAAGGTGCCGTACTAAGCAGTACTTTTAAAGCGGAAATTGCCAACTTTCACTGCTTTTTCTCCACTCAACTTTATCTTGGAAGTGAGATATTTTTGGCGGAAAAAAAGTATCCTATATTGGAATCAATTTTGTTAAAATCCATCCAGTAGTTTTTATGTAATGCGAACACAAAAGAAAAACAGACGGTCAGGAAAAGAGTTACTGTTGTATTACATGTATAGATATATACACTCTTGATTAGATAATTAGAACCACTTAAATTTCTACAATATTTTAAAAGGTTATATCTTCTTAAATATTTTTTCGACAGGGACAGTGCATTTTCCTAAGATTACAAAAATAACAAAAACATTAACATTTAATACAACATTATTTTAAAGGTTCATTTCCACAAAAAAAAAAGAAAATATAATAAATCTGTTGATTTCCCATTTGATGACGTAATTTCGCCACCAAGTCTCTAATTCACAAATTGCTTTATATGATTTCGAGCGAAAAAAATGTAGACACACGCAGTGAAAAAAACATGTTTATGGTATGATCCCAAGTAACATTTTATGTTGGTGGTAACAATATGTATGTAAATGCGATGAACAACTTATAGTTATTTTAATCATTACTATGGTCACGATAAACAGTTTTTGTTACAATTTGAGCGTTAAATGGTTACTACAATACATCCAAAAAATGCAACATGGTTGCACCAAAGTTTTATTAGTATTCCCCAATAATATTGTATTTGTAACCATAACGCAAGCCATATGGTTGAATTATAACCATAATTTAATCATCTAATTTATGTTGATCTTAGATTATAGTTACCTCACAAATATTTTTTTTCTTTCTTGGGATATTGTGTAAATGAAACCAACATTCGCAGAAAATTTTAATTTTATGTGCGGGATGACGCCATCTTGTTTCTATCATTATTGATTAGAATCATTCAGCTTCCAAGTTAGAAAAAATGAAAAGGCCTCAAAGATTTCAAGAATGATAGAGCCGCTCCCTGGTATATTAAAAACTTCAACATTCACCAAGGTATAAACGTGCCATGGATTAAAGAACAATGTATGTATTTAAAGAATCTTGAAGCACATCCAAACCAGCTTGCCCATAACAACATAAACGATTGTGCCTCTAAAAAATTGCTTAAAATTTAGGATCTCCATAGTGTCTAAATCTTTGTTAAAAAAAACTGTTTGTCTAATATCATGTCGATTTTGTGGTTATTTGCCATAAGAAACATAATTTGTCTTATTTAGGCAAAAATATAAAAATGCTGTTAAAAAAGTTCTTAATTTTTAGCAAATTATGATTAAAATCAGCCCGATATGTTAAAATAACATTAATATATTTAATATAAGTCACATAAACATAAGCTGTCATAGAGAGAAAACTGATTAAAGGTGAAATTCTAGCATTTAAAGTATTTTAAAAATAACTATGTAGCTGTGCCCACACACGTTGTGTGCGTCCTGACAATATGTTGTTCGATTTTGCTTTGAATCACTTAATTTTAAGACTCTTAGGTATTTACTTTATATAAAGGTACCCGTCCCTGAATAAAATTCTAAAATGTATGTAAAATTCTAAAATTAAAAAAAAAAGTTTAATAAATGTAATTAAACCCATATAATTTATGCATTTTTAATTAGGAAATAATTTTGAAAATAACAAAAGGGGGAAAATTAAACACAATTTGTGTAAAATAATTAAACATATTTTGCTCAAAATTAAACAAAAATATAATTGTCTTACAATTATCGAACTAATTTCCAACAAAAGTACATTAGAGTGTAGTTACATTCGACTAAGAAGGAGAGATAATACCTTTCTTGGCCGAACACCAGAGAGTTGAATCAAATATAATAATATCAACCACGAAAATAAATTTTTTTCCCAGCACTCGCTGGATATAATTAGGTATAATTGAGATTTAAGGTGTTAATTATATTTAAAGCCACAGTAAATTATTTATTTAAAGAACAAACATTTTTTTATTATTATTTAATTTTTATTTTTTATTTATTATATTTATTATGTTATATTTATTTTATTTTTTATTTATTTTATTTATTATATTTGTATATTTTATTTTTTTATTTTATTTTATTTTATTTTATTTTATTTTATTTATTTTATTTATTTTATTTATTTTATTTATTTTATTTATTTTATTTATTTTATTTATTTTATTTATTTTATTTATTTTATTTACTTTATTTATTTTATTTATTTTATTTTATTTTATTTGTTTTATTTATTTTATTTATTTTATTTATTATATTTTAAATTTATTTTATTTATTATATTTGTTTATTTTATTTTATTTTTTTATTTATTTTATTTATTTATTTTATTTATTTTATTTTATTTTATTTATTTTATTTATTTTATTTATTTTATTTATTTTATTTATTTTATTTATTTTATTTATTTTATTTATTTTATTTATTTTATTTATTTTATTTATTTTATTTATTTTATTTATTTTATTTATTTTATTTATTTATTTTATTTTTTTTATTTATTTTATTTATTTTATTTATTTTATTTTATTTTATTTTATTTATTTTATTTTATTTATTTTATTTATTTTATTTATTTTATTTTATTTTATTTATTTTATTTATTTTATTGATTATATTTATTTTATTTTTTATATTTATTTTATTTATTTTATTTATTTATTTTATTTATTTTATTTATTTTATTTATTTTATTTATTTTATTTATTTTATTTATTTTATTTATTTTATTTATTTATTTTATTTATTTTATTTATTTTATTTATTTTATTTATTTTATTTATTTTATTTATTTTATTTATTTTATTTATTTTATTTATTTTATTTTATTTTATTTATTTTATTTATTTTATATATTTTATTTATTTTATTTTATTTAATTTATTTTATTTTATTTATTTTATTTATTTTATTTATTTTGTTTTATTTATTTTATTTATTTACTTTATTTTATTTATTTATTTATTTTATTTTATTTATTTTATTTATTTTGTTTACTTTATTTATTTTATTTATTTTATTTTATTTTATTTTATTTACCTTACCTTACTTTATTTTATTTATTTTACTTATTTTATTTATATTTATTATATTATATTTATTATATTTTTTTTATTTTTTTATTGATTTTATTTATTTATTTTATTTACCTTACTTTACTTTATTTTATTTGTTTTACTTATTTTATTTATTTACTTTGTTCAATTTATTTTTATTTTATTCTTATTAGTTTTTTTATTTGATTTTAATTTGCTTAATTTTTTGGTTTTTTTATTTTGTTTTTGGTGAATCTAATCCACGTATCAAAAAGTTTATTTTTCTTTTAAGATCATAAAATTCTTAGTATACATCACTTATGATTTTTAATTTAAAATTTGCATTATTACTTTTTGAATCTTAGCCCGTTTGAATAAACCAATAAATGTTTATTGAATATAAAGTGAATCGAACCTGGTGGTTCTAAAATGCATAAAAACACACACATCTCCTTGTACCTGTCACTGCAAATTGAAATAAATTTTAGAAATGCTTCAGTGACAGTTGAACAAAACATAAAAATATCTCTGCTTCCATTTTATTCATTCAACACGCCTTTTTTATTGTAAAAAGTAACAGCAAAAAGAAAATCAAAAAAATAAATGTTACACAAAATCACAGATGACACTGTATTTGACATTTGTAATCTTAAGATCGTTAATTATTCGTGAATTGAGATGTTGCAGAAATTTGAATCCAGCCCTTTTTTCTTTTAAGATAAAAAACCACACAGAAGTTAAAATACTTTCGCTGACTGTAGTGGTGAGAAGTTATCATTAATTTTCGAATTTGTCTGATTTTTTTGTAAAAAAAAAAATTAAAAAAAAAACTAAGCATACTTTTGTGATAGTTCCAATTTGTTTATTGTGTTGTCAGAACAACAAAAACAGTTCACAATATTGTTGTATGCAGAAGTCACATTTTAAAGACACAACAAAACAGACATGTCTATGTTAGTATTTTCGTAGAGTTTATTTTATAGGGAATTGAGAAAAATAGTGTTAGGAAGAACAGCTATTGTTGATCGAATTTGCTTTGAAAGTTAACACCAGATGTTAAGACTCTTTCTTTTATATTGATTCTGTTATGGTTTATGTATTTTCTTTGAATTTATATGAAATTCTAAAATTATTGTAGAATTCTGTAAATAGTCTTATAAATATTCCTCTGACAAAAAAAGGTGCTGTCAAGTTTGCAGTACCGATAAAATTACGTACTTTCATTACTTTTTCTCTATTTTGGGCCAATTTTGGCGCCACTTCCAAATCCATACCAAACTCTTACTCTCTGACGTTAATGATGTGCATCGAAATGAAAATTCGCCTGGTCCGAAAATATAATTTACGGACAAATTCAATGCCCCGCCCCCCACTTTGCAATTAAGTTTGTAACATTTTCCAACACTGTGTAAGCGTAAAGCGATTGTCAATAATTTGGACAGAATATATACATATATCAGTGCCGAAATATTCTATAAGGCAAAAGAATAAGCTGTATTTAGATCATCGAATTTCATTTTAAAATCGATTATTATTTAATTTTATTTCTTTCAGGTCATTTTATTTAATATAAAAAAAATTAATAATTTAACAATTTTATTTTGTCATAAACAAATTTTCATTACCGAAAAATTTTCGTTTATAGTGGTGTTTTTGTGAAAATACTTTTTCTGTATAAAAGAATTGTGCACGGAAACCCTGGTGGGTATGTACATACGAGTATTTCATCTTCAAAATTAAAGTTATTTGTAAATAATTCATCCTACGTTTACATTTACCACAAGGATTCTCATTATAAAATTAAATAAAACGTTAAGGAATTTTGTCTGTAAAATAAAGAACAAAATAATTTGCGATCGCAAACAACTTGTGTACCTAATGATAAAAAAGCATAAAAAATAACAATTTTATTAATTAATGATTATAATTTTTGGCTTTAAAGATGCCTCAGTATTTTCGGACGTATTCTTGAAATAGTTCTGTTAGCATTTCTTTGACTCTTTGAAAGGTTGATTTCATGTTATAAAATTTTTAATATATATATGTAGTTACATACATACATACATACATACAATCATACATACATACATACATACATACATACATACATACATACATACATACATACATAAAAAATTTAAAATGTTTATCATTTTGGTAAAATATTCCCTAATAACACCTCCTCTTGTTACACCCCTTCAAAATGCTTTTAAAAAATACGAATCAAATACTCTGAGCAACATTATCTCATGTTTTTTTATGCATTTGACTTTTTTGATCCAAAATCTCAATAAATTTGTCTCATTATTTGTTTCGAAATAAATATTTAAAATATTTTCTTGTTGGTTTTAATGTTGTTGGTTTTATTTAAACCGATTGTACTTGTTGTTGTCATTTAATATTGATCATTTTTAAAGATTAATGTGCTTTTTAAAGTCTTTCTTCCTCTTTGCCCAACTGATTTATGTTGATGCAAAAGGAGAAGCAGAAATAACATAAATGACAATTATTCGTGGTCGTTACAATCATAAAGAAAATAGATTTTTTTTTGAATATTTTATTGTAACGAGTGATTTTTTAAGAGCTTGAGAACTTTTTTTTAAAAAAAAACGCATAAAATTTGCAAAATCTCATCGGTTCTTTATTTGAAACGTTAGATTGGTCCATGACATTTACTTTTTGAAGATAATTTCATTTAAATGTTGACGGCGGCTGCGTCTTAGGTGGTCCATTCGGAAAGTCCAATTTTGGGCAACTTTTTCGAGCATTTCGGCCGGAATAGCCCAAATTTCTTCGGAAATGTTGTCTTCCAAAGCTGGAATAGTTGCTGGCTTATTTCTGTAGACTTTAGACTTGACGTAGCCCCACAAAAAATAGTCTAAAGGCGTCAAATCGCATGATCTTGGTGGCCAACTTACCGGTCCATTTCTTGAGATGAATTGTTCTCCGAAGTTTTCCCTCAAAATGGCCATAGAATCGCGAGCTGTGTGGCATGTAGCGCCATCTTGTTGAAACCACATGTCAACCAAGTTCAGTTGTTCCATTTTTGGCAACAAAAAGTTTGTTAGCATCGAACGATAGCGATCGCCATTCACCGTAACGTTGCGTCCAACAGCATCTTTGAAAAAATACGATCCAATGATTCCACCAGCGTACAAACCACACCAAACAGTGCATTTTTCGGGATGCATGGCCAGTTCTTGAACGGCTTCTGGTTGCTCTTCACTCCAAATGCGGCAATTTTGCTTATTTACGTAGCCATTCAACCAGAAATGAGCCTCATCGCTGAACAAAATTTGTCACATTTGAACATTTCGAACCGAACACTGATTTTGGTAATAAAATTTAATGATTTGCAAGCGTTGCTCGTTAGTAAGTCTATTCATGATGAAATGTCAAAGCATACTGAGCATCTTTCTCTTTGGCACCATGTCTGAAATCTCACGTGATCTGTCAAATACTAATGCATGAAAATCCTAACCTCAAAAAAATCACCCATTATTTTTATGCCGAAATTTTTAAGGAAATTACTTTTGAAAACTTAGAAAAGAAATTATTGAAATAATAAAATTACAATAATCCAAGTATAAATGAAATCAAAATAAAACTATCCAAAAAAATACCTAAAACACTGAAACTATCGTCAACAAAATTTCCAATCCCCAAACCGAATTTGTTTGTCCCCATAAAGTAAAAAAGGGGATAAATCCCCTAATCTGACAATACTGAAATTCACTTATATTGCATAACCAAGACATTTTTGATGATCAATATCATAACGGACTTTAATTTCACCTTGTAAAATAAATATTTTGGACGCTATAATATATGCTTTTCCGAATTCGGGTTTCAATCTCAATATTAGAGACATGATCCTTTTTTTTAATTTTTCATTTCATATATTATTTATTGTATCTTCAAATTACATGAACTAACAATGAGTGCTCAAATCTTAGGACTAAAAGTAAAGAAAAAAAATTAAATTAATATATATATATCAAAATTGTCCAGCTTGTTCGTATAGACTACTTTTAGGGTCCAGGATTCTATTGAGTATAGCAAAATAGACTAGATGTATTACTTCACACTACGAAGTAGAAGATCAATCATTTTCTTGTATAATATAGATTTTTTTTAAATCTCAGTTTTTGCGGAAGTTTCAAATTTTATTTTGTTTTTTTTTTTGTATAATTTTAATTTTTTTGTGAAATTTCGATTTTAGGACAAAATCTTGTTCGATAAATATAATGAAATTTCGATTTTTTTGAGAAATTGTATTTGAATTTTTTGGTGAATTGTGGAACGAATTTGTAGATTTTAAACACGACATACTTATGTATAACCTTATTGACTGTGGTAAAGATCATAAAAGAAATGTTAGAGTGATGTCGAAGGAGAAAAATGCAGGAAAATTATTTCGAAATTTCACTTCACATCTAATATTAAACTAATAGCTACAGAAGAATTTTATAGAAGTTTTTTTACTTTTCTTTCAATTTAATATTATTGAAAGCTAAACCCGTCCAAATTCTAAAGCAACAGTACTTTATAATTCCCTTGAAAATCATGCAACATTCTTCGACGATACGATTTAAGCCCTTCAAAAACTGTTGAGTAAAAAAATATCCAGTTACAAATCAAATACTTTAAAATCTAAATCATTAGTTTACAAATTAGTTTTAGTCAGTTAAAAGCAAATAAAGGTGCATTTTAAACAAATTGTCATTTTGCTTGTGATTTGTTCTTCAAGATCACACAAAGTCCCCTTAACGAACAAGTAACGAAAAAGGATCATATTCCCTGTTAGAAGTCATCATTAAAAGTAAACAACTTTAAAGGATAAAAAGGATTTACGAACAAATTTTCGAACTTTAAAATATCACAAACAGGTATGCTGACTTTTGTTGTTGAATGAAATCTTAAAAATATAAAAGATTTTAAATTTTAAAACAAATATTTGCGAATACACAATTTGACTTCCGTAGACAACAATTTTGTAAATAAAACCGACTGAAATGAAAATGCCTTAAGCGGCTTTTAAGCTGTTTGTACTGCACTACAAGTTTTGTTTTTTTTAATTAAATTAAAATAAAATAAACAACATTAAAGAGTGAGGGCTAATTTAAAGGAATGAACTGTAAGTAATCTGTCTCAATTTTGTTAATTTGTTGTTATAGCCGTAGTAATTCTTGGCTCATACGTTTCGACAGGCAAAATTTAAATGGTGTGATCGATTAACAACCTGACTTTATAAAAAGCTTTAAAGAAACTAAGGGATTCTGTTTGAAGAAGAAAAAGTTACAACTTGTGATTCATGTTAAAATTTCGTTCTACATTACAAAAAGGTTGTTTAAAGGTGAAAATCGAACAAGATGAAACTTGCAGATTGTGTCTGGAAGAGTCGAAGACGGTAGCGCACATTTTGTGTGAATGTCCAGCACTAGCTAGCATAACATTAAGGACTAAATAAAACGGGCTGAAACTTTTTATATATGGATGACATGCGGCATCTAACTCTTGGACAAATGCTAGCAATTACTAGAGACTCCGTGAAGACAAAGAAGATTGACAGTTACTAGTCGAAACATAGAGGGATATTTCGCCAATCTAGCCGGACCTTACTTTTTTTTAGTTAATATTGACTCTGAAAATTTACTGAGTGCCCCTAGATTAATGAAACTTGGCATAAAAATCTCTTATAGTCATAAGACTTTAAAACTATAAAATAAGAAAAATCGGACCAAGGAGAACAAAGTTCCCCTTAGAAGAACTAATCCTATCTCTGAAAATCATTTTTTTAAGTTTTTTCCATACTTTTGTTTAGCAAATACAACTTTTATAGTCAGAAAATGTTCAAAAACCTAAAATTGGATCCTAAAGATTCTAAAATTTCATTTTTCGCCCCTACCCCTTTTGTTGGACGGTGACATAAAATATTATTTGCTAAAATCATGTAATTATTAAAAGAAATTGATAACATACGCCTTAATACGATAATTTTTTTTTTTGTTTTTATGGGCAGGTGGAGGTACCTGTCCAATCACACCGCCCGTAACGCACATGTGAAAAAAAAATTTTTTTTGCTAATTTCCAAAAATATTTATTTTTAAGCTTTTATATCGAAGAGAAGAATGTTAATAAATGTAATTTTTGGAATTTATTACTTTATAGTATTTAATCCACTTTAAGACTCTTAATTTTATAGTGCTTCAGATATGGTTTATGACCAGATATACTTTATATAAAGGTACCCATCCCTGGGTAATTACTCAGAAATATAGGCCTTATATTAAAATATAAAATTTGTATAAAATTCCAAAATTATTGTACATTAAATAGTGTTTTAAATTACCCGCTGACTAAAATAAAAGTTGCTGCCAAGTTTGCAGTACCAATGAATCGATAAATTGCGTACTTTCACTACTTGTTCTCCCTCATTCTTGATAATACGGGAAAGAAATATCCTATATTTCAAACACGATATTAAGGTACCTCTGCATAAAATTTTATTATAATTTATCTAGTAGTTTTTGCGTGATGCGAACACAAACAGACAGACAGGCAGGCAGGCAGAAAATCACAGTTTTATTATATGTATAGACAATAAATAATTTATACTAGTAACAATATTTTTTTTAAATAATAACAATTAATTTATTTACTTAGAAACCAAAAAACATTTTATGACCGACAAAAATGTTTCTGCTCGTATCTACATATGGAAAAAATTAATAAAAAAAATCCTTTTTTTAATTTCGAAAGAAATTTTTTATCATAAAAATTTAAAATAATTTTTTTTCTAAAAATTAATATAAGTAGCTGCTAATATAGACTTTCACAGAAAAAAAAATCAGCACAAAATCTTTATTCGCTTAGCCACAAAAAATATAATGCAAACCTCTCAAAATCGTATAAAATCAATAAAAACGTATGCGATTTACTCAAACTTTCCTGATTTTAACAGTGTCCCAAAACGACAAATCTCAAGCAAAAGCCTTGAAATACGATGCAGAATTCTGTTGTCTGTCTGCGTACTTAACTTTTTACATTTCTCAAAATAATTTTCTGCCTAATGTCCGGCTAGATTGGTAAAATACCCCTCTGTGCGACAGTCTGAAATCACTAAAGTCAAGAGTAAATACTGGTGGTCGCACGTGACTCAATGAAAGTAAGGTTGCCGGAAATTGCCAATTGCCTATAATCATTGGACGGAGGAGGGTCGAAAAGGTCGAACACAGAAGAAGCAATTTCTGAAATGAAATTAGTAATTTGGATTAAAAAAAAAACTTTCTTAAAATCAGGTTGATTGTAAAAGAAATATTAAAAATTGTTATGCGGTTTTTCAGCATTGGTAATCTGATTAATTTTAGAATGAAAAATGAACTCCATATTGCCATGTTAACACTCGTTGAAATTGTATCGGAACGCATTCAACATGTTTACTGATATTATTGAACCATATTATAAAATCGGTCTCACACGCGATGTCTGTAACTGTTTTGTAATGTACGGATCAGTGAACTCGTCTGTCTACCTTTTAATGAACGCAAGTACACCTCTAGCCTTATTAACGGTCATATAAGAATATAAGATATGAAAGTTAAGTTGGTTGCCATCATATTTCCCAAATCAAAAAAGTTATCTGCCACTTACTACTGATGGTTTCCCAAAATGCATTTTCTCGAGAAACAAATGCAATTAGATTTCCGCAGGTTTAATTTCATTAAATTTAGTTTCCACCATCTTTGAAAGCTATTGAAATCAGACTGAAACATTGATTTATCCGATAGATTAACGTAACTGATGAAAATTTTGACATCAACTGTGAACAAATAAAATATTGTAGGATTGTATCACGTTTCGAAGATCATTTATAAAAAGGGAAAATGAAATGGGCAAACCAACACCTCTCCCGGGATGTTGTTTCAAAATAGAAGACGTTTTAATGTGTATTTGCAATTTAAGGAATTATAAATTATTCAAACAGGGGTTTCGGTTTAAAAATTTCGAATAAAAAAATATTTTAGCACCTTATTATTGCTTTTAGAGTAGTGCTTATTAGTCATTAAAGTGAGCGATCTTTTTAGTTCAGATCAGGTCATTTATAGTTGATATAACATAACATAACATGATATAACAAGTTGATATAGTAATAACAAGTTGATATAGGAATAACAAGAGTCTATCTATTATGGTTCGAAAATTAGGCCATATAATCGTACATACAAATCAGAAAATACGGTTAAAAAAATAAGGACATATACATATGTATGTACGTTAAAATCACGTTACTATCGGAACACCCTTAAATATAAAAAATTTATTGTTATAGCCACCGTAGCAATACACCTTCTGCGAAAATTTCAAGAGCCTACTTATTAAGATTCCAGTGATGGAAAGCGCTGACAAATGGAGAAACAATGTAGCTAAAACAAACTGTTCGGAACCGTAAAAATACTAGTTGTTACTACCGTCATTTCTTAGATTAATTTTGACAGACTTCTGAAATCCTTTAAGCATTATTAATCAAAATGTGGGACACAAAAATTTTATAATATGTCATCATTAAGGGAACGCCAGACAGGTGTTCTAACAAGCAATCGTGATTATATACTCTTACTTACAAACTCCTTATATACATGATCTAAAAAGGAATGTGAACTAATGAGCTGAAGTTAACTAATGAGCTAAAGTGAACTAATGAGCTAAACTGAACCAAGGAGCTGAACCGAACTAATGAGTTGTCTCAACCAGTGAGCTGAAGTGAACTAATGAGCTGAAGTGAACTAATGAGCTGCAGTGAACTCATGAGCTGAAGTGAACTCATGAACTAAAGTGAAGTATTGAGCTGAACTGAACGAAGGAGCTAAACTGAACTAAAAAGCTTGCTGAACTATTTATTAAACGTAGTTAGAAAAGCTTGAAACTCATCCAAATCCACATACTAAATGAACCTGGTTATATTCGACTAAGAAGGAGAGATATGCTTATTTCGTCCGTACATCAGAGGAATGATCCGCAAATGATAACAGCAACCTTGAAACATAAAATTTTTTTTTCTATCACTGGCTATACTTAGATTTAAGATAAGAGTAATTAGTTAGTTGGCACAAAAATATTTCAGAATCAATAAATAAAATATGAAAAAAAATATTAATCTGAAGTGAACTAATGAGCTGAACTGAACGAAGAAGCTGCTTGAACTAGTGAGCTGAAGTGAACTAAAGAGCTGCAGTGAACTAAGGAGCTGCAGTGAACTAAGAAGCTGAACTGAACTAAGGAGCTGAACTGAACTAAGTAGCTGATATAAGATCAGTGGTGGTGATCAGCTACTTAGGTCAATTCAGTTATTAGTTGAACTGAACTAGCTCGTTCATGAACCAAACAACTCTAATTTCTTTAGCATTAACATTTCTTATTTCTTACAAATACAAGGTTTCAGTTCTAGAAAAATCAATCAATAAATAAGAGTGAAAAGAGTTAAGGGCTTTTAATATAAAAAATAAACACACTAGTAAACTACACAAGAGTTTATAATTTATTGGACCCTCAACGTTGTTGCAACTGTCCATAAACCATAGAAATTCTTTAACGTGGTTGTTACAAAAGGTGAAGGTTTTAACGCTGTATATTTTGTAAACAAGGCGCAATTTTTTTGATGGTGGCATTGTACGTACCGATCAATATATTAATGAGTGGAATGGTTGGTTTGTTGGTTCATTGTTGGCTTGCTTGATAAATTCATGATCCATTCTATAGTTTACTTTTATATTTTATAGTTGCACTTGTATTGAGGTTGCTACGCTTTTATAAAAGTTAATGCAATCACAAATACTAACATATTCCAACATATAGACGGTGTTAGTAGCAGACAAAACAAATACACTTAAATCGTTTGTATAGTTCTTTCTCGATATTATTGACTTTAGCGTTTTTGGCCGACACTATTTATCTATGCCCCTCAAAAAACAAAAGTACAACGAAAACAGCAAGAAACCCAAGACGAAAATTAAGGTGGAAGCATTTTAAATGTCAAACAGTAGCCACAGCCTCTGATTTTATTTAAATATTGACTTAATGATTTGGATGATGTTGTTTTTATTGTTAGCATGACATACCCTCGCATTTAATCTTATGTATGCTGAGTAACTGACTGACTGACTGACTACTTTTTACACTCTATGTGGGCCTGTTTATTATATTTGTTTAACCAATTGTTGATTTAAATCATAGAGAGACTAGCATTACAGGCAGACGAAAAGGTAAAGAGTTGGTCAAAGGTTTAGGAGGCAAAATCTTTAACAACAACAGCAAATATTAATGCACTCCTCGAACCATGTGTTAAGTAAGTAATCTTTACCATCATTAGGGCCGTTAATATTCATGTTCATGTTTATTTCGATTGTTTTTGTATTCTCGTCTTGGCTTGGCTTTTGTCTATTCCAATATATCTGTTGTCTATTTATATTTAGCTCTATAATTGTTTATATAAATATGTAAATAGTTTTTTAAAGTAATGAAAAATGAAATGATTAAAAAGCCGACGGCATTTTTAACACGTAAAATTTCTTTTCTGAATCATCTGATGTTTAATAAAAAAATAAATAATAACTTAAAGCCATAAGTTCTATTTGAAAAGATTAAAAATGAATGGATGACAGTGTTACGATTATAATAGCAATTAAAAAATTGTATTTAAGACATACATTAAATATATCGGCATTTATATATGCATTTGCCAAATCATACAACAGTGATGGAAACCCCATACCTATCACCTGAATCTTTTGCACACCCTTCATCACATTTGCTGCTATAAAAGCATAAGTAAATAAATCTGCTAAGTGCGAAAAGGACTAAAAAAAGAAAGTTGCTGGTAGGAACGATTTATATTTAACTCTATATAAAAAATACTATAAAAATGTCTTTAAATTTTCTCAAAGTATTGAAACTTTACGCTAATGAATTTTTGGAGTTTTTAAGAAGTTTGGAAAAATTTAACGATTTTTCTCTTAACAATTTTGTATTAATGTCATCTGGGATTTTATCGTATTATTAGTAGCATGCTTTTAGGCTTTATTAAATTTTATATTATACCAAATTTATACGATGCCATTTTTTCATGCCATTTTTTCATGTCTCTTTTAAAGTTGCAGCGAATTTCATGGCACATTTTTACGATGAATTTTTTTATGCAATCGGCTTGAATTTGTTTTTGACATTTTCTTTTGATTTCATATTCGTAATTTTTATTGTTTATGCGTTATTAAAAAAAATATATGCACTGGTACTGAAAAACAAAATAAATAAAAATGAAACAAGCAAATAACGAAATTTTACAAGAAATTATTAAAATCACACCGAAATGTATACATAATTAAACCAAACAATTTAATTTTTTGAAATCAACTCTGAACGAACGAAAATTGTACAAAGCAAGTGTCAAAAACTCCCCTCAAAATTCAAGCCTTGCCATTTTGTTTACCCCGCTTGCTTCTCTACACCTCTTGCCCACAAACTAAAATTGCATGCAACCAGTTTCATGAAAAATGTCATGGTGTAAGTTGGCTCTTATACATTTCTTGTATGGAGTAATCCTTTAGTTTTTAACTTTAATATATTTATATTATTTGCTGCTGTAGCAGTCAAACAAACCGACAGACATCGGGGTAGTGCACTAATTTTGCAATCTTCACTCACACTTAGTGATATTAGTTAAAAATTTTTTTTTATTATTTTATTTAAAAAAAGCAGTCTGCAATATATTGCAAATTTTTTTCTTCACTAACTTGAGTGAAACATAGAAATTTTGCCCTAAATTTGAAGCACAATTTTTTAAAGTTTAGCGAGAGTGTGATTAAATGCAGCTTTTTATTGATTGCAAGTACAAATTAAGCATTAATTGAGTGAGTGCGTTTAGTAATAGTGCAATTATTTGCACTACCATTAGTATTAGTAAATAATTGCAGTTTATCACTAAGCTGCAAACAAATAGTGCAATAAATGTTTTTGCAATACGATTTAGTAGTAGTGCAATGATGCTTTAAATCAAGATTTACTGCACTACCCCCATCTATGCCCTGAAGTAAGTATTTTTATTAAATAAATAAAGCCTTAAAGTTCTCTAGATAAAGGATACAAAATAGTTTTTACTTTGTATTGCTAGTTTTATGCCATCTGCCTCTATTCCGAACGATTTTCTTTCGGTTATACTACACTTTTTAGATAAACAATAAAAAGTGTTTACTTTGTATAAGAGATGCTACGCATTCTACAGCTATCCTGCTATTTTTTTGATCTAAAGTGCAAAATGTTCAGTTTTGTAGTTCATGAACGTCCTAGTTCAGTTCAGCTCATTAGTTCATATTATTCTTTAGTTCATGTCTTTACGGAGCTTGACAGTAAGAGCAGCTGCAAAATTATTTTGTTGTAGAACCGCGATTACTTGTCAGCAGTTTTACCATTTGTGAAGATTGAACTTATTTTCAAAATTTTTAAGATGTCAAATATTAAAAAAGATTTTTTAGCTAAAAAGAAAATTTATAAAAAAAGTGATATTTAATACTTTTCTTAGCTTAATTTGATATCAATAAATCACAAAAAAATATTTTTAATGCAAAAATTAAGATTTTAAAGTCGTCTTGAAGATTTTTGAAAAAAATATGATAACACTGCTTGTGAGATATGCCTGTTTTTATTTTTCTTTTTATTATTGTAAGAACTTCAGATTGATAATGCTTAAACAATTTCAGGACTGTCAAAATTAATCTTCGTAATGATGGTAGTAAGAACTATTTTTTTAGGGATCCGTACCCAAAGCACAACAACATAACGCTATTGATTTTCCTGCAATATCTTAAAAGGTAGAATTTTGAAAATTTCACTAAATGTTTGTTACTATGGAAACTCTAACTAATATACTGCAAATGAACTAAAAGAAATAAAAGACAGACCTAGTTCAGTAAACTAGTCTGAACTAAAAAGATCGCTCACTTGAAAGAACTAACAAGCACAACTCTCGCAAAATGCATCATTGAAAGTTCAAAAATTATGTATATTAGAGGCTTATACCGCAAGGGATATAAGAGACAATTTTAAAAATACATATTTATTATTTTAATTTGTAGTCGAATTACTGTAATTGAGGCTTATGATCATTTATTCTCTCGAATTACTCCATAGGGTTGGAAGAATTTTTTTTTGCAAATGCGGTGATTAATATTAAAGAAAAATAGGAAATATAGTATGTTTTTGTAGGAATCCCTCTTTACATGAATATTCTAGACTACATATATAATTGATCTTCTGATCGCACAAAATGGAAATGGTCTAGTAGGTCAAATAAACTGAGTCTGTATGTAACATGAAAAAACCAGTTTGTTCAGAGGAGTTCGTAAAAGTATAAGCGACGAATCATCCTTATCGATGTTTTGTCAATTATTGCATTTGGGGCTTTCTTATTTCAATACGCAATGAATTTAAGGAAAAGAGCCGCTTGCAAGAACGAAATCGCTCAGGAATTAAAGCTCAGACTATCAACACTGACGCGCGTTTTGTAGAACAGACGCGAAAATGTTCAGTGATAAGGAATATTTTCCCTTCAACGGATTTGTAAATAATCCAATAAAGAAAATGCATTATGTAACTGTTTGTTGTGCCTTGTTATGTTTCGGCGTTATTGTTGGAGATTTTTTTTAAAGAAGATAATGTTCCCGACAATGATGTGGTCTATAGAAACATGATTACAATTTTATAGTAGGATTAATTGGAAGATATAGATTAGAGTTGTGTCGTTCAGGAATGAACTACTTAAAAAACGATTCAGTAAAGTGAATGATTCTGCATCGCTTAGATTTTTTTTATTGTTTTTCGTTCATTACTTCCTGTTCGTTATAATACATAAGTTCTGAATACAAGTTTTCATAACCTTTTAGTTCTTTAATCGATTATATGAAATTATTTTATGTTTTACTATACTGCGAATAACGCACTACTTCATAAATAAGTTTTTTTTTCTTATTTGATTACACTGTTCTGCAGATAAATCCCCTTTAAAAAATGAAATTAGTAGCAAGGATTTAAGGTGCTTAATATGAATCTGCTTCTAGATTTTTCTATCACTTCGAAAGTGTTTTAAGAAGTTAAATTTGTTGTCCTAGAACAGTGTTATACAATCAGTAAAAAATACATCGTTTTAGCAGCAATGTAATAAGTAGTAGTAGTAGTAGTAGTAGTAGTAGTAGTAGTAGTAGTAGTAGTAGTAGTAGTAGTAGTAGTAGTAGTAGTAGTAGTAGTAGTAGTAGTAGTAGTAGTAGTAGTAGTAGTAGTAGTAGTAGTAGTAGTAGTAGTAGTAGTAGTAGTAGTAGTAGTAGTAGTAGTAGTAGTAGTAGTAGTAGTAGTAGTAGTAGTAGTAGTAGTAGTAGTTTCAAACAATCTAAACCATTTGAAGTCAAAAAGGAACATCCAGCAATTCAGACCGTTGTGGTCACCCGCCATCAATAAAAGTTAACGATGAACGACCCAGTTCATATACATATATGTTTTTAGCGAATATTCACAACTCTAAAGGTCAGGACTTTGACGTATTCAACTGTGATTAAAGTACCGACGCTAAAGGTTGACACAATGGTTACTTTGTGGACGGATATTAAAACAGGAAAGAAAACACTTCAAAAGTTATTTTCCTCATTTTTCTCCATTTTATTTTATATATTTTGTTGTATTTTGTTTTAATTGTTGCTCCCACTCCCACTTTCGTACTTTGCATTGATGTGGAGACACCCCTCATAAGAAAACCTGTATTTAAACTTACTTGTCAGTTGAAAAAGATGACGTTTAACATATAACAGATTCTATGTGCCCCGGCCTTAACACATCTGCACATAAGCACCAGACCTCATTATTTCTCAAAACGGCAAACATCAGTTAGGCTTCGACAGCGTGAGATTTAATACCTTCCGAATTCTTTGTTTGAAACTTTTTAAATAATTAATGGTGGAAGCCCAAACTGAATTACCCATTGCCTGCTTCAAATTATAACAAATTAAATGTTTCATTTGCCAAACCTGTCCTTCACCGCTTCCTACCTTTGCTTATGCACGTCGTTTATAATTTATAGAAAATATTTTTAATTAGTCTTTAAATATAATTCAGAAAATTTATTTAATGCTACATTAACAATAGAACATGCTAACTAAAAGAGCACAAAACTAGAATAAATAAATTATATTGGCAATTTTACAAATTGGTTTTTCAGTTTTATTGTATGTAGACTTACTATGTATGTAACAATAAAAAAAAAATTTTATATTTTCAACAAGTTAAATTTTTTATAAATATTTTAGTCAAGGCACACAACAAACGACGGTAAAGATAACAATATTTCCATGTAAATTAGACATAATTTATCGTTCGATGGTAATACCGCTGAGATAAAATTTTGAACTTTGTTGTTTTTCCTTGTCTCTCTAAGCCTCTTGCCGTTGAAAAAAAAACTGTTTCATGCAAATAATTTCATAAAAAATTTCATCGTGTAATTTAGCTATTACTCTCCTAATAACACACTGTGTAATTTTTTAAGTCATGGCAAAAGAACCATATACGGACACCACTACGTCATAAAAGACCAAAAAAAAAGACCCCTGTCTCCCAGTTTTGCCCAAACTTTTACGGCAAGTGAAAAACTACCTACTACTACGGCTACCTAAGCGCTATCTAAACGGTATTAAGAATCATTCCTAGGAAGTTCATATGTTCTAGAAAGTTGTTTACTGAGATCTCAGGTTCATTTTTGTAGTTGATTATTTCCTTAAATTTTGAACGGTTTGCTACCTATGGACCTGAAAAGGGTAAAAAAGGTAAAAAAAAAATTGAATTTTTTTAAGTTTTTTGCGATTTTGACTTTGAAGATGAAGTTTTTTTTGATTTTATATGTTAAAAATTTTTGTTCTTTATGACAAGAGCTACAACTTTGCCTCAGAGAGTATATCAAAATTCCAAACGGTTTGCAAAATATGAGCTTGAGTAAATGATCATTTTTTTGCAAAAATGACATCGAGGCCCCATATCTTTGAGGGCCCATAAAAAAACCTGGAGGACTTTGGGCAAAACTGGGAGACAGGGGTCTTTTTTTGGTCTTTTATCACGTAGTGGTGTCCGTATATAGTTATTTTTTCCGTGTTGCACTGTGTAATGCTGAAAGATATTTTCCTAAAATAATTCTATAATTTCGTAAACATTTTAAATCACAATAAGAGTCTTTCGATGTAAAATTAACTAAAATATCGTCAAATTTGCCATTCCAGATTTTATTGAAATTTTTTATATATATTCCTTGCCTCCCTGAATCCCAATATAATTTAAAAAAATTCTATCTCTTAAAGTTTTTTAGCTATAAATTTATAAAAATAGAAAAATTTAATTTTTTTTTTCATATCTCGAGGCTGAAATTTAATCTAATGACGACGCACACTGTGGCCGTGTAGTGTATTTATTGGTCTTAAATCAAGGAGGTTGCGGAACTTCATGAAATTTTGCACACATTTATTTTAAATTTTTTAAGAATTTCAATTTCTTTTTTTACAAAAATACGCCCACTTTTACGCCCACCTCCCATACAACTTAAATAGAAAATGGAGCATAACTTCCATGATTTTAAATATATTAACTCAATTTTCATAAAATGTTAATATTATAATTGTAGAATGACCTCCTGAAAATATGAACTTAATCCGCCCACTTTTACGCCCACCTCCCATACAAACGATATTTCAAAAATGCAATATGTTTATTTTTCGCAAAAATGCATATAACATCCGTCCACTGTAACACCCACCCCTCATACAACTCCAATATAAAAATTTTCCGTACAAATCAATGTACAATTTTGCCGTGTCTATACAATATATTTGGAATTTCTCAGCGTCTATTGCCTGACTGCAACTAATTGTGGATAATATAATTTTGAACCGAAGATTTCGTTCTGGCATTGCTCTCCCCAAAGCTTTTCGTTGGACGTCCACGTTTACCATCCACTGTATCATCCACTACTTCATCAGTCAACGTATAATAATGTGTTAGCCATTCTTCATTGTCATTAAAAAATCTTTATGAAGTACGCTGACTCTTGTTCCACTACTTTAAAAATTGAGGCATAAATGTTTGTTTCAAAAACCGTCTGAACTTTTCTTGAGTTTTCTCAGACACTATTTTATAATTCCGAAAACTACACGAGTTATAAGATCAATATCTTTTTTCGTATTTCTCGATCCCAAATTGGCACCGCCTTCGTGAACGAGTAGCAAAGAAAGAAAGAATGCAGAGTTGTTTTTGCACCTGTAAAATAACTCATAACGCATATTTTTTACTGTAATTTTTTGGTTTTTCATTGTTTTTTCGGCGGCGGGCAAATTGGGGCAGGTTTTTTTTTTTTAGTCTGTTAGCTGAGAGTCTCAGCTTTAATTTGGTATAGGACTCCATGTGTCGCACTGCTTCGCACACAACTAAAAGTCTAACGGAAAATCATAAATGTTTTTATTTTTGGTTTAAAATATATTGTCAAAAGAATTTTTTTTTGCAATTTTTAAATTTTTTTTTTTTAATATATATATATTGCTTAATGTCCATTTTAATTGAAAAAATACTTATAAGGTACATTCGGTGTATAGTTTATAAGTAACAGGCTTTTGAATATGACATAGAAAACTATCACATTTGAGACTTGTTTACATACTTCAACTTTGCGCTGCTCGGGACAGAAAACCAATGGAGATATTTCCATGAAATTTTTTACACATGACCTTTAGATAGTTTTTAACCATCTGTGCAAAAATCATCAAAATCGAAAAGCAGATCCAAATTGATTTATTGCCGCAGTGGCCACAGTGTGCGACGCCTACTATTCCCGTCTAATCTGTTTTATACATATTAACACGAAAATAATTTTTTACTTTTTATGTAAGGTTTCACTCCCACTATCCTCTTCCAGTCTGTGTTTTGCTAGACTATGCACATTACGCTGAGGGTTACTTGTGCAGAGTTTTAAGACTGTACCTATTGTAGTTCTCCAGGTACACGATAATAAGTTCTCACTTTGTATATAGGAGGTAAAACGCCCACTGCCCCTAACTATGCGCATTATCATATGGGTTTCAAGGCTCTATCTATTGCAGTTAGGAGGTACCACGCCCACCATTCCAATTCAGTCGGTGTTTCTCTAAACAATGTATCATAATATGGGTGTTAATAAAGCAAAATTCCAAGACGCTACCAATTGCAGTTCTAAGATACAGGATGGAGGGTACCAAGATCACTGTCCCAATTCAGCCTATGTTTTTCTAGAGTATTAGCATGAGGGTTATTTTTACCCACTTGCAAGACCATACCTATTACAGCAATCTATGTAAACGATAATAATTTTTCACTTTGTGTGGGAGGTACCACGCCCACTGTACAAATTTAGATTATACGCATTTGCATAGGGGTTACTCATGTAAATTTCAAGGCGGTATCTACGGTAGTTTGCGAGGAACACGATACTATTTTTTCACTTTGTATGGGAGGTACCACGCCCACCATTCCAATTCAGCCTGTACGTTAATATGAGCATTACTGGTGCGAAATTCAAAGGCGTTACCTATTGCAGTTCTTTAGATGCAGGATAATAATCTTTCATTTTGTATGGTTGGTACCACGCCTACTGTCCCAATTAATTCTGTATTTTGCGTGCAAATTTTCAAGGCTCTATCTCTTGTAGTTCGCCTGGCACATGATAATAATTTTTGATTTTGTATGGGAGGTATTACGGCCACTATTACATTTCAGCCTGTATTTAGCTTGACTATGTATGTTAATATGGGGTTAATGGTGGTGTGAAATTCTAAGGTGCTACCTAATTCAGTTCTCTAGATACAGGATAATATTTTTTCACTTTGTGTTTCTCTAAACTATGTCTGTTGATATAAAGGTTACGGGTGGTGAATTTCAAGGTGCTACCTATTAGTGTTACCAAGCAACGCGATTATAAATATTTACTTTGTATGGCAGGTGAAACGCCCACGACGAATATCAAAAAAATAAATATCCTGTTTTATCAACCGTATATCTAATAACAAACTCCGAAAGAGCTGTTCACTAGTGTAGGCAGCTATAGTTTTCCGACAAACATACAAACAAACACATTTTGTGCTTTATATATATATATATAGATAGAGGGTTTGTTATTCATATATGTATCTAAAGTCAAATTATCACTCGAAGAAATATTTTCAAAAAGTAAAAAAAAATATTTCTCTTGGCCCTGGTCCCCTAGCCAGTTACTACTGGCCAGTTACAATGGTATTTCGGTCTATAAAACTCACCTTATTTGCATTAAGGGTTAATTTAAGAACAAATCTAGCTGTTCAGCAGATTGAAGAACGAACCTGTTCTATGTTAAATTTATTATTTAGATCGTTTTAATGATTAACTGAAATTCGTTATCATTTAAGAAAATTTCACTTGTTTTAGTATTTTTTTAATGAAACATATATTTTTTTGAACAATTTGTTAAACTCAATTACGCATAAAATTAGATCACTATGCGCTTGACATCTACTATTCATAAAAATAAAAAAAAAAAAAAAACAAAATAAAATAAAATACAAAAAAAAACATTAAATAAAAAAAATTCAATGCTAAAAAATCAAAGTTGAACAATTTAACAAATATAAAACAGATTGGTGTTATCAGCAAAATTAGACAAATAAATGTCATATTTATATGTATAAATATAAAATTTTTCTTAAATATATTTTTATTTTTTAGTATTTTAGTTTTTAATCTTGAAATTAATTTATTTTTGTTTTAAAATTGGTTCTAGTTAGTTAACAATCATTAATTGCCTTTGTAATTGGTTTAAAATGCTTGACTGGTTTTCTGAATTTAATTTCCTTTTAGTCTATAATCATTTTACTAATTTAAATATATATTTTTTGTATTTTATATGAATTTTAATTTTTGTATTTTTTATATTAAAGCAAGAATTAATAATTTTGGAATTCTTTATTGAAATAATTATTTTATTTTTTATAAACTTCTTCAAAAGCCATAAAATAGTTTTTTTCTTCTAATTCTTTTGATCGGTTTAATTTCAAAGCAGTTTTTTTCTTTCAAGAAACTATTCTTGGAATTTTAACTTTTGTTTTTAATTCTGGCTAATAACATAATAATTCAATCTTGTTTCTAAGAGGGAAATGTTTTTGCATTATTTTTATTTTTTTAAATAAATTTACTCTTATTAAATGTGGATTTTTGTAGTCGTCAATTTCATTCGAACAATGGTGTTGATTGTTTTCGACAATTTCCCAGAATTTATGGTTTAATCGTTTGTTTTTTATACAGTTTATGAGTTGAACATATAAGCATTTAAATACTTAGTTGTTTTCTTCCAAGACAAAATTAATTAGGCTTCAAATAGTGGTGATAATAGTAGAACAATTTATTTAAAAATTGATGAATTAACAAAAATTTTTTACTCATTCCACTTTTTTAGTCTTTCAACTTAAAAATATTTTATATATTTTGTATATTTTTTTTCTAAGCTGTATTCAGTGTTCGATTCAAATGGTCTTGCAAAAGTGCAAATGCGTAATATTATAGCTTATTTTGGTAAATCCAACAACATAACTAACAACATATAAATCCATATAAATCCATAATTCCATATTGTTTTTGTTAAATTTTAATGATATAACGCATTTGCACTTTGTAAGACTATTTGTATCAAACACTGAATACCGCTATTATATTCAAACTTTATCGATCATAGTAACGAAACCTTCTCTGGTTGTTGTGAAACCCCCAGAGTCTTTGATGGAAATCGAACCCACAACCCCCATACTGATAGACTAGCACACTACCAACTAGCCTACCGGGGCACCAAACCTACATAAATATAACTAAATATTATCTATATTCTGTATAAATAATTAAGAATTTAAAAGCATCGTGTCTATACCTGAAATATTTGTTCATAACTTTGTTGCTGATGCAGCCAGTAATCGATATGGAAAACAAAACATCAATTTCGAAAATATTGTTTTGCAGCAAATCTGCGAGAAGGCACCGTAGTATATGGGTTTAAATATAAAAGATTTTTTTCCGTAAAAATATCTAGTTTCCAAGGAAAAATACCGAAAATTTTACCGATTTAATGGTACTGACAACTTGGCAGCACCTTTTATTTTCGTAAGTTAAACATTTCAGACACTCTTTACAGAACTAGACAATAATTTTAGAATTTTATTTTACTTTTTGAATTATATTTACTTAATATACAGATACCTAGGGATGGGTACCTTTTTATGTTGAAACAAATCTTAAAATATTTAAAACATTACTGCACTATAAAGGTTTTTATTGTCAGGAACCTGATGAAGTAAAGTGTTGGCAACCCTAAAATAGGTTGTCAGATTACAGTTTAGGAAAATACACGAGAGAACAAGCGTTTAAATAGTTAAACGATACTTCAAGAAATTTTACAAGTTTGGCGCCACTTTTTATTATTTTTCATTTTTGCAAAAATAAGGCTACCAATCAGTGATTATTTTTGGTGTCATTATCATATAATCATATGTCATTTAGCCCTTGCACTAAATAAATAAGAAATTTTGTGAGGGTATAATCTTTCGGTTCAGTGATCAGAATTAGATCTTTGACTAGTTTATATAATTTTTGATCGCTGAAAATATTTTCTGAACCATTAAAAGACTTTAGGTTAGGTTAGGCCGCCTGCTACCACAAAGCGAGCTCACTAGGACGCCATTAGGGCCCACTGTGACGATCGGATTTTATTATTTTTGTAGGGGGATACCCAAGGGGGTCACTTTTCGACCCCCTTCGTTCCTCAATTATTTCTGGTATCCGACTGGAAATTTACGAATAATTTACTTTCATTGAGTCTCGTGCTGTCACTAGCTTTTTAATTTCGACTGTAGTGACTTCAGACTGGCGACTGATACACTTCGACATTTGCTTACTGCTAGCTCTCCAGCCTTTTGTTATGTAAGCCTTTTTTCAAGCACAGTCTGCAAGTATTATCTTACCGCGATTTTTAACTTGGCCAGATAATGCTTTAGAGTCCGTGACCTGTTAACCATTTGTAGGCATCCAGATTATATCTGAGCTCCTTCTTGGTCTTCCTGCCAACTTGTAGTGAAAATTCCGGAGTCTTTAGTGGGAAATGAACCCGCAACCTCGGACTGATAGACTAGCACACTACCTACTAAAGTGATGCCCCGATAGTTCCGAATAGTACTCTAGTATCTCCAGACTGTTGGAATCACCGGGAACTTAGTTATTTATTAATACAAATCAAATTGATTTTTAAATTAATTCAATTTTATATTTAATTAAGAGGAAAGCAAATAATATACTAATTAAATAAATAATTGATTCAATTAAAAGTTGTATTAAATTTGTATCCTAAACTAATTAAAACCTTTAATTGGTTCATAATTTTTTTTTCTGTAAAGTAAACGATTTTTCCTAACAGGACCACAACCCTCCATGCATTAAAGTTGAAAAATCAACGCTGCATCAATGAAATTTGGCCACATTGATGAAAGATTTTTCATGCAAAATTTAGACAAAAGAACTTGTATTTGCCAGCAAATTACGACTTTACCTCATTTGCCTAATGCGCTATTCCTTACAAAACCCTTTCTTAATTACTGTATGATTCAACAAAAAAGATTTCTTATTAAATTAAATCAAATTTCTATTTGTTATAAAAAAAAAACCTGGCATAAATTTTGGACTACCTTTTACAAACAGCAATTGAAATAAAATTCAAGGCATAGTGTCGCCTCTTTTTGCTTGATTAAATCACAAATTTTTCACAAACAGCTCAAATAATTCCGTATATTCATTAGACATGTTCGAAGTGCCATTTTGTTTGGTGGTTAAAAATGCCATGGAATTGTTGAAGAAAACATGTCTGCCTTGCAACCCCTATAAATGCATGAAAGTCGTGCATTTTTATATTCTTTAAATTTGATTAAAAAGTATAAATTCTCATGCAATAAATAATACACAACATTTTTATATGCAGACATTCATTATGTTTCTTATGCATCTTTAAATTGAGTACCCAGCAGTTCTGAAAGATGGAATGTACGAATATACGGTAGGTGAAGTAGGAGAGAGATGGTTGTTTAAATGAGCTATTAAAGGATTTTTTAAAGGCAATTGTTAGTAGTTTTTTTTTTTTTGTAATTTATAACGTAAATTAAAGTCAAACAAGATCAGCTAGAACTAGCATTTCATAGTGCGAAGAATTACATCCACCCAAATAATCATGAACATTTTTGAATTCTGAAATCAAAGGTGTTTATTTCTGTTAATATTCGTTAAATTGTTCGAGCTTCTTTTCTTAGCTGTATCTAGTCGAAATGTATTTTGAACACGTTGTCGCTGCATGCGCATTATTCATAAAATACCCTACAAGAACAGTGATATTCATCTAAGCACTCATTTGAGTGGCACTGTTAAGAGGACCAATCTTCACTGCGTAGAACAAAATTTCGTGCACATTTCTAAGGGCACTATGCTCGTGAATGAGAAAAGATTTGCGTACGTGTTATTTCGTATTTCTCTCGAACTTATTAATTCTTTGGACCTTAGAACATATATATTTACTGCTCACTCTACTTTTCTTTACTAATCAACTATGCTGTAAAACTTAATCAACGTTGACTACTCAAACATGATGAATATACCCTCCACAGGTGATTTAATCAAACTTGATGTATAAACTGAGTAATTACTTTTTATTATTTTAATACTTATTAAAATACATTTTAAAAATAATATACATATACATATATATATATATATATGTATATATATATATATATATATATATATATATATATATATATATATATATATATATATATATATAACATATTTAAATACATTTTTTTCACTCAATGGCGAGTGCGTTCTACCGCCAGAAATGGCAACTTTGGATGATCAATTTCCGAAGAAAATCATCTTCAGTGATGAGGCACATTTTCACCTCAGTGGAATTGTCAATAAGCAGAATTGCCGCATTTGGGCGAATAATAATCCAAGAGTGATTGTCGAAAAATGGGCTGGCGGCATCATGGGGCCGTATTTTTTACAAAATGAGGCCGGTCAGGCAGTTACTGTGAATGGTGTTCGCTATCATGAGATGATAACGAAATTTTTATAGTCCGTATTTGAGGATACAGATGTGGACAATATGTGGTTTCAACAGGACGATGCCAAACAGTTAACGAAACAATGACTCTTTTGCGCGACAAATTCAATGGCCGTGTTATCACACGTGATGGCGATGTCAATTGGCCGCCAAGATCATGTGATTTGACAGCGTTGGACTACTTTATTTGGGGTTATTTGAAAGAATACATAATTGAACCATACCAATATTATCAAAATAATAAAAAGAAATGAAAATTATTTCCCAAATAATTTGTGTTTTGTTGAAAATCAAGATAGATCAAAGTATGATGAGTAAAAACTCATATAAGCTTTCCGGGAGCATATTTTTCTCATCTACCTTCCTCTTTGTAATTATCAGCAGAATTCCCCGATGTTCATTTTAAAGTAAAAATTTCAGTTAATAACTATTGTTTGAGTTAAATTTGCTGTTTCTCATTTCAGCTCTACCCCTACCGCTGCCACAAGGGTCTTCAAGAAAAGAATGCTGGCGACTCCATGTTAATACATTTTAGTTTTTTCATATACTTTTTTAAACTACTTTCTATATTTTATATTTACTCTTTTTTCATATTTAATTTTTATTTAAAATATTTTAAAAATACGCGGATACATTTTACAATTTACGACTCGATGTGGTTTTACAAAACTCTGCCACACACAGTAGTTGTTTTACTCTCACATATGAGCAAGAAAGAAACAAAAATAAGGCTCGTGGATATTATAACTAAAGATATAAATGGTGGTGTTTGTGAATAGCATACATATTTTTGTATTCCTTGCAAAAAATACTGAATGCCCGTATGCAGGTTTGTAAGGGAATGACGAGTTGTTATTGCTTACAAACCTGCTTACTCTTTTGACATGATATTTGTTTGCGATGTTCCATTTAGTAGCATTTCCTGTTAAGCGATTTTTATCAGTGCAGAGTAGATGTCCTAGAACCATGACGTGTTATATTCGTAACTCATCTTAAATTTAATTCTTTATCTCTGCCTTACAGTTGTACTTTTTGGTAAGCGCTACTGTAATAAATGGAAATGTAAAAAATTCGTTGTTTTTTGTAGACTTAACTTTTAACATTTAATGTGTTACTTTTTCTGCATCTTAC
Source organism: Phasia obesa (assembly GCA_949628195.1). Taxonomy (NCBI): domain Eukaryota; kingdom Metazoa; phylum Arthropoda; class Insecta; order Diptera; family Tachinidae; genus Phasia; species Phasia obesa. The sequence goes on from OX451215.1 coordinate 79,882,460, forward strand.
ACTGCGCTATGCTATGTGTTGCTTTTTAAATTGCATTGAAAATTTTCAACATATTTCGTGTATAAAACGATTTTTGTGGAAATTATATTTCAGTTATGGAATGTCGTGTTATTTTTTTTTTTTTTTTTGCTTTCAAATTGGTGTAGGTACCAAAATAAGTGTTGTTAACTAATAAAAACAAGCATTTAGGGAAATTTAGAAAATGTTTGCACCTTACTTCTGGTACTTTTAATATAAAATTAATAATATTAATAGTACGGTGGTAAGAAACCATTTATGTGTGAATTTGACTCTTACTTGGTCTGTTTATTTAACCCCCCTTTGTTTCTCAGTGTTAAATGAATGATGGTCGACTAGTATTTGTCCACTACTTAAGTTATCTATCCACCTATTTTTCATTAACTAAGTCTGCATAACCCTAACCTTTAGCCTGCAATTCACCGTGGCATCCTCATTTATCTTGCTCGATCAGGTGGTATGCCGAAATGCTGCTTGAGCCTCATTCAAGCTTGTCCAATCGTAGCGGGTTCCTGGCAACTTTCCTGGTTTTCTTTATATATAATCACATTGAATGCTTGCATTAGAAGCTGCATCATCAACTCATTTTCATTGTTAAAACGTAATCAAAGCAACACGTGTATAGTATATGTGCACTCGTGAGTATAGCAAATCAGGAGTCTGACACTAATTAAAAGAAATTTATTTCAAAATATGAGTGAACATTTTGAAATAAATTTCAATTGAGCACTTTCTTTTTGAATATAATTAAAACAAATACTTAAGATTTATATGCGGTTTCTGTATAACAGGTGAGCGGCTCGTCTTAAGAACTTTTATAGGAATCGCTCAAAACATTGAGTGATTTTTATACAAATTTTCTAGACGAGCCGCTCGCCTGTAATACATGACTCAATGAAAAGTTTTATCTTTGATTTCAATAACCATCCGAACTCTTAAATTTTACCTGCTTCTTAGTTTTCTCTCACATACATAACTGTTTTTTAAACTATTGATCTGTAAAAGCCTGTTGACACCACTACTTCATCTACTCTAGTCAGAACTTTGGGGTAGATAAACTGTGCCTACCGCACCATAATTTACACTAAGACACATTTTGTTTTATTTTAGTTTTTTTAGCCATTTTTTTTACAAAATTCTTATTTTTTATTTATTTAAACTGTCGCCTTTATATTTTTGATGAATTTATTTGCAGTTCACTTGAAATTAATTAAACAACACAGTTGACTTGATTTTTGTCTAACCGTCACAATTATAATTGCAAACAACAACAACAACAAAAAAAAGAAAAAATATATACTTTTATTTAACACGTATAATTTTTAAAAATATATAAATTTGATTTTAGCTATTTATTTATTTCGTAAACAATTAAAAAAATTGCTCAATAAAATATTTAAAATAAAATAAACTGCATTAAATAATTTATGCCTGAGAGCAGCCAGCTCGTATGCAAAAGTTAAGAGCATATTTTTCAGCATATTTACAAATTAAAAAACATATAAGGATCGCTGCTTTTAAATAACCTCTTAATTTGTTTTAAAATTAAAATGTGCACATTAAACTTGTATTGCTTTATTCACACAGGACAAGTTTTTTTGAAGCAAGTCTTCTTATTGTGGGAGAGAAAAAGAGAAATAAATAATTCTGACTCTTCTCTTCCATAAAAATTAGACTTGCTTCAAGAAAACTTTAACAATGTGAATCGGGTATATAGAAATATATTGATGCAAAAAAGTATTTATATCTAAAGTTTTAAAATTTATATTTCTTTAAGTCCATCTAGAGCTTGGTAAAAATTGCCTAATTATGTGGGATTACTTGATCTTATGTTCGGTCAAGAAAAGCAAAATCGCCCCTACTTGTCGAAATTGTTAATAGCTGGAATCGTTTTAATTTTTTTAAGTAATCGGTGTGAATCGACTACACATGCTCCCTAAAAAATTTTTATTATGTCCTTGTTGAACGTCATACGAACCTTTGCATTCTTGGAAACTCCTTCACACAATGCTGTGACTATATCTTGGTAACTGTGGTATACTGTGGTGGATCAATGTGATCACGACTAAGTTTATTAGTCGAGGAAAAATTTGTGACTTTTTAAATTAAAAAATAGTTTTTATGCCAACAAAAAGGTTAATTTTTTTAACAATCTTGTTTTAGCTTAAATGTATCTAATGTTTCTTTATTTTTCACAAATGTATTACTATTACGAAGGATCTCTTTAGGGTTAGAAACAGGAGTTAATCGTTAGTCGTAGCCATATTAATGGATACGACGAAGGTTCTTATACATTTTTGAATCCAATCATTATTTGTTACACCAGAATAGTATATTATTCTCGCCATCTCATCTAGAGATGGAACTCTTTTCGGTACCGAGGTGTACAGTAGTGCATGTAAATATAATAGCGGCGAACTTGCTAGATCAAAAACCTGCCTCAAAAGGGCCACGCATTTCAAAGTTTCTATGTTCTTAAAAACAACAATTCCGAAAACCACAAGCAACTGACTTTTCCGAAAAACCTAAAATCTAAATCTAAACAAAAGGTATGCCCGTTTAAAAAGGAGGTTGGTAACAACAATTCTCAAGTAGTTTGAAGTCAATCCGAGTAACCGTTTAGGAAATGACCGGGTTTTCGCGAAATAATTCATTACAACTTCTCCGAAAACCACAAGCACCTGACTTCTCCGGCAAACCTAAAATCTTAATTTTTGAGGACAGATGGGCACTCTAGTGGCTGTGAAGACAGGGCCCTGCATCATTAGGGTCCACGTTTCCCCGTTAGATGACGTTTTTCGGCCAATGTAAGGTTGCCAAATCTGTAATCAAAAAATTGCTTTAAATAAATACGTACAAATAAATCTAAGTAATAAGCATAAATTGGCAACCCTGCAAATAAATTCTCATAATTGACATTAAAAACTCTCATAATTTCTAGTTATACTATCAATCAGAATTATTAGCCAATAGGAAGACATTTGCGTGACGTCATTAGGCCGACATGCGCAGAAAATTTCTATTCTATTTTCAGAATGGCGTAACCTTGTCTTCAGGCACTACAAGGGCGACCAGTGCAGCCTAACCTACACGCAAAGAAAAACCATGATTCTGTTATGGTCACAACAACAATATTATGTTCTCCGTAACAATACATGGTTGTGGTGAAACAATTTTAGTTGTTTTTAGTTTCGTCACGATAAACAAGTTTTGGTTAAAATTTTAGCATTCAATGGTTACTGCACAAAAAAAAATTCAACAAGGTTGACTTTAATTTAGCAATATGCCAAAATCGACTTTTTGCGAAAAAGAACTTTTTTATTGTTGAAAATGGTTCTTTAGGGTATCAGAAGCAACTTTTGTTCCGCGACTTTTTTATAATTCCGTTATTTACAAAATTACCGTTATTTTTAGGTTCTGGAAGAAAATCCAAAATTTGACCGTTAAATTTCCAGAATTCGACGAAATGTTGTTTGGCAACTTTGTACAAAAACATATGGCGAGTACTTTTGCAGAACATATGAACTCAAAATATTTGCAAATACAGGGTGTTTTGATGCATTTTTCAAAAAAAATGAATTTTACGCCATCTAGCGGCAATAATTTGTACTAACAAAATTCAACAATTAGAAAGGTAATTTAAATACCTTTCCAACAAAAAAAAAACTTGAAAATCGGATAAAAAATAAGCGAATGAGAAAGAAAAGATCTATTAGATAATGAAATAGAACCAAATTTATATTAAAATATATATGAAACTTTTATTAAATTGATCATTTAAGTTTACATTTTTAGTTTTGCGAAAAAAATTTTTAGTTATTTTACTAGAATTGTATTTAACAGAAATCTTTATTATTTATACTTTTAAAAACATCAAGTTATTTTATTATTTAAATTTTTAGAGATCTACTGTTTGCCAAACTTTTTCACCGTGATATTTATAATTTAAACCTCTCAACATGTTTATTTGCTTTTTAAGAATTTTTATCCGATTACTCTGTACATCGACATAACATAGTTCATTTAATAAATTAAATAATTCCATAGGCTCATTCACATCAAGCAAATTTATAAATAGGATTTTACTCTCCGTACGTCGTTTTTTTTTTGTTGTTTGCTCTCCATCTCTTCCAATCTCTTTATTCGTTCCTCAGCATTCCATTTTTTATTTTCCTGAAAAACCTTTTTCATTATTTTCACACCATTTTCTATATCTTGCTTCGTTGGATAGAACTGCAAAATATCGAAAAGGAAGTGAATGCATTTGTTTTGCCGGGCCTTAACTTGCTGACATCTGGTGTATATTTCTTTATGAGGTGCCATATCCTTGTTCCTCTTCGCCATCGCAAACACTCTCTCCACATTGATATTACTGTGGAATGAGTATACATCATCTACAGGTCTATCTATATATCTTTTTAACATTGAATCTTTCGCAGCCGCTAAAACTGTTTGGAAAATGTTAACATCTTTTTTCAAATTTGCAGTAAGCAAATTAAGCTTGTCTGTGTTAAACGCAAATTGAAATTTGTGGGGAATTAAATTTAAGAACGACGTTTTATTTATTTCTTCGAACTCTAAATATTCAAATATTTGATACAGCACATCCTTGAAAGTAAGATGATCACAAGCAACAATTGATTTACAAGTGCTAATATGTTTTAGTGGTTCAATGCAAGCTGCGTGGATAAGTACACAGACTTCAAGTTGATACAGAAAATTTGTGTCTGTAATATTACCATGAATCATTTTAGCATCGGTGTACGCTTCAGGATATTTTTGCACAAACTGAAATAGCAAATCTTTTAATTGCAATATTTGCCAAGCTAAATCAGATAAAAACATGAACCTGTGGCCTGCCAAATCACCAATGCTTTTTGGGTGGGAAATTTCCATTTCGGTCTGAAAGTTTCTGAAATCAGCGGATATAGGGTGATAAGCAGCATTTTTTAAATTCATAACTTTTGCAATGTTTTTGATTTTGGAAACGAACTCATTGCAAGTATTACTGAGTACTTCAATGGTGTCTTTGGAAACATTGTTAGAGGCATGTACAAAGCAGTCCTTTAATTGCAATTCTTTAAGCACTACCAATTCACTTTCGTTTGCGATTTTCAGTCTCTCTGCACTAAGCAATTTATTAAAGGCAGCGGAAGTTGCAGCACTGTCAGCAAGGCATGCCTCTATTTTCATCAAAAATTGTTTTTTTAAATTTCCTGCAGAATGCAAGAGTTTGTCCATTCTATTTAAACAGCTGAGCAACACCTGCAACTGATAATGTGTTCCTTTTGTAGGTACTTTTTCAATTCCGATTAAAATTTCATGGAATTCGTTCTCCATTATTGCCGTTAAAACAAAAGCTTGAAGTTTATGCACTCCCATAGTTGTCTCGTCATGATGGAGAGTAAAGTTGTTACCATTTTTCAGTATTTGTTCTAGCATTTTAGCTGTTGATAATTCAACCAAATAATTAAACTTATCCTTAAATCGAAAAATTGTTCTAAGCGAAGTACTTCTGTTAAAAAGCCGCATTACTTCCACGATTTTAGTATAACTGACTGGCATTTCCAACATCTTGTAGATAGCAATATCATTTTGTTTTGATTCAATGATATTGTTGTTTGCTTTGCAAAATTTCAGCTGACTCTTTAGCCGTAATATATTTTTTTCCTTAAGTTTTACTATGAATTCGGGATTGCTAAAACGGTTTTTAAACCAATCAACTTTTTTGCATATGCCATCGAATTGAAGGTTTAAAAAGACCTCTTTAGACTTTTTGGTGCATTAAGGTGACGGCTAAAATACCGCTTTATCACAAGAGTAAATGAAATATAAGTATATTTACTTATCACATGGAAGGGAATTTTGTTTCCCAAAGTGAAAACAGTGTCTATGTTCTTAATAACTAATGTATAACTAATTTCAGTAGCATAATTTTACGTTTTTTTAAAAATTCACCCTGTTTTTTTAATCAATTAATAAAATTTGTCGAAAATAGGCTGTACTGTTTGGAATACGGCACAAATTCGGCTGAATATTATGCCTTGGGAGAAAACATAGTTGTTGATGACTAAAATATCTAAAATTCTGCGGTGGTGCTTGAAGATAACAATCCTACTTCAAAAGTTATAAGTGAATGAAGGTCAAAAAACCCCATTTTTTTCATTTTTTTCGCCTTTTTTTTACATTTTCCTTATTTTCTTGTAAACGAAAAATGCAATCGCCAAGCACCACGGCAGAATTTTAGATTTTAATGTCATTAACAACTGTGTTGCATGGCAAGCCATAATATTCAGCCCAATTTGTGCCGCGCTAAATGTTAGAAGTACTATTTTCTTACTTCCAAGTTTTGTTTTTGCCACTTTGTTTTTTTCAGTGTATTATTCCAACAAAAACCAAAAATGGAAGATTACAACCCAAACTAACTATTCAACACATAAAAACATTGATTTTGTAGCTATAAACATAAATAATGCGTTAAATTCATAAAAAGTCAAAAAATCCAAGTTTTAAGGGCCACCCTAAATATCCGTTTTAGGACAAGTGAGGGGCATTCTAATAAGCAAGTAGGGTACCTGACTCTACCCCCGAAACATATAAAATCATTCGGGATTCATAGCTTGAAAATGAAAAAGTTGATTTTTTTGGCATATTGCTACTTTAATTATAAAATTTTTTGCCTAACTTCAAACCACAACCAAATTATTATAAGCATTCCAAAATAATATATTTTATTTAACCATAATATATTAATAATAAACAAAATATGTTTAGTTTATTCGTTTGTAACCTAAGAATGACTGAAAATAAACAATAAATATTTTTTAGTCATTGGATTTCGCTGATTTGTGTTTTTTTTTTTATTTTAAAAAATAAAAAAATTTTAAACCTTTTCTTTTTTGTGAATTTGTATACATTTTGAACCCTTTGAATGATGAAAATAAGTAAAGGAACATGTTTATATAATGATTTTTAGAAAATAAGGTTTTTAAAAAATGCCTTGGGACACATATGCCCAGTAAATAATCAGATCTCAAATTTAGGTATTCAAGAGAAGAAAATATTTATTTTTATTGAAATTGTTAAATTATGTATGGTGCGAAAACTTTGACATTCTTTGAAACACTGCCCTGTCTTCTGGACCGTTTGTACAAAGATTTTGATCGTCTTTGACTAATCAATTCTTCAGCTACATCTACTACGAAATCGATAAGTGGAATTTTTTGCCAGTGAGGTCTTGATACAAAATATACGAATTAGGAACCTAAAAAATACTTATGCTAACCGAAGAACGTGTTGTGAAGTACTGACCTCAGACTACTGTTTAGTCCCAGAGCTTCAAAGAAAATTCTTTTCGCAGCTGCAATTTATGAACATTCTCTGGGAGTTATATATCCCCGCAAAATTGAAAGATTTAATCATTGTTTATAATATAAAGTAAATATAAATAATACTATATTATAAATGATAGCTTTGAACAATCCTAAATAAGAGCGCTACGTTTTTTAATAAACAGTAATGTTAATACATTTTGTTTAGTCAAATCTAATCAATTTAAGCACAGAATAGAGATAAAATCGCTAGTTAAAGCAGAAAATAGCTAAAATGGCACCACTCTTACACAAAAAACAACAACATTTTGTTTGCAATCAACTTCACTACCTAACGCTCTGTCAAAATTGGATTTTCCAATTGCAAAGCTTGACGCCGCGCTATTTAGGTTTGCTTCATACATTTTGTATGTACATGAGAATTTTTGACAGTTATTTTACGCCCTTGATTAGTTTAAAGCGCCATGGCCACACATCAAACTACTTCTTCAAATTTGTGTAAGTCCCATTCCACACTTGCAATTTTTGTTTATGCAACACATGTGTTTGTTGTTAGGAGAGGAAATAAAAATGGCGGCGCACTGTGGTCAATATTTTGAGATAGCGGCCAAAACTCCTTTTGGTTTTTGTTCTCCGATTTTAAAGTTATTAGACTCATATGAAAGTAGACAGTAGTAAACCTCGGGAGCCAAAAAAATAGAACTCTATTTCAACTATTTCACTGAGAACAGGGTGGTCCAAAATGGGCTTTTTCAGAATTTAGTAAATTTATGATATTTTTAGTTAATTTTTAAAGTTTAAATGATCATAACTTTTTTGTTTTTCAAGATTTTTGGACGAAATAAATTTTGTGTTGTAACTTAACTTATTTCCTATTACTGGTAAAAAAAATTGAAGCTCTACTGTTTTCAGAACAATTTAAATATTTTTTTTAAAAAAGGTCAAATTTCTCGGAAATTTCCTACTTCATAGAGCACAACTCCTGTGAGTCAAGCTGAGTCAAAACACAAATTTACTGTTTTGTAGTCCTAACTCTCCCCTACATTCTTATATATACATGTCCATGCATCGGGACTGCACTTTTTGAGCTACAGCAATTTTTCTGACCCAAGGTAAGATATTCGGTACAAATGCACGTCATATTTTTTGAGAAGTTATTTGTATGTGAAAGTGGATATTATGCATATATTTTGATGCAATTTTGTACAAGAGTTCTTATTGACCCAAAAAATAATTCTGTTGAAATTAGGAGAAGTTGGACCATATTTGGACCTAGTCCACATAGAAGGGTGTATCAAAATTTTGACAAAAATGACAATAGAACTCTCAAATTATGTGGTATCTGGCAATTCATTTGGAAAAGGTAAAAAATGATTTTATTGCCATCTAATATTACACAACTTAAATACCTGAAAATTGCAAGTAAATTTAAAACCAATGGAAATAACTGGTAAAACCAAGTACCTGTTATATTATGTTTCAAAGAGGTAAAAAAGATCATGTTGAAACTTCGAGCAATAGTATATTAATCCATGCATTATTTTTTTTCTTCATTATTGTTTCTAAATTCAGTTATAGTGTTCTATCTGATATATATTTTGAACGGAAAGATGAAAACGACATTATTTTACATATAATGAATAATCCATACTTCAAAATATGCGACAAACAAGAAATTAAAATTCATAACTTAAAAATAAAAAACTTTTTAAATACTTTAAGAAAACGGTACAATCAATGTTCCAGAAACAAGAAATTGTTTTACTCACGCAACCAAGAATGGCTAAGAAATAAACTTATTTTTAAAAAGCCATCAGTAACTACCACGGAAACTGGAAAAGGTAGTCGACCAGCAAAGCCAATTGATAATTGTAGTGAAAGATCACGAAGACGCAAGCTTAAACATATCAATGAAGAAGTTTCTTGTATCATCATAAAGGATTAATTTCTGCATCAAATTCAACCATCGAAAACTAAAAAGAGTAAAATTGCTATCATTAAAAAAATAGTGGAAGCAAGCCCCAGACGCACAAAAAGGATTTTAGAAAGTATGCCGACACCAACTAAAGAAAATAAATTTACTCCAGAAGAAGCATTTGCACTATTTTTGGATTTGTAAATGACTAAAAACCAATATACAGAATTGCGGAAGCGAACCAATGAAAAAAATCGTGGAATTTTTCCATCATATCGAGATATACTTTCTGCCAAAAAAGATTGCTTACCTTCACCAACTGCTATTAGTGTAACTTCAAGTTCAGCAGAAATAAAATTGCAGGATCTTCTTGAACACACTGCAGAACGATTATTAAAGACATTTGATGCTGACTATTTAAAGAAGTTTAAAAATTGCAGCATGACTTTAATTTCTAAATGGGGATGTGATGGGTCCTCTGGCCAGAAACAATACAAACAATGTAATGCGGAAAATTCATCAGATGCCAATTTATTCATGATTTCTTTCGTTCGATTACGTTTAACAAAAACTTATATTGGTTCAGAGCCGTCAACTAGTAGAGCTGCAGAGATAGATGTATGGAAGAATGAAATTCCCTCGTCAACAAAATTTTGTAGACCAATAAAGTTTGCTTACAAAAAAGAAACTAAAGATGTCATAACTGAAGAAGTTGGCAAAATAACAGATGAAATTAAAGAACTTCAACCAGTGATATTTGAATTTAATGACCAATGCATCGAAGTTAACTTTAAAATGTCACTTACAATGATCGATGGAAAAGTTGCACAAGCTTTAACCGAAACAAAGTCTTCGTCAAGCTGCACCATATGCCAAAAAACATCAAGTCAATTGAGCCAACCACCAACACAAGATAGTTTTAATGAAGCATATGAATTTGGAATGTCACCTCTTCATGCTAGAATTCGTTTTATGGAGCATATTCTTAAATTGGGATACGATTTGGAATTTGGCCCGTTAGGCGAAACAGTAAGAAACAACAAAGAAAATTTGGAAAAAAGAAAGCAAAAAAAAGATATTCAAGAAAAATACCGTGAGATAGGCCTTATAATTGACCAGCCAAAGCAAGGAGAAGGAAATTCTAATGATGGAAAACAGCAAGGAGATTTTTTTCCGATCCAGAAACTGCAGCTTCTATAACTGGAGTAAATTATGATTTAATACGACGATTCCAAATCATATTAGAAGTTATAGCATGTAGCAAAAAGATAGATGCAAACAAATTTGGTCAGTATGCTAATGAGACAGCAACCCTTTATAACCAAAAATATTCTTGGAGACATATGCCAACCACAGTTCACACTTCCAATTGGAGATCTCTCAGAAGAAGCGCAAGAAAAAAGGAACAAAGACTACAGATTCTTTCGCGAGCACAATACAAGAAAAATTTCCAGATATTGTACTAATGAAGATCTTATTAATATTTTGTTGTGCACATCAGACCCATATATGTCCAGTATTCGACAAAAATGGAAATCAACCTCATTAGAGTTAGATGAAGAAGCTAAACAACTACTGCAAAATGAAAATCAAAGCTATTTGGAAGAAATTTTTACTAATATTGTTTAATTAATACTAGTTTAAAGATTATAATTTGTTTCTAATTTTAGTATAAATTTTTATTAATACATTTAAAAATATAAAATATATGTGCACTTTAAATCAACAGTAAAAGTTTACTTAAAATTTTATCGATGTTGTGTTCTGTACATAATATATCGAAATGGTATTGATATTGTTGGGAATTTCAGTGTTATTTTTCAGTTTAATCCTCACAAGAATTAGCTTTCTTCCAAAAAAACCAACCTTTGGCCCCTGTGAATATTGAGACTAAATAAATGTCAGGGGCCAAATGTTGGCATTTTCTGACCAAAATTAAGTTTAGGAATAATAAATAAGTATTGGTTGTAAAATACGATTGAAGAAAATAAGAAATTATAAAAAAAATACCTATTTAGAATGTCAAAATATTCAACTTTTACGTGGAAACTCAACAAAAAATTAAAATGCATTTTTAACTCCACATTACTTACGTTCCTATCAGTCGATTTTTACGTTTGAACACGCAAATTGAAGCTTAAAGTTCCTCCTATTGAACAAAAAAAATCGCGTAAAAAAATACCAATCCGGTCAAAAGTTATAGAGTTTTGACCGCTATCTCGCGAAATTGACCACTGTGCGGCGGTAGAATGTTTCATGTACTTGAAACTCTGCTGCAACTCCCTATTTTTATTGTTGTTTAGTCTTTTCGTCATGCGAATGACTGTATAAAAGTATACAGTCGTTAGAAACACAATTTTAAAGTATGGACACGAATGCAACTTCAAAAGAGAATAAAAAAATGTTTCAGAAAAATTGCAAGTGTGGAACGGGACTATGCGTTGGTAATATTGTATTTTGCTTAGCACAGCCACACATCAAACTCATTCCATCAAACTTCATTTTAAAGTTAATTTGCAAAGGGAAACATGTACAATTTTTAAACGCAAAATCTCTTAAAATTTTTTTATTTAGTTTTTTTTTTTTTTTTTGGTTAAAAATGAGCAAAATAGATGATTTTTCAGTTCTATTACTGTATTCTTCACTTTTCACTTGTCATAAAGCAGGAAAATCGATATAAACTTCAATTAACTCTAATATAAAATTTTTCTCTTCCATTTTGATTATACTGCGTCGAAAAAAGTAGTAGATGTTGTCGCTTTGAAAATTATGTAAAAATGAAATTTGAAGTAATTACGCGCACACACATCAAACTGGCTTCAAATTTCTATGGCGACGGTAGTGAAAATCAAAAGTATTTAGATTTTCTTTAAACTCACACTCACCTATACGTGTGAGTATTTTTTTACTAACACAATCACAAAAGAGCGAGTTTGAAGCAGCAGTTTGATGTGTGACCATGCTGCTTAAGCAGTTACTTTCATTGACTCTCGTGCTGCGACCAGTGTTGCCAGAAAATTTACCTTCAAAATTGGGTTAAAAAATTGTTTAAATCGGCAAAAAAATCTGTTAAATAAAAAAGCCCATAAATATGATTTTCTTAATAATTACAAAATCATGTATTAATATTTATTTATTAATATTCAACAGGAAAATATAAGTATGTTTACTCTTTTCATAAATACATTATTTGAGACCACTGATATTTTTTTTAATAATATTTTATAAATGACACACTACCTGCAAAGATTCTTGCTTGTCTGCAGAATATACTCATATTCTTTGGCGGGTATTGAACCCGCAACCCTCAGACTGGTATACTAGCATCTAGTGCCTCGATTGAAGTATTAAAAAAATTTGGTTTATTTAATTTTATAAATTCCTTACTATTTAAAATCCTGCAATTGACTTTTTATCCATACGACTTCTTGTTCTTCTAACATGGCTAAGCACTTGTTCTACATTAGAGGACGGATGTGGCAAAAACAAAAATATAAAGCCAACAATTTTAGAAATAAAATCCTCAGCAAGGTACCCAAGTGATTTAAGTCTCCAAATTCGCAGTCAATTGCTTGAATATCCTAATTTAAATTGTCTAACATTATTTTGGCTGTATCTTCTACGTTTTCTACTAATGCAAAAAAATGTTTCGTACTTATCTACTAAACAGTTTACAATGACTTTGATTCAAAGCCAAGTATATTGACAGAGATACAATATGTTCATATGTTTTCCTTTTAATAATCTTTGAATTTAATTAAAATGTCCAAGCTAAAGATTCAAGGTCTGAAGAATTTTTATTCAACGAAATGAAGTTGACAAAGATCGATAAAAAGAGTGTGACCTAAACACAGTCTTTGCATAAAATCTGCAATTTGAGGAAGAAAATCGGCAAATCTCACCTAGAGAATTTTACGTTGAAAAATCAGTAAAATGCAGAGAAATCAGCCAGTGGCTGTAGCAAGTGTTTTACACCCGACTGTCGATTTTCTTCCTCATCATAGAGTCTCTCCTAATTGCTTTAATACATCCCCTTAGCATTCGCATTTAATATGTGTCTGCCCGTGGTGGTCCTAGGCCTAGTGGTATCCAGTGTGCTGGAGCGAAAGTCTCAATTTATTTCCGGCACAGCCTGCAAGTATCGTCTTTCCTTACTTTACATTTTGGTCAGATGATACTTGAAGTTTTCATGATCTTAACCAGTTAACCAGTTTAATCATTATTTGTACATATATACAAACACTTTTTTGGCTTCCTGCCAACTTGTAGTGAAAATTTTCAAAGTCACAAAAACCGGGACTGAGTTTAGCACATTACCTACTAGTCCACCGCAGCACCGAATTTATTGACTTACTCTCTTATGCAATTAAAAAAAACTATTTGAAACCTATAAAACCATTTTTATTTTTTATTTTTTTTCATTTTTTAAATTGTTACGTTTACATATTCCCCGCTAAACAAATACACTGTTACGCTTGTATGTGCGACAAATTGTACCATAAACTGAGCGACAACATGTTTATCTGTCAACAGAAATTAATGATATCATAAATCATGTAAAATACTTCTACATACATACATACTTGTGATGTTTTAAAGAAGTGGCAACACTTACAAACATGCACATGTCTTTGCACTACTGATCATGATATGAAGTGAAAGAATAAAATTAAGGACAGATTCGCTTTGTATAATAAATGAAATTGGGGGCGCTATCCAATGATAATTTTGCGGCAAAACATCAATTAAAACTATTGTAAGCATTTTTTTGTTTTTCAAAAACCCAAATAAAATTCTAGAGAAAATAAATAAAATAAAATAAAATAGAAGACAACCAACCAATCATAATCAATGCGGCGTAACCACAAATACATAAAATTATTTTTATATTCAAAATAAAACTAATGATAATGATGCTTTAAGGAGAAATCAACAACAAATAAAAATTTCAAATATTTTAACATTCATACTACATACATACATACTGGTAGTTGTTCAATGCAAGTGTTGACAGTTGCAGAGAAATGTTTGTCATTGATTTCATACAAAGTGACATGTGTGCTGTGCGTTTCTTGGTGGGATGGCAGGCTGCATTTCTTACATTTTAGATTTTAAATAGGAAGCATTTAAGCACATGTTATACATACATATACATATGTATGTATGTATATGTATACTTATTTAAATATTTTTCAAATTACATTCCCTTGGGAAGCTGATTTCCTAAAAAGGGTGTAGCCCTTTAACCCCAATATGTCACTTACTGATTTTGGTAGTTGTTAGAAAGTTCAAATTCTTATTTCTCTTAATTTAGTTGCCCACATCTGCTTAAAATCGGAATTTATGTAAAAATTTTAACAATGAACACATTAATTCCGATTTGACAGATTTGTTAAATTATGATTTTAAATTTTGTGTTTTTTTTTCATTGTCATTAATGGTGGCGGCACGCGTTTTTCTAATTGTTTTTTTTTTTTTATCTAAAATTATATACGAGGTTATTTTCAGAATTTATAATAAAAACTATAAAGAGGGCAACCAGACAACCTAAAAATTTAAATTACGAGTATTCTTACAATAACACTCATAACTTGTTTGTGCATTTTTAGAATTTTAGCGATAGATTTAGATACGAGAATTACAGATTATGGCATCAGGCCTTATCATATCACCATTCGACTTTTTATATCGACGCTATTTAAAAGGTCAAGTCTAACAGTCCAAATGGAATACAAATGCAGAGCTTACAAAGGATATATGACGCTTTAAAAAATAATTTAACAAAAGTACTATATTCGGCCAAGCCGAATCTTATATACCCTTCACCATAGTAATGTTTAATATTAACCTACTCCGTTATGCTTCCGTTATGCTTTCACAATAATACACAATCGGTTTTTACTTTTATGATTTTCAATTTCATTATTTTAAATAAAATATAAAGAAATAGATTTTTTTTAAATTTTATCGAAAGTGGTTTGTAAAAATTTTTATTGAAATTTTTTTGTAAAAATTTATTGAAAATTTTTTGTAAAAATTTTATTGAAAATTTTTTGTAAAAATTTTATGGAAAATTTTTTGTAAAAATTTTATGGAAAATTTTTTGTAAAAATTTTATGGAAAATTTTTTGTAAAAATTTTATGGAAAATTTTTTGTCAATATTTTATTGAAATTTTTTTGTAAAAATTTTATTGAAATTTTTTGTGAAAATTTTATTGAAAATTTGTTGTAAAAATTTTTCGTAAGAATTGTATAAAATTTTTTTGAAAATTTTTTTCTTAAAATTTCGTCAAAATTGTTTGTAAAAATTTTATTGAAATTTTTTTATATTTTATTGAAATTTTATGAAAAATTTTGTAAACTTATTTGTAAAAATTTTGTAAAATTTTTTTGGTAAAAATTTATTCGAAAAATTTTTGTTAAAATTTTAATGAAATTTTTTTGTAAAAATTTAATTGATTTAATTTAAAATATCAAATCCAACAACTAAAAATACTTCTTCCTTACTTTTTTTGGTAGGATTTTCTTTTTTTAAATTTATTTATTTTTTTCCTAAGTTAAAAAAAACAAGTAAGATTGCTATATTCGGCCATGCCGAATCTTTTATACCCTTCACCATAGTAATGCTAGATATTGTGTTATCCTCTTATGTTTCTTTGAATATTTTTATAACTTTTTTTGTAAATATTTTGTTGAAAGTTTTTTGTAATTTTTTTTTTTAAATTTTTAATAAATTATTTAATTTTTTTTTTCTTAAATATTAAAATGTTTGTAAAAGTTTTTTTTTGTAAAAATTTGGAACTTCCTGCAATCTATTAGAATAGTCAGAATAAAGCAAGAATTTTTTTAAAAAAATTTCCTCATATTTACCCCCCTAATGGGCCTGTTGTCTGCTGCTGGTTACCAGTGGGCACCCTGTGGTTCTATTGGCTACCTCTATATGTATTGCTTTCTATAAAGGCCTTTAATACAAGTCAAAACAGAAAAACCTTACCAACCTAAAAATATACACAAAATCGGCCCTCGCAGGAGGTTATTGATTGCCCGAGATCTTTATGCACTAATTGCGATCTGCCTGTCGCTGTCTAATATTTACTTAACAAAAAAACAAACAAAATAATAATTAAAACCGAAAAAAATTAAAAAATATAGGTGGGCGTGGTTTTTTGCCCGCAGCCTTCAAATGAATGATCCGATGTTGCTAAATTGCAATCCCAAAATTTTCGAAACTATGCCTGGCAGATTGGTGTACTTAAATCTTCTGTATCTCGTCTGGTGCCTTAACAAATGACTTTACTACCCCAACACGAATAGGCGGACATCGCTTAATCAACTTCTCTATGTATAAGGATCCAGAATATATATACTTTATGGGGTCGGGAATGAATATTGTAGAAATTTCACACGGAATGAGAAAAATAAACGAGGTTATACCCTTTCCACCTGTAGTGAAGGGTATAAAAAATAAACGAATTTTTGACAGCTGCCTGATAAAAAAAATAATTAACTTCGCCAAGATGCCACCTAGTAAAATGAAAGCGCCTTGGTAGAATCCAAGGTATATTCATTTTCATCAGCTGATTTAGTAGTTCGACATGTCAAAAGTTGTATGTGTTTAGAAAGTGAGAAAGCAATAAAACACATACATGCCTTCTGAATTTTCTTCTATGTTTTTCGACATTTCGAACTACAAAGCAACAACAAAAAGCCATGTTGTTTTTGTATTGTTGTAGATAAATCTACCTTGGTAGAGTCGTTTAATGAAGTTATTAGATCTAAAAAATAGTTTATGAGATTAATATTTACTTCGAATGAATTTTAAACAAAATTGGCAATTAGTGTCTGTTGTGTGATAAAAATAGTTACTTTTCAACCCACTCTCGTATCTGATTTTTAAAGAACTATTCTTTCAAAACTATTAGAAACTCATTAAATTTATGTTAATGAGAACCACAACAGACAACTAGAAACATGCATTTACAATGACTTTACACTTGTCAATGTCATCATAGATTCTTGCAACGAGTACTTCATGATACTCTGGCCACAACACAACACAACAGCAACACAAACATCATCATCATAATAGAGATGATGATGATGAGAAACATACAAGTACACTTCCCCAAAGTCCCCAGAGTCTTAGTACAGCAGCATGTTGCCTGCATCTAGTCTGTAGGTCTTCTCAACAAGATTGATGCTGATCTTTTGTGGCATTAATGTCAAGGGGTGTAAGAGTGCGTACGTGAGTTTATGGGGGTTTGAGTGAGTGTGTATGAGTGTTATGTTTTGTATATAAAGAGTATTATTTATTTGTTTAGTTGTAGTGGCAATAAATATAAACAAATATGCTGACTTTTTTTTACGATCACATTATTTTTCCTGTGTGGCATGTTATCTGTTGCTGTAGGGTTTGAAAAGACAAATTTAAATGACATTAGAACAAGATGTAGGCAAACAAACGCACGATGTGACATAAGGATTTGATTAAAGGAAACAGATCTGTTGCCTATTTAAGATTATAGTATAATTTTAATTTAATATTCTTGTAATTTTAAATGTTTATTGAGACTAAAAAATATAATCATTATAATAATCATTACAGTTTCAATTATTTAAAAAGTTAATTTTTCCGATTTGTATTTCCTGTCTTTTCGTTCCTTAATCACTTTCAATCTTAAATGGCTTTGTTAGCGATCCTTAAGCCACCTTAACATGTTGTTACAAGGATTATAGGGAGGTTCTAGTACCCAAAAAGAACCTTAAGAATCCGATCAGTGACTTAGCACGCTAGTGGCACGAAAGAGAGGACATATCTCTGACCTATTGGTGAAGTTACGCAATAGCAGCGGTAAGAATACATATCTTGGGGCAAGAGTAAATATACCCAATTTAGTGCTGCATTACAACGCAGAAAGTCAAAAGTGAGGTAGGGTTAAAATAGTGTTGGAAAACAACTTTGGCTGAGGGGTATAAAACAACTCTTGCTGTGAACTGAAAGCACAGTGGGGTTTAATGAAAAAACTGTAGTTTTGTGTTCTCTCAGTGTGTTGATTTAGATTACTGCGGGCGGAATAAGCTACAGGGTGAAAAATATTACCAACTTAAAAGCTTTCAGTGTTTGAAGCTATTGGAAAGCTAAATCAATTTTTATGCATTTTGATATTGATTTTTAAACCAGCATTAAGATTTAGTTTAAAAACAGTATTGAAGATGCTGCTTTAACTTAAATATTTAGCAAGTTGGTTACTTAGCATACGTAGGCGATCACCTCATGCTCTCGACTTTGGGTAAGTTTAGTTGTAAAAATCATCTATCTAACCAACCAAAATCAGTTAATAGAATACGAGAAGTTTCTTTTCAATCATCAAATAATGTATGAACAAGACGCTACACAACCAAAGAAATGACGGACATCGTAAGCTCACTCACAATGGTTGGATAATTAATATTTAATGGAAGAAATGGATGAATCGTTTAGGAACGACATCATGCTATAACCTTTTCTCATAGGTCTAGCAACGTTTGGATTTTATGTAGCAAGAAAAAACTTCTTTATAAGTTTTAGCTGTAAACATCATCTATTTAACCAACCAAACTTAGATAAAATAAGACGAGAAAATTGCTAGCCAAGGGTTGACTGAAGCAACAACTGACAGTAGATGATTGAATATAACTTTCTCGTATTTCTTTATCTCAGTTTGGTTAGTTAAATATATGATGTTTACCATTAAACACTACCCAAAGTAGATAGATGCGACGAATGTTAAAGAAGGATGTACCCAAGGCGAATTCATAAGAGGTAAACTCGAGAGCTCAGGTGACTATTTTTGTCTCCATCTTAAAGTGTGAAAATGTACTAACATTTTTTGTTTTGACAGCCTAAAATAATTTATACAAAAACAAAATGTAAGTGTTTTTATTACAGAGTTGTACTTTTTTCGCCGCGAGTCTACATTGTTTACTGTCCTATGGATATAACGATCCATTACATAATACAATTTGGTTTTAATTTTTCTTTAAAATTAATCCTGTTTGTAAAAAATATTCTTTCAACCCTATTAGTAGTTAGAGAGAACTTAAGCCTGACATTATAAATTTATTTTAATTATTAACTAATTTAATTTTAAAGATTCTAATTATTAAATTATAAATTGGGAGGGTGTCCTAGTAGGCTAATTTGTAGTGTACTAATCTATCAGTCTGGTTGTGGGTTCGATTCCGTTTGTTTCACTTCAACGAATGAAGGCCTTCGTCATTGACTTTTCGTAACGAATTCGTTAAGACATTTCGGATGTTTCTCTGAACAAATAAAAAATTATAAAACTTTGATAATAAATAAAACCAGAATTGTATTAAATAAAATGTCAATACGAAAAAAATTAAAAAATATATGCAAGATGGCCAACTGAAATCGAACTAATTACGGTAAAGCACTGCCTTGAATGCCAAACACCTAACAGAGCCCTTGATAATGAAAATGGTATAAGTCATATATTTCTTGTTTCGAGATATTAAGAGTTTTGCATTTTAAAGAATTAAAAACTATTTTTGTATTATGGAATAAAATATTTTGACAATTAAATGGTGCCAACAAATAAGTATTTATTATGAATGTGAAATTTATAAGCATTTTTAAAAGGAAGTGTGGTTTTGAAAGGTTGAAATGACTTATACCATTTTCAAAATTAACTGCATGAGTTTATAAATAACTTAAACCATCAAAAAAATTTTATTAGAAAATTTTTATTCGAAATTAATTAATTTTATTCAAACTCATTACAATGTAACTAAGTAATATATTTTTTAGTATTTAGGGAAGTAAAGTGTTTGTAGAAAATTGGTGGAATATAGGGTAGTAAACCTATCAAATCTTTACGTTTTTCTTCTCTTATTGGTCTAATTGTTGTGTATAATGGAAGCAAATCAATATTTCCGTATATTCTTGGCCTTCCTCTTTTGGGTGAAAGGTCTAACACTTTGAATTCGGAATTGTCATCCAAAGAAGTTTTATAAAACATCTTGTATGGAGCATTTTTTTAGAAATCTGATCCATTGTATTTTTAGCCAAGACACAGCTTCTCCATTGGTCTTTCTCTTTCAATTAGTCATGGATTCTCCCAGTTGTTTCGTCGGTTTTTTAATTTTAGTTTCTACCAAACCAAAATCGCGATGCCATAATTTATGATCAACTGTTTCAACATTATTATCAGATGACTGAAAAATGTTCAACCATGTTAACGCTATGTTAATGATTTTTTCCTGAGCAGGCATCACTCTAAGCTATGTCATGCTTTTGAGTGGCTATGTCCCGAATGTGCTTAAAGATGCCGTATAATTAACTATAAATATTTCATTTTTACATTAATAGACTTATACCACTATTAAAATATACAGTAACTGTATTTTATTTACCTACCAATAATAAATTAAATTTATTAACTTAAATTTCATGGCATACTGCGAATTGCTTCAGATTATGTTATGTTATTTTATTACGATTATGTTATTTATCACTTTCGAAGTCATGCGCTCAACTAATCATTATATTCACCTAACTTTTAGAAAACGAAATTCTAGCTTATACGGAGATACTCATAGCAAACATGTCATTGAGATTTCGTACCTACATGTCGACGCGATTTCGTAACTACATATCGTTGCAATTTCGTTTCTACATATCGTTGCGAAATCATATAAATCCTGTCATATAAAAATCGTTACGATACCGGTAATATTTCGGTTCCGAAATCGGAAGATATTGTCGACCAGTCGTTACGAAATCGGAACATTTGGTTTGATGGGTATGCTCGAAAAGTTTGGTTAGAATATAATTTGTGAGTCTCGTTTAATAACACACTGTGTAATTTTTTAAGTCATGGCATAATAACCATATACGAACACCACTACGTCATAAAAGACCAAAAAAAAAGACCCCTGTCTCCCAGTTTTGCCCAAAGTCCTCCAGGTTTTTTTTTGGGCCCTCAAAGATGTGGGGCCTCGATGTCATTTTTGCAAAAAATGATCATTTATTCAAGCTCATATTTTGCAAGCCGTTTGAAATTTTGATATACTCTCTGAGGCAAAGTTGTAGCTCTTGTCATAAAGAGTATATCAAAATTTCAAACGGTTTGCAAAATATGAGCTTGAGTAAATGATCATTTTTTGCAAAAATGACATCGAGGCCCCACATCTTTGAGGGTCCATAAAAAATATCTGGGGGACTTTGGGTAAAACTGGGAGACAGGGGTCATTTTCTTTTGGTCTTTTATCACGTAGTGGTGTCCGTATATGGTTATTTTTTTCCGTGTTCAACTGTGTAAATAAATAAATTATAAAATAATCAAAAAATAAATAATAATCAAACCTGGATAAATTGTTCTAATTATATTAACATAAGGAATTTAATTCCCAAAAATTATTAAAAAAGGGGAAAACTTTAAAACCCGGTTTCGCGTTCTATTAAAATAATTTTTTTTAAGATACGTTTGAAACAATCATTATTTTTTGTTGTTGATATTTTTATAGTCTCAAGAACGTGCTCTTTCCGATGGTAGTTAAATTTTAGCTGTCGCCAAAAAATTTAAAACAAAAGCAGAAATTTAA
The DNA here is from genome assembly GCA_949628195.1 of Phasia obesa. Classification (NCBI taxonomy): domain Eukaryota; kingdom Metazoa; phylum Arthropoda; class Insecta; order Diptera; family Tachinidae; genus Phasia; species Phasia obesa. The sequence continues at coordinate 79,904,331 of OX451215.1, forward strand.
GTGGTTCTAATCATCTGCTGAAGAGTGTACGTAAACTTTTAAATTATTTTGAAAATTTTAAATTTTATTAGTCGAACTATTTATATTACATACAATGAAAATTTGTAGTCAAGCTTGAGTTTTTAATTATTTTTAAACTTTTTTTCAGTAATATTTCTTTTGTATTAAACCATAACCTGGATAAATATTCTTTGGTCTTAATAATTAACATTGAGACATTAAAATCTCTAAATTTCTGTTATAAGTCAATGTCGCCAAAATGAAAAGAGAAACCAAAGAAATGCACAAATCCGTGACTAAATGGCTTTTGAATAGTCAGCCTGTAAACATTACACTGGTAGAGAAAGATATAGCAACACTTTTTTTATATAAATCTATACATATAATAAAATAGTAACTTATTTCCTGTCTGTCTGTCTGTCTGTCTGTCTGTCTGTCTGTCTTTTTCTTTGTGTTCGCATCACGTAACAGCTGCTGGATGGATTTTAAAAAAAAATTTTGTGAGGAGGTACCTTAGTAGCCTGATGCCATTATAGGATACCTTTTTCAGAAAAAATATCCTAATTTCAAGAGAAAGTGGAGAAAAGGCAGTGAAAGTACGCCGATTTTTTTTACCGTTTTAAAGTCACTGAATCTTTTATTTTTGAAAGCAGTATATTTTCAGCAATGTTGCGCAACAGATGGAGCTGTTTTAAAATAATGAGTAACAAATTGCCTGTTTGTCTTTTACAGGGCATTACTATAAGTTTTAGAATTTTATATAAATTTTAGAATTTTATCCAGGGTTGAGTACCTTATTATATATAAAGTAAATACGTAAGAGTCTTTAAATGTTGTCAGTACGCACACAAGGTGTGTGGGCACAGCCAGTTTAATAATATTTTTAAAGCAATGTTATCAGCAGAAATGCTGAAACAATTACTATAAATAATCACCAGCCTTATTTTGTAAAAGATTATGTATGTGAAAAGTTTCAGAAAACATAAATGTCGTTTGCTTACTTTTTGATTATCACTGTAACCACATAAACTTTTAATTAGTTTATATGCAACGTGCTAAAAGTAAATGCTGCTTCCATTATGCATCTCAACTTACGATTGCCTAGCTAGCCAGTCCATCATTCCATACTAATACAAGTATTGTGAACAATACATATGTCGTTGACGTGAACTCACACATCATGCATCATCGTCTCAATAGTAAAATTCGTCACTACGAGTTGTTTGTAGTTTTAAAGTAAATTATGTTTATTGAATCCGTTTACGCTATGCAGAAATAGCCACCACGTTCAAGTCGGTTAATTTTACTTCAAATGAACGAATGCATATTGCTTTTAGAGAAAATATTTGTAGGATATTTTTTGTTTTATCATAACAACGGCAACAACAAATACTTGAAGATACTCGTACAACATGGATAAAAGTCGCGCCAATGTGTACACGCCTTAATGGAAATGTATACAACAACACGCATTGTTTGCGTCTGCAACCAAAAAAAAAAAAAACAACAAATAGCAGTGGCAGTGGCAACAACAAACAAGACAACATAACTTTTTAAAGGATGTTGTTCTTGTTTTGTTTGTACAAATTTAGTTTTTTCTTTATTAAAAGAATAAAACACGGATTACTTGTTTTATTTTATTATTTTAACTGGGGATTTCAGCCAAAATCGTGATTATTAATACGACTTTAATTAATTGCGAATGGATTTGATCTATTACCACTTTGCAAATGCGCCATGTATACACATCTATACATATAATAAAATAGTAACTCATTTCCATCTGTCTGTCTGCTTTTCGTTTGCGTTCGCATCACGTAAGAAATACTGGATGGGTTTTAATACAATTTTGTGAGGAGGTACCTTAGCATCCTGATTTCAATTTAGGATATTTTTTTTTTCTGCAAAAATATTTCATTTCCAAGATAAAGTGGAGAAAAATCAGAGAAAGTACGCTATTTCCGATTTAAAGGTAATGAAATTTTCGGTTTGAAACTGGGATATTTTAAACACGGTTGCGGACCTTTTATTTTTGAAAGTGGGATATTTTATGCAACAGATGGCGCCAGTTGAATAACATTTGTATTTGATTTGTATTTCTACTTTATGGATTCACATTTGGTCATTTCACTAGCTCCCTTGTATCGTTTAAAGCATGGTATAATAATACAGGTATATGCAAGGCGAATTCATAAAACCTAAGCAACCTGTTTTTGCCCGACTGTGTCAAAATATTTTACTAAAATATAAAGAAAAATATAAATAATATGAGCTGTGTTCGCAAACATTTCTATGACAAATTATTTATTATAATAAAAATAATTAAACATTATAATGAAAATTCGAACAGTTTTTTTTTTAATAATTAAAATAAATTATATGTAAAAGCAAGCGTGTTTAAGAAAAGGTTATAAATATTTTTTTGTTAGATATTTGTTTAACATAAGTAATGATATTTAATTTAATAGTTAAAATTTATAAAGATCAATCTATAAAATCATTTTGATCAAGATTAAAATTACTAAAGTTTAGTTTTTAAAGTTATTTTGGCTAGTCATCTGTACAAGCCATAATACACATAAAGATAACCAAGGCACAATGTCATTATTTTAAAGAGCCCTTACATTGTAGGTTTCAATACACGACTGCTAAGTACGTTTCGCCTTCATTTAGAAGCTCTGTAGATATACAGGGAGGGACCCTGCAGATAAAGGAAGAACACCTAAATAAATATGGAGTACTTGTGTGCTAAATCTAAAGAGCCTAAAGCCGATATGACTGCTTTAAGCAAGTCAGGAATTAAGTGGGCTGCCTATAGCCTTAGTAGCAGGATCAAATCCCGCTGACCATGTTATTTTATTTTATTATTTTCAGGTTATGCCGAATACCAAATTTCCGCCTACGAGAACTGATTTAAATTTAGTTGAAAAGTTTTAGTTAACAAACATACATATTTTTTCTTTTCCTTAAGTAAATATTGTAAGTTAAATAAAGGATTGAATAAAATACAGCAATTAGTTTACAATGCACTGATTAATATAAAAAATAACTATTTTTTTAGAAATTATTACTAATTTTTAAGTGTGCGAACAGAGTTTTATACGAGGTTTGACATTTTCAGATAAGCAAATTTAAACAGCTGTTCTAACAGTTTTACCTGTATTATTATACCATGGTTTAAAGCTTATTAATAAACACTTTAACTCAAACAGCTTGTGAGCAGGCTTTGAAATTGTAGAATTGTATCGTTTTTTTACTCAAAAACTAATAATACTCAAAATATAATAAATATTTTCAGAACCAACGTTACCATTTTTGGATTTTTCTAACCAATTTGAGTAATTTTATAAAAAATAATTTGGTCATTAGTAACAATACCGAAATTGATTGAAAAATTTAAAATTGCCACATAGATGTCTTTTGGCTTAAAATCCAAAATATACATTGATAATAATTTTAATTTGAAGAAATTTGTCCATAGTATTTTCTACAGAAAGTTTGACTGTATTGATCCTAGTTTAAATATTTTGTTAGCTTTACAATTTTGCTTCCCATTTTTTATAATAATATCATACTTTTACTAATTGCATGTGTATGCATTCAGGTAAGCATTCAGATAGCTAACAAATTTGTTGTAAGGGATTATAGTAGATTAAAAAAATTGTACAATAAAAAATTTAGCAACGGCAACGTCGTTCAATATAGTACAAAATAATTTTTACACAATTTGTAATTTTAATATAGATTGAATAATTTTGCGGTATAAAAGCACTCTAAATATATAATATTAAATATAAAATAAAATAGAGACACCGATGATTACATATTACGAAAATTTTCATAATTTATTGAAATAGAAAACTTAGTCCCAAGTATGGTCTCGATACAATATTTTCAAAACATACGAAATTAAATTGTATATTTATAACAAATTTTTCAAAGCAAATTACCAACAACAAACATAAACTATTGTAAAATAAGTTGACGATAAACCCTATAACATGATAACAGGGTCTTGTGAATTTAAAAATTGTAATTAAAATATTTTAAACACCTCTTACAGAGGTTTACAATAATTTTTCAAATTTTAGAATTTTTTATAAATTTTAAAATTTTATCCACGGATGGGTACCGTTACATATATAAAGTAAATACATAAACCATAACTGAAGCACTATAAAAGTAAGAGTCTTACAATTAGTGTTGAATACTTTCAAAGCAAAATCGAGCAAAATATTGACAGAACGCCCGAGCACAGCTAGTGTATAATAAAATTGTAACAGGAAAATTTCTGTAAATTAAATATTTTTTGAAAATATTATAGCTGGTGCAGTTAGTAACCGAAATGGTATACAAAACAGCAATTTTTAGAATTTGTGTCTGCCTGTCCGTATTTCTGTCTATATGTCTGGGTTCCCATGACGTAAAAGCTACTGGATGTATTTTAATAAAATTTTGTGAGGAGGTACCTTAAAGTCCTGATTCACTAAGGATATATGTAGTATACTTTTTTCCCGCAAAAATATCTCATTTCCAAGACAAAATAGAGAAAAAATAGTGAAACTAGGCAATTTTACCGATTTAAATGTATTGAAAACTTGACAGCACCTTTTATTTTTGAAAGCGGGATATTTTAAACACTACCCTAGCAGCAACTCAACTAACTTTTGATGCACTTTAAGGTAACTATTTTGCAACCAGTAGTAGTTGATACTTGGATTATTTTTATTAGAAATGACGGACTTTTTTAACATTGTGATATCCTAGGGCGAAGTCTTTCTGACTACTCAGAGCTTAGCTTAAACTTAGTCCGCTTGTAGTTCAATATAAACTGTATGTGTATATATACTAATGTATGTATATCAGTAAGCTATAAAGAGATTTTATAAAAATATGCAATAAAATTTTTTCCTGTTCATAATGTCCTGCATCAATATACATAATTTGTTTTTGATTAAAGCCTTCTTCATTAAAAATATTAAAACATAAAATGCTGGATAGTCAGTAATATATTTGCTACCAAATAACATTAAGAATCACAATTTAAACACACAAAAGAAGACAAAGAATGTGATACAAATTTTCATTTTATAATTGAAAAAATTAAATGAAAAATATTTAAAACAAAATTGTCAAAAAATATTTTATTTTTGATTTTAGGGAACCACTGCATTATATTGTAGTTAGCTTATAGTTAGTCCATAAAAGTTAACTTAAAGAGTGTTATTTTCGTAGTCGACTAACAGATTGCTTATAGGGCATTTACAGAACTCTACATTAATATTAAAACGAATTAATTAATTATTTCGTTATCTATAAGTTCTTTATTATTAAGTTCTTTGTTATAAAGAGATAAAGAAAATTTAGACACTAGCAGATTGTCATGAATTTTCTGGATCGCTACATCCGTCTTCAGCATTCCTCGTATATATCTACGAGGTAGTTTCATATGTGTTTATGTTCTTGTTTTGGTTGACCATAATTTTTTGATTTTCATCAATGTTGTTTGAATGCTTATAACAAAGGGGTAAGTAAGTATTAGTACGGTTGAGCAACAGGTGGCGCTGTTTGAAAATAATACTGTCAAATTAAAATAAAACAACAATATCATTGTCATGTTATAAAAGAATTTTTATAACAGATGTTTTAACAACCATGTTAAGAGGTGGGAATAAACATTAATATGGATAGGCTACACGTAAACCCCCGTCTACATTAATCGTTAACTTGTCTTAACAAAAGTCAAACCTCATAAAAAACCTTATTTTTAATAATGTTTTTTTATGAAGTTTGACTTTTGTTAAGACATGTTGATAGCAAATGAACTAATATGATGCTAATGTTAATGTCTTTCATTTTATGTCTAATGTAGATGGCGCATAGAAAAAGCCAGTTGCAAGGACACTTGACAGCATCATCTTAAAGTCAATCTTATTTGCATGGTAAAATTTGTAAATTGCCCTCTCTGCAGGAAACTGGTGTTAGACACATCCCTTAACTGATTTACAAGTATTATAGTAAGGTTAGATCTAAAACCTGTCACAAAAAATCATAATATTTTAACTCCTTCTAGGCTATAGACATTTTAAATTGACAGGTACCTTTTGTTGAAAGTGTTAGAACTCGAACCGGTCAATACGCTTAAAAACTAGTAACGTGACAACAACTCGTGGGAAAACCACAAACGATGGTATATACAAGCGATGGTACTGGTTGAGCCGGTAGATATAGGAGTGAAGTTCGCCAGTCATCTTAGAGCACCTGAACAAAAAGGCGTGGGTAAAAAACTAATGACTTTCCTGCTTTCCTAAAAGTATTGAATAACTAGGGATCACGAGGCCTGTCTGCCTATTTTCCATGGCAAATACAAGGCCTATTCATCTTAAATTTGAAATGAGTTGGTTTCCCTCCTCCCTTAAGGTTAGTGGCCGGGGCACATAGAATCCGTCATACGTTATACTTTGTCTTTTTCAACTGACAAGTAAGTTAAAATACATGTTTTCTTATGAGTGTTGTCACAACCAGTACGTCTCCGTCAACGCAGAGTACGAAAGTTGGTCATCTTTTAACTTTTGACGTACGTTGAGCAGTTTGATAGCAATTAAGTGGTTTTTCTATGTTCTGATTAATATTTTGTGTTGAGTGGCAGCAAAAATAAAACAAAATACAATAAATTAAATTAAATAAAGTGAAGTAAATAAAGTAAAATGGAGAAAAAAACTTCTTTGGTGTTTCCATTCCTGATTTAATATCCGCCAGCAAAGTACTTATTGTGTCAACCTCGTCCGTCGGTACTTTAAGCACAGTTGAATGCTTCTAAGTATAACGTATGACGGACTCTATGTGCCATGGCCTTTTGTTTCGATAATGTTTTCTTTCGACAAATATGAATGCTCAGAGCCACCCAGTAGTATTAATTCCTGATAAAACTAAAAAACTCATATTTCGCGTGCTTTTGACGCCGCTATTGATTAAGTATAAAATACACAAAATACACAAGTGCTACTGATTAAGTATAAAATACACAAATTTTATTTTAAGTGCACCAAAGGTCACAGAGAGATATTTAATCGCTATCTTTTGATAAGTAAAGACTTGAATAATGACGTCCTTAATCTTCACTCCCCATAAAATTATTGTCTTTTAGTCAAGGCTTTTGCGAATTTTCTTGCCATTTTCATTTCTTTGATTTTGCTTTAATGATAATAACTGACCTTTCTTCATGACCTAAGTTTTCTTCTTTTTCTTTTTCTTTTTCTTCTTCTTATTGCTGTTTAATTTGTTTTCAATAGTTGTACTCTCTCTGCTTTTATAAGTTGCAAAAGTAATATTTAATAATGCAACTTTGTATTTTAATCTTACAACGGTCAGTTGATTATAATAATTTTTCGCTTCCTGAAGACCGCAAAGCTTTATAGATAATTGTGTGTGAACTATACAACTGCAAATGCCATTTTACTCGAGTCTTCGGTTTATTTTTTTAAGAACGAACAGTTAACAAAAAAGTCCAAGAAGACAGCGGCAGCGTATTATTACTAGAATTATTTATAAAAATTTCTGTTATCATGATCCGTTAAACATTATGACGACTCTGGAACTTTTCCCTCTTGTTCTCTCGGTTGTATTGGTTCATACTTATTATTATTGTCTAGACTCTAGACTTTAGAGAGTAGCGAGTCTGGTGGAATATGCTGATGGTGGTGGGGTACCAGGCTTATGCTAATGAACTGAAATCTATTCAAATGTTTAATAAAAAAAAAATATATTTTTATTTATTTTAAATGTCTTTTATTGTTTTTGTGCGGACATAAATGGCTGATGCAACACATATTTGGTAGATTTGCATGAATGCTAACAAGTTGCCAGATACTGGGGAAAATATTATTTGATAACAAAATGTTAAAAATACAATTAAAAAGAAATAAAAAATTTCTTACATTAAACGCTAGTCTGTATGCGGTTCTGTATGAATTTCAAATTTAAAAGTTGGCGTTTATTTCTACACGAAAAAGTTTTCGTGTTGAAAAGTCCTCTGCTTCTTAAACTGCCTTCGCCGGTATTACCACATAGCATTAAATCGCCGGCGAAGTAAAATAATAATAAATTGGCTATGATAGCTTCAAACTAATTCGCCTGAATAACACCAGAGGCGCTTGCAACACTGTTCTAAAAATAATCACAACGTGCAATTGCAGTGTTGCCATAAGCGAAGCTTTACATCACACAAACCGTCTGTCCCTTTCCAAAGGAAGTAGCACGTTTTATATCGGCATTAATTGCCTGATACAGAAAAAAAAACAAGAAGTCTTAATAGTAAAAATATTTAAGAAGAGATTTAGCCAACACCTTTTTCATGTAGTCTTTCAAGTACAAAGTAAAGTCTTTCTTGTCTCCGAAAGCATTTTTGGAAACTGTGATTGAGAACAATATCAACGCCGGTCTCAACGGTTGAGCTTGTATTCTCATCAGCTTCTTCAGCTCAGGTAGAGAAATCTTCACTTTTAATGTCACCTGGTAAATTACAGCACCGACCAATTTCGTTTTGTATCTGCGAAGGTTTTAATAATTTTTCTGGTCTAAACATTAAAAATAAATTACAGTCTCACACCGAGAGGACTCGAATAGCGGGTATCCAGAGGAGATCGTTGCCAGGCGCTCAATTCAACAGCGTGTTGGTATTTTATTGAAGCTTTAATATTCTGTAATATTATTCTATTAAAATGCATAATTCTCATTGTGTTTTGTAGAATTTTATTACTTATAGAGTATTTTTGGCTTCTTTAAAATTGGGAAAAAGGTTTCCTGATGATCTGGCCTGAGAAACCAGTGAAATACATATAGGAACTAGCTCTTTTCCCCCAACAAATAAATTGCATTTTTATTAAAAAACGTTATGGGCAATTAGCATAATATTAAATAATTAATATTTAAATTCCCAAAAATTTTATTAATAATAGAAATAATTAAATATTTAATTTTAAATTGAATTCCCGAAACATTTTTTTAAAGCACAAACCAATAAACTCCGATGACATAAACAAACAAATAATTTTTAATTTTAAAAATCTTTTAGTTACTTACGAAAAAAACTTTGGTTGTGGATTAAACATTAAATAGTTAAAACCAACCATGTTGAATTTTTTGTACGTAGTAACCATTTAATGATAAAATTTTAAACATAACTTTTTTACCGGGACCAAAGCAATGTTACAAGCAATTAATATGTGTTCGTCGCAACACTATATTTGTTACAGAGAACATAATGTGGTTCCTGTGACCATACCATAACAATGGTTTTTCTTTGCGTGTATAAACGTTTGTGTTTTAATTTTGACAGTTTGTAGTCGTTAGCTTGATGTTGTATGTATATGTTTAGTGTATTATTTAAAAAAAAAAAATACCAATACTATAACCATACAAATACATTATGGATGCACCTATGTACTCACAAAAAATCACTCAAATATATGGTGGTCCAAACTTTACTTGTACATTTGTATTTGCGGTTTGAACAAAGAGACCAACCAACGTAGGAAAATTTTAACAACAACAAAAATAGACATTGAACTCCGAAAATATTCACTTGTTTTCATTTCAATTATAAACATGATTAATGAGCAAATTAGAAAGAAAAATAAAATATTTACGATGCTGAATAAATAATCAAACACGAGCTTAAGTCTAAAATATTTCTGAGGTTTTTGAGTTTGTACGAATGTTTGTGCTTTTAAATTTAAATCTTCCTTAAAACAATTTTTATTGATAGATACACTTAAACGAAAAAATTAAATGAAATTTGATGTCAACCGGAATGTTGCTTCTAGTAATGGTGCTGATAAACTTTTTAAAAAATAAAACTATCTGCGGTGAAACAGCATGCGAGGAAGGAAGCATTGCCAAAAAATCAGTTTTAACACAGAATTACTTTAGTCAAAGAGGCATCAACCAGGTAGATATTCTCTGAAGGAAGCGAGATGGGAAATGAGGCCCTGCCACAGCATATAGGTTATTATCTGAGGTTATTGCAATTGAAGTAGAATTGAGGAATCTGCCTAAGGTCTGCCACTGATGCCAGTTCCTGTAAACGAAGACATCAATTAACTCCGGCGACGCTGATGGTGATGGTGTGTCAACATTAAGAGACAAGTGACAGGTCATGACAACTATAAATATCATCTGACCAAAATACAAATCATATTAAATGTGGATGCCATAGGAATCTCAGATCTAAGAAAATGTTAATTAATATCTGGGCCACAACTAACAGCTGCCATCTAAAAAGCAGAAAGTAGACAACCAGTAATAGAGATCAAAATAAGTAGTGATCTGATTCAGTATCCCCATTATACAAATATTACTATTAAATAATATCACGACCTATAAAATTGTGACTTAGAAAAAAAATAATTTTCTTAAATTCTAATAAGTCACTATGGGTGTCTTCATTTGCACTTGCTATATGCTTATATTGCTTATATTGTTTATTATAAAAAGGTGTTTTTTTCAAAGGTTTGCATTTACAACAAATTTATTGAGATTATTTAATTGGCTTTATTAGATGGGTGACTTTATTCCATTTATGTTTGAATGTGATATCAAGCTTGTCTGCGCCAGTTTCAGAGCACTTACTTAAGCATTTGTGGCCCTACTTAGCCAATGGTAGGTACATTATTGTTTTCAATTCATCTAAATTTGCTGCTTTGGTTTTTTTTTTTTAAAGGATTGATCTAAAGGAAATCATAAAGGAAAGCATAAATAACATAAATCCCAAAATTTGATTTTTTTAGTATTTTGCCACATATTTGTCCACATACGAGTATTGACTACAACATCAACATTTTTCACAAATTCGAACAGAGTACTGGGCTTTAACCAAAACAAAAAATTAATTCCAAACTAGCAATTAACACAAGTCAAAATCAATAAATTTCCATTTTTCTCAGTGTATAACTACAATATATGCCACCAAGCCACTGTTGACACTTGTTGTTTTCTAAAGATTTGAATATTTAAATATTAAACATCATTTTTGTCATTATGCCACTGAGTAACTATATAAACAACCAACCTCAAATCATTTACAAAAACAACAACTACATCAACAATAGCTCATTTCGATGGTCATTGATGTGTCCGCTTAAGAAAAAAAATTAAAAATTTACAGCGAAAGTAGTAGCAGCAGAACAGTTTTTGAGTTCCTCCAAACAGTAGCTGCATTTAACTACTGCGTTAATACACCTTGTCTCCCTCCCATTACCATTAATGTTAATGATGATGGCAATGCATGTTGCTGATGACGAAGTTGAACGTACACATTCGGTAGACTTTTTGATTATAGTTTTTTTTTATTTTTTTTTATTTTTCATCTTATTGAGCCTTAAGTGTATTTGTTTTTTACAACACACTGGTATGTTGTTTTTTAATCTTGAGATGTTGGTAAAACACTCAACAAGTGTGTAGGCCTTTATACGACTACACTGTAGTATTTTCGTGGAGTATCGGACTAGTACTAGAATATCAGTTAAACTGTATGATATTTACAATACAGTTTAAATAATAAATACTTAAAGTTTGTTTTTAATTTAAATAAATGATAAATTCTTAAAGTGTGATGTTTTTTTTTAATTCCAAAATAGATTTTTTAATGACCGATCACTTTAAAATATATGCAACAATTATAAAGTTTACTTTTATGAAATTGTTTTATGTTGACATTTTTCATCACCTTACTCTTCCATCGAGGTCAAATTTTGCGGTAACTAACGAAAGCTCAATAAAATTTAAATGGAAATTTTTCCCCCCGAATTTTGATAAGATTTTATAATAAATGCGTTTCTGTTAGTAACTCTTTTCTGAGAAGAATATATCCCGCTGTCCTGCTGATGACATACGTTATAGATACACTATCAGGGGAGTGATTTTCCGAGCAACATTGGTGAAGCCTTTCAGGGCAGGACAGAGGCGCAATTGAAAAATCGGTTATTCCTAGTCGTCTCCTTGAAAACTTCTGCAATAGTCGTTTGCTGGTAATCCAGATATCCGGAGTGTTTGTCAAACTTGCAATGACCAGTATTCACAGTCGCATATTCCTCAACTGCTCGCATTGGAATCTCAAAAGACTTATTTTATAGTCTTGTCAAAATACACGACATTTTCCATGTCCGAGTATTCGGTATAAGCAGTTAATATGAAGAATGATAAAAACAAGATTACGCCATCAAATTCAAATGCCGTCTCGAGAACTCTGTTCTTATTCCAAGTTTGGTTGCCAATTCTTGAATATTACATACATTTTTTTGCATTAACCAATAGGAACACAGTCCTTTTGACGTCCTGTGTCCAACATGAGCAGAATGTTTTAACTTTATATGCGGAATGACGTAATCTTGTTTCTATCATTCTTGCTAGTGGCATATCCAAAGTATACAACAAGTAAAAATGGGTCCCAATATACCACTTTGGGGAACTCCGGCAGAGGTGTGCTTAAAACTACGTTTGAGGTGTGCTGAAAAAAACTTCCTTCTTTTAGTATGAATTTTCGATCAGTTGGATAATTCTAACAGCTTCTTGGAGTTATTAGGCAGCTTTAGCTTTAACATATATATTTTCAATTAAAAACAATCAAAAGCTTGTAGTCACAAGATAAACTTTGAACGTATTACACGTTTTTTGCTGATATTTTCAATGAAAAAAATTACTTGCAGTGCACAGTGGGGCAGAATCAAAATATTTTGGAAATATACTCAGCCATTCGTAAAGGGCTAGGTCAATGGATCCAAAATTTGACATGAACAAAGCAGAGGAGTATCTGAGCTTAAGTTTTGAAGTTGATATTTTAATGCAAACAGTATTACCGAGTGTGAAGATTTATCATATATTTGTATTTTTTTAAATAAATATAATTCTAAACAAGATCAATTTGAACCGTATTTAATAAAAATAACTAAAAGTATATTTATTTAAGACTAATTTGTTGTAAAAACTGAAAAAATGTCTGTTATGTTTTTAGTTATGGTAACACTGTTTCATTTCTTTCTACTTTGTTTCTACTAAACACTAGTAGTGTAAAATCATTCGTAAAGTAGCTCTGGATTGAGGAACAACCTGTGTGCGTCATTGTCGTTACCGCTTAAAGTCAATCAGGCCGTCCTTGTTGCTCGGCCTTCGAGTGGCTGATTGGCTTTCTCGAATAGCTGTACTGCGGTACTGTTATTGCTGGTTCCATTAATAAGCTACGAGTAAACGTCTTGGTTATCGTTGGAGCACCATTTATAACTCATTTTTCTGAGGTTTTTAAAAGAACCTAAGGATATCATACCCTGGCGATTTGGTTTTGTACCTCTGCCATTTTTTATTCTTGGTGATTTCAAAAAAGTAGTGTAAAAGTAAAAAGATTTACATGCTATTTATATTGATAATTTTCAGGTATGAAGCGCTTTTTTTTCTACTTTTGTTTCTAAAAAATCAAACCAAAAGTATTACAATCAAATATACCTTAAATTATTATACCTAGTCCTGAAATGAAGAGCCCTCAAGAAGTCTAAATTTTAAAACAAAAAGTTTAGCTGTTTACGACATTCGAGTTTGTCACCAGGCTATAATTAAGTGACTTTATCAAAGACTACGTCGTAAGCGTCCTGACAATATTTTGCTCGATTCTGCTTTGAAAGCATTCCACACCAATTATAAAACTCTTACTTTTATAGTCCTTCAGTTATGGTTGATGCATTTACTTTATATAAAGGTACCCATCCTTGGATAAAATTCTACAATTTATAAAAAATTCTAAAATTCTAAGAATTATTGTTAAGCTCTGTAAGAGGTGTTTAAAATATTTTAACAACAATGTAATTCAAATTTTATTCAATTGGCGCCATCTGTTGCGCAATTTTGTTTAAATAATAAATATAAGATGCGCCACCGTGTTTTAAATATCCCAGTTTTAAACCGAAAATTTCAGTACCTTTAAACCGGAAATTGCGTACTTTCATTGCTTTTTCTCCACTTTCTCTTGGAAATGAGATATTTTTGATAAAAAAAAGTATCCTATATTGGAATTAGGATGCTAAGGTACCTCCTCACAAAATTTTGTTAAAATCCATTCAGTAGTTTTTACGTGATGCGGACGCAGAAAAGCAGACAGACGTACAGACAGACGGAAATAAGTTACTATTTGATTATATGTCTTATAGGTCTATATAGGTCTTAGATCGAAGCTTAAAAATGTTCTTTTATCGGTAGAATATGTCACACAATGCAAACTATTAGGTGAACAACAAATTATAAATTATGTACACCATTTGCTAGACCATAACACATTGTTGGCATCGACGGGTCATGGGAACTATTGTTTTAGGAAAGCACATCGGAAACGTAAAAAGATGAAATTTTCGGAATTATAAAGGCTAAAGAAATATTACACCAATTTACACTAAACTACACAATTGTTTTAGTTTGATTTATCGGCGAGAAAATCGAGCAATACGAGTAAGCATCGATACATTTTATTCAATATCGAGTAGGTATCGTTGCTTGACCGTATGAAGTCAAAAATATCCATACCCTAGTGGTATCGTTTCAACCTTTTTTTTTTTGGCGCAATAGGCATGTACTTGCTTACACTTATAACTTGAAGAAAATTGCCGATGTAAGTGCTCATTGACTATTTTCCCCACTGCAAGTCTGTTTCCGCAAAATTTGAAAAATCAATTTTTCAACCTTATAAATCTTAATCTTATAAATATTGATTTTTAGGGTTCCGTACCCAAAGTTTTACCCTTGTGACCCTATTCTTTTTTCTACAATGTCTGTCTGTCCGTCCGCCCGTCTGTCGCCGTCTTTTATCTCTGGAACCGTAATAAGTAGACTCTTGAAATTTTCACAGAAGATGTGTTGCCATCGCGGCTATAACGATTAAAGGGTGTTCCCAAAAGCATTTGTTTTAATTTTATTGCGTTATTTTTTGAACTGCAATAGGTAGGCTCCATATATTTTCATAGAAATTCCTTATATTTGAACAGTAATAGGCTGACACTTAAAATTTACACAGATGATATTTTGCAATATCTACTGTAACAACAAGAAACAAAAATTTGAACCTTCTCTTCTAAACGTTATAGGCAGACGCTTGATATTTACACAGTCTATTTAATACTAGGCGCTACTATAAAAAAATAATTAAATATTAAAGGGTGCCCCATAATACGTGAAAAATATAACAACTTGTATTTTTTCTACTGAACATAGTACGTAACCCTACGGGTGTGAGTCTGACTCGCACTTGACTGATTTATTAATATTAATGATCTCTCAGGCTGCTATTTTGTGCAGTAATGAAAAAAGCAATTCGACTTTTTTTATTTTATTTTACCGTTGATTAAAATTCACAAAGCTTATCGGTCTCGATATCGCTGATATTTTTATTTGAGTATCGGTATCGTATCTGCAAAATGTATATCGATGCATCCAAAATAGGTATAAAACATAAATTTAGCGACCATTTTATTTTATTCTACTAATTTATATTTTTAAATTAAAAACACAAAATGATTAGAAAAATATTTTAACCTTTAACTTCTGAGGTGAAATATTTGGACGTACATAATAGTTAATGAGGTGGAGGTAAATTTTACCCCTTCTAGTTATTTCAAAAATTCAAATACCAAAAAATATTTTTCATGCAATTTGTTGTTTTTTAAAGAAGAGAAGAGAATGCAATTTTAATTAAATAAAATTTAAAAATCTAACTTTGACCTTAACAAAACAGCGACTTTATTACACAGCCACTTTTCTAAAAACTAAAAATTAGTAAAGGTGGGGTCAAATTTACGAACACCGCAGTAGTTAAAGTTTAAATCGCTTGAGAATAAATACCTTCTAGTAATTTAAATATTTTATAAAACAATATTAAAACAAATTTCAATATAAAATATGTTTTATAAACCCTTTTATATCTAAATTAAAAATATTTTTATTAATAATTTGGGTAGGTATTAATATTTAATAACTAACCTGGATCCATCATATTTTGATCGTAATACTCAATGATGAGGCTGTTTAAAATCTTCAAACTTGGCAAAAATTTGTAAAATTGTTAAAATGCTAATTATAGCAGTGTTTGATGTGATCCAAAATGGGTCAAGGTGAAGTTAATTCCTATTGTTGGAGTAACAGAAGAGTATTATTCCATTCGCGGCAATTGAGGTGTGGAGACTTCTACTGAGATCGGTATTACTTTTAGTGTTAGTTAAGACATCAGTGTTAAACAAAACTAATCGATGCCAAATGACGTTAACTTAAAAACATTTCTTTTACTTTATTTTCTATTGATGTAAACAATATTTTTCGTCGTTTTCTTAAAAAACAATTTGGTCAAAACAGACTTGTATAGGCACTTCTTTAACCCTATTTTCTTGTATTATATTTTTTATTTTTTTGTATTATTTTTGGTTGCAATCAATACTAATTAACACATTTTTGTTAAATTTTCTTTCTTTAGCTGCCCAGGTAGGTAATTTCTGTTAAGTTGTCGAGTTTTTTTATCTTTGTTTTTTTTTATTTTTGACATACAAAAATAGCGCACCTTTACACCTTTGATTTATTTTTATAACAAAAAGAAACAAAATCAAAAACAATTTTAACACTTTGCTGCCGTTTTTTTATTATCAATAAATGGTCATTTTCTTAATTTTCTATTGCTGCTTTATTAACTATTCACGACCACCCGTGCTTTTGAGCCAATAAAAATGATTTCTTCTCTTTGAACCTTGTTCCTTTCAAATTAGAATTTTGGGTATGACGTTCAAAATATCAGCAAAAATTAAAAGAAAAAAACCAAAAGCAAATATTTGCCGCCGTTAGCATTAAACACAACAAAAACAGTTTGAATTGAATGGTTTTCCAGATTTATCAATTTAATATAATTATAATTAAAATTGTTATTTCGTTTATTTTGTTGTTGCTTTTCTTCGTTCCGACTTGTTGTTCTTCGTCAACCGTGCTTGTTGCGACTAATTTGAGGCGTAGCGATCTCGCTCTGTTAGCATCACTGATGATGATGATGATCGATCAGTAACCCATATTCAAGAAGCAACAACACATACAACAAAAATAACAAAACATACACGCAGCCAGCCAGCCATCCAACCATTCATCCAATATAAACAACAACAATAACGTTCATAAAATTCAAATTTAATTTTGTTTTTGTTTTATTGTAAATCTCATTCAAAATAAAAGGAGAGAAGTGTTCACACATAGCCATACTCGTGTGTTTGTTGCAATTTAACATGACTTTGCATTGGTTGAATTGACTTTTCTTTTGGCTGTTCGTTTTAATTTCTTAGTGTGTGTAGCCCTTAATGGCGCTGCTACAATTTGGTTTTGTTTTTACTGTTTTTTGTGGGCTTGATGTGTATGAAAACAGCATGATCATTTGGGAAGAGAGCAGAGACTCCGCAACAACACAATGAAGATCCTCTTTTAACACTTTTCAACGGTTATTGCTATAGTTTTAAGAACGTGGCAATTGGTAGGAGCAGTTTTTATTTGACGAATTAGATTTTAATTGAATATATTTTTATTCTTAAACTATTTATTGTATCTTAAATTGTAATTGAACTGGGCAAAAAAAAATATTTTCATGATCTATATTGCCATTTTGCATACCAATACCTTCGCAGTTAAAGGTAACATGGTCAAGTATGATAACAACAAGATTACGCCATCACGCATACATACATATATCATTAAAATGTTCTGCGCATATTGGGCTAATGACGTCACAAATGCTATTTTGCCAATAATTGAGTTTTTAATTGCAGTTTATTACATTTTTGCAGTGATTTGAAATTATTTGAAGTAATTTATTGATTAAAAATTTCGCAAACTATCACTCAAAATAGTTGCGAAAGAAATCTAGTTTCTTCTGGTATAAGATATGAAAACAATTAAAGGCTAGTAAAACATGCAAATCCCATTAATATAATAGCCTGAGATCCTAATTAAGTTTTTAAAAAGAGCATTTAAAACTAAAAATGTCAAAATATGCAAGAATACTCGTAATTTGTTATGCATTTTTAAAATCTTAGTGGCAGCTTCAGTTTCGAGAACTACAGAATATGGATGCACATAATAAAATTATTACCAAAATTTTTCAAAACTAATACTTGTTTGGCATTTTTTCGTTTTTTTTAAATTTTATTGTTTGGATTATAAAAATAATAAATTTTATAAAAAAAAGATAACGTCAACATATGTAGCCATTTAGCGTAGATATCATCTATGAATGGAAAGATTTCATGCACTTAGGTCATACGGTTTTTTTACACCTTTCACACATGAGTTTGTCTCATACAATTATTATCATGACATCGTGGGGATTTTTGTGTACAATTTTTAAAGGATAGTGTCCCATTGAATCTAGTCTAACTTCTGGAATAACTTTAATCTTGTTTTCGGCTTTTTATATGGTTCAGAAATTGTAGAGGGCATACCTCACCAATGTGGCTTTAAATTCAAAAAGATACAGATTTTTTTCTTTATCATAGTTAAAAAGTGTGCGATAAAACTTTTTGCTAATTCCTCTTAAAATAATTTAATTTAAAAAAAGCTAAACGTACATACATATATGTATGTGCCCAAGGGATATTTATATAAACAAAATGTCTGTGGTTGTAGTTGTTGTACTAATGAGTCTACTTTGTTAATATGCCAAGGCATATTAATCAGATAGCCTCTATACGGAGGGGAAATATTAAGGCACAATGGTGACGTAAGTATATTTTAAAATTAAAATTGTAAAATTGTTTAAGATAAAGAAAATGGTTCTTACAGCATACAAACAAAAAACTATAACTATAGACTATAAAATATCTATATAATTTGCTAGGCTTAATTAAACAATGCAAATTCGTTGAAAAATCTGCTTTGAAACAAAGATCAATTGCCTTAGTCCTGATAGTAATGAATATGTGTACCGACTAGGGTTTGGGATTTCCCGAAATTTTTCATTTCCCGGGAAACGGGGAAAAAATATTCGCAAAAATTCATAGTTTTTATAGAACATAAAAACGAAAATAACGACTAAATATTAGTATTAGCAGTTTATAAAACTTAAAAACAATTCAGGTGATAAAAATAACAAGATACAACAAATATTTATAAATACTGAAAAACTATTTCAATAATTATTTTATTACAAAATATGATTTTAGAACGTTAGTGCATTTAATAACTAGACATTCTTTTCCTTGTTTTTGTTGCCAAAGTTTCTCTTTAAAAGTTGATCCCATTTCGTTAATAACACAACTGCTAGTATACGGTTCTACTGATTTGAGTGGCTTGAATAATCTGTTGAACAATTGTGCTAGATAAAGTTGTATGACATATTTTGGCACATTAGCAATTTCAACACTTTCTAAGTACTTACATATGTAGGTATCGCAAACGTTTTATCGTCCATTTAATACATATAACAAGCATATTCTTCAACTCTGAGCAATTGAAATATATCAGAGTTTTTTTAATTGCGTTATTCGATTTAAGAAACGATTGAATCATTTCAACCGTACTTATCTTGTTTTTACATCATGAATTAAAAG
Source organism: Phasia obesa (assembly GCA_949628195.1). NCBI lineage: Eukaryota > Metazoa > Arthropoda > Insecta > Diptera > Tachinidae > Phasia > Phasia obesa. The sequence goes on from OX451215.1 coordinate 79,923,932, forward strand.
CGACAATATTCTTGTTTCTTACATTTCTCGAGACATGCTATTAGGGGATTTTTTTTATTTGTTTTACAATTTCTCTTGCACGTTCTAAAGCATATTTGTAAGTTTTTAATATCTATATTCGTAATAAATAAAATATATTTAAAACATGTTTTAAAACAAATTTCTTATATAAATCTTGTTATAAACTACATTTTAAGTAGGTTTTATTTATTATGAATATGGGCATAAAAATATGCAACAACGAGCAAATATTTGTGCGATAACAAAAGAAATGCTTATTTAATAATTCTTGCAAAAAAAAAAACAAATATATGTGCATCAATTCTAAACTAAAAATTTAAAAGAAATCTATAAGAACTAGTACTCTATAAGAACTAGTACCCAAATCAAATACTTTTATACATACATAGTTTTATACATAGTTTTATACGTTCTGTGCATTCAAATGTCTATTCATAACGGTTCAGCAGATAAAGCCATATACGATAAATTACATCAGATATGAGGACACCCTTTATTTTTTTACACTTATTTTTACTGACACAGTAATAAAAAGTGACGGTTCCAAAGATATGGCCATTGAGGTTAAACAATATCACCTAGGGGACACCCTTTAATGTACAATATTAAATTAAACACTTATTTTAAATGACAAATTCTTTGTGAATTTCAAATGTCTGTCTAAAACGGTTCAAAAGTTTGGCCATATGTATCAATTTACATCAACTATTGAGACACCCTTTATAATTTTAAATATTTATAAAAGTCATTATACAGGACATAGTAGTGGAGATTCTGTCTAATTTTCAAGTGTTTATCTATAACATTTCAAAAGATAGGGCTAGATGGGTAAAATTACATCAATTATGGGGACACCCTTTAGTTCCCAAATTTAAATTATACACTTGATGTTATAACGGACTTAGAATTACAGGTTCTTTGTAAATTTCAACAGTCTCTCTGTTACGGTTCAAAAGTTATGCAATATACATCAAATTCCATCAACTATTGGGACACCCTTTAACTTCTAATTATTTAATTTCTGATTAGAAATATTTGACATTCTGTCCAATTTTCAAGTGATTTTCTACAATGATTCATATATTTAAATAGACGTCACATATGGGGACACCCTTTAATTTCTGTTATTGGCAGATATAGTGATAAGCAGTTTTTTTAAATTTTAAAAGGGTGCCCTTTACGGTTCATAATATACGTTAAAAAAACCTATGTTGTATGGCGACACGCTTTAATTTTCAAAATTCTGAACTCTTTTAAAATGAGACCAATCTGTAAGCATTTTCTTTCTAATAAAGAAAAAAAATTTAAAAAGGGGTCAGTAATGACTGAGTTCTGCGGGCACAAACATAAAAAAGCAACATTCAGACGAAGTGATAACCTCCTTCTTTTTTTGAAGTCGGTTAAAAATAAGAACCACTGAATTTTTTTGAAAGTGCTCATGATTTTAAATTTACCGTTTCCCGGGAATTCCCGTTTCCCAAATAAAAAATAAGGGCTTAAGGTAACTTAAACAAAATTTAAGTTACTAGCACCTTTGTAATCTCCGTACTCCAAAGTACCCATATGCAAAGTTTCAATTGTTTTGTACCATTTTTCAGGAAATTATAGTAAAATTACTTTCACATTCGAAAAAAAGATTAAGAAACTACAAGCTATTTCTCCAAATCATAAAAACTTCTTTCACAACTTATTAATTGCAATGCCTGCGAACTTTTGGTGGTTATAAGATGTATTTCCAAAACATACGTTTGACTCCCAGATGTAAAGTTTAAGGATAAGAATATTTTTTAAATAATTTTAAAGTTTAAAATTGCTCTTATACAAAACTTAAAAATCAGACTTAGGCTCATTATTATAACTTGCCAATAGCTAAAGTTAGGATTTTGTTGGAGCGATAAGTAAACACTTTTTCATTGTTGCTACAGAAATAATAAGTTTTCTATGTTGCTTATTTAGGTTTTTTCACCTGTTTATTAAAATATGATAAGTATAAGGAAAGTATTAAGTTGAACTCACTTTCTGTTAATTTCAAGTTGTTTCTAATTAATTGTCCATAGCTGTACATATGTATATGCTACATATGTATGTATGTGTTTGGATCATATGTGTATTTACCCAAATTTCCTTCATTTCCATTAGACATTTTAGCAGAAATGTAAAAAAAATTCTATATTTTACAAGCATATAAAGCCCCCTCTCGAAAAGAACAAAGTATAGCCACGCTAATGAACAATTGTTTTTAACATGCAGGCACACACATCCACAATTTTAGTAACAAAAAAAATGTGCAGAAGCAACAACAAAAACACAAATAAAAGGAAAGAGTTGATGTGAGTGAATGAATGAGTGAAAAACAACAACAAAAAGAAAGCAATCGGGCGGAGTTAATACTGAAATGCATGAATGGCCAATCTAAAGCCAGTTAGCGTAACCGTAACACGCTGAGATGGGTGAATATGAGCGATTGCTTGCGTGTGTGTGAGTGTATTTAGTGGGCATAACAGAATTCAAAATGTCAAGAATAGTGGCGAAGTGATCTGTTTGTTTTAAAATTTTAACGTCTGCTTTGTTTCCGTTTTTAGCCTTTTCAACACATTGTTGTTGTGTGTCACCTCAGCTGCATTGAATAAAGGTACCTATTTGTGCTTGTGTGTTTACACCTACATATATACTTACATACATATGTATATCTCTTGGTGATTTCCGAATTGTAGGCGGGACAAAACTCATTGTGTCGATGAATGTTGACATTTGCTTTTCAAATGAACGGAACCATCGCATGTGAATCTAATAAAAATGTTTAAAGGTATGTGTGCAGGTAGTTTGTTAGAAAAAATAACATCAGTCCTTTTCCTTGCCGTTTGTATGTATGTATGTACATATCTACGAACAAACGAACAAACTTTTAATGATGATTGCACTTTGTTAATTACGCAAATTTATACCTATGAAGCGGTTCGAAGCGTTTCAAATTGCTGATTATTATTGCCTTAGTGTTGGTTGAACTGTTGTGGTGCTACCGTAGTTGTTGCTTTGTTAAGGGGGCATACCTATACCCATATATTTTTAGCTGTGACTGGTAGTCTTCTTGCCGCATTTCCAATTTCAACGATGCATTATCTGATGCTTGGCTTCATTTAATTATTAAAATGGATAATTTTCCACGAAATACTTAGTTGTAAAGTAGAATAGTTTTTTTTTTTGTAATTAAGAAATTTGAAGCAAATAATGTTCATTTGCGACTCAGAGAGGTGGTCAATGTGTGCACCAAAATCGTACATAGTAAAATTAATTGACTGAATTTTAAAAATATAGTTTTGTTATTACAAATTATTAGAATTGGTTACAGTAAGTAAAAGTAACTGTAAAATTGATGAAAATTAGGTTATTATACAGTTAACAAACTTTTTAGTCAAATCTACGGACGATTTTCGTAGAAATTTTTTTTTTTAATTCCTTATATTGAAAAAATTTCTTCAATATCACTAGGTACCTATTTCTTTTCGTTATTAAACAGGGTGTAAATATGATAAAAGATAAGTTAAATTAACTAAAATTTTTAGTTAATTTTTTTTTTTATAAAATTTCATTCTTTATAGGTAATATCTTTTCATCGTTAGATAAAAATATGCAACATAATGTGAAACGAAATTGCATGTCATTAATGCCATTAATGTCGTTTTAGCTTTTTTCGGCTTTTAAGAAGAACAAACGAAAAAGCATTCAGTTTCTGTTGCGGGCATTTGATTTGAAATGTTTAAAATACAAAATACATAGGTAGATAGAAAATTGAAAAAATTTCTATTTTAAAGTTAAATTTAACAAAATTTCTTCTATTTTACAGTTCATTTTTTTATTTTTATATGTGCCGTTTTCTTAAAAAGTGGCGTAAGTAGGTATATTTTTAACCGACTTAAAAAAAAGTTATCAATTCGTTTGACTGTTGCTTTTTTTATGTTTGTGCCCGCAGAACTCAGTCATTTTATAAAGGAAATGCTTACAGATTGGTCCCATTTTAAAAGAAGTTCAGAATTTTGAAAACTAAAGGGTGTCCCCATACAACATACGCGTTTTTTACTAGTATTATGAACCGTAAAGAACACCCTTTTAAAATTTTAAAAAACTGCATATCACTATAGCTCCCAATAACAGAAATTAAAAAAAAAATAAACTTTAAAATTAAAGGGTGTCTCCACATGTGACGTCAATTTAAATATATGAACCATTTGAACCATTGTACACAATCACTTGAAAATTGGACAGAATGTCCAATAATTATAATCAGAAATTAAATATTTATAAATAGAAGTTAAAGGGTGTCCCAATAGTTGATGTAATTTAATGTATATTGCAAAACTTTTGAACCGTAACAGAGAGACGGTTAAAACTTACAAAGAACCTGTATATCTAAGTCCTTTATAACATCAAGTATATAATTTAAATTTGGAAACTAAAGGGTGTCCCCATAATTGATATAATTTTACCTATCTAGCCCTATCTTTCGAACCGTTATAGACAAACACTTGAAAATTAGAGAGAATCTCCACTACTATGTCCCGTATAATAACATTTATTAATATTTAAAATTATAAAGGGTATCTCAATAATTAATGTAAATTGATGCATATGGCCAAACTTTTAAACTGTTTTAGACAGATATTTGAAATTTACAAAGAATCTGTCCTTTAAAATAAGTGATTAATTTAAAATTTTACATTAAAGGGTGTCCCCTACGTGATATTGTTTAACCTCAATGGCCATATCTTTTGAACCGTTACTTTTTATTGCTGTGTTAGTAATAATAAGTGTAAAAAAATAAAGGGTGTCCTCATATTTGACGTAATTTCTTATATATGGCTTTATCTGCTGAACCGTTATGGATAGACATTTGAATGTACAGCACGTATATTACTATGTCCATTAGAGCAACAAGTATAAAAGTATTTGATTTGAGTACTATTTCTTACAGATTATGTACTTCCTTTTAAATTTTTAGTTTAGAATTGATGCACTTATACATATTTGTTTTGTAGTCTGTTTTTTGTTTTTACAAGAATTATATTTAATATGGAGATACCTATTAAAGATTTTGAATTTGAATAATTTAAAAAATATGGTTATATAAATTAATATTTAATCTGGATTAAGTTCTTTATTATAAAGAGAAAAATTATAAAGAGAAAAAATAGACACAGCAGAATGTAATGCATTTTCTGGATCGCTACATCCGTCGTCAGCATTCTTCGTCTCTATCTATCTAGGAGGTAGTTAAGTTAAGTTGTCTAACTATATTTATACAAACTAAAGGAAATAAATAGGATATTAGACATACATTTTTCATTAAAATTCATAAGTGAAAGAGTTTTTTTGAAATTATTTTACACTTATGAACCCTATCCTATTATATCTGTGGCAATAAGGAAAAAGTGCTTAAGTCTGATTTTTAAGTTTTGTAGCAGAGCAATTTTAAACTTTAAAATGAATTTCTTTTTTAAATAGCTTATCTTAAAACTTTACATAAGAGAGTCTAACGTATGTTTTGGAAAAAAATCTTATATCTACCAAAAGTACGCAGGTGTTGCAATAAATAAGTTGTGAAAGAAGTTTTTATGCTTTAAAAAAATAACTTAGTAGTTTCTTAAGCTTTTTTCCAAATGCAATTAGACATTGAAAAAAGATAAGTAGAAAGTAATTTCGCTATAACTTCCTGAAAAATGGTACAAAATAATTGAAAATTTGCACATGGGTACTTTCAATTACAGAGATTGCAAAGGTGCCAGTAACTAAAATTTAGCTTAAGTCGACTTAAGCACTTATTTCTTACTGCCACAGATATTATACTGCCAAGTAGACATTTTTCTTCATTTATATACATTTTTTCTTTACTTGAAATTAGTATATATATATGTCTTGCAATTAGCCAACCTTTGGTTAGCAATTAACAACAATATATATTTTTCAAATTTGTATATTTTTGATTATTAACACAATAGTGGATTTAGTCGCACACCATTTTCAAAGTAATTTTATTTGTAATTTCATTAACTACGAAATTTTGTAATGAAAAAAATGATAGTTTTAACAGATTTTTTTGGAAAAAGTTTATTAATAAAAAGTTCATAGAGAATTGTATTCATTTTTATCATTAACTAATTTTTTGTCAAAATGGACTTACACCATTTTCAAAGAAAAAGGTTCATATATTTGAACCATTGGTTATGAAAGTGGTATAAGTGATATATTTCTTATTACGAGATATTAAGAGTTTTGCATTTTAAAGAATTAAAAAAAAAATTGTATTATGGAATAAAATATTTTGACAATTAAATGGTGCCAACAAATAAGTATTTATTATGATTGTGAAATTTAAAACCATTCTTAAAAGGAAATGCGGTTTTGAAAGGTTGAAATGACTTATACCATTTTCAAAATTAACTGCATGAGTTTATAAATGACAAACCATCAAGGAAACATTTTTATTAGAAATTAACATTTTACTCAAACTCATTACATTGTAACTAAGCAATTTATTTTTTAGTTTTTAAGGAAAGAAAGTGTTTGTGAAAAATTGTTGGGATATAGGGTAGTAAATCCATCATATCTTTACGTTTTTCTTCTGTTATTGGTCTAATGGTTGTGTATAATGGAAGCAATTCAATATTTTCCTATATTCTTGGCCTTCCTCTTTTAGGTGTAAGGTGTAACACTTTGAATTCGTTATTGACATAGAAAGAAATTTTATCTTATATGGAGCATTTTTTTTAGAAATCTGATCCATTGTATTTTTAGCCAAGACATAGCTTCTCCATTGTCGTTGATTCGCTCAGTTGTTTCGTCGAAATGAAATCTTTTTTGGGCCATTTGTTATACCAAAAATGGGTTTCTCTTTTTACATAATTCTATTAAATTATAATAATGCTCATCGATAATGTCTACAATTAACTATAAATAGTGCATTTTTACATTTATAGCATTATCTGATCACACCTATATCGCTATCTAAAGACATGACAAAATTACTAATAATTATTTTACCAAACTTTGAAAACAGACTGACACTATTAAAATATACAGTCACTGTATTTTGTTTACCAATTAAAAAATAAACTCAATTTATCACATTAATTTTCATGGCATACTGCGAATTACTTCAGATTATGTTATTTTATTAGGATTTGATATGAAATAGCTGATAAACTAGATTTTTCAAATTTTTGACTTATACCACTTTCAAAATCAAGGGCTCATTTAATTTTGTTCAAAGATAAAATAAAAAAAAAAACTTAGTAAAATAAACAAAAATGTTGTCAAATCAATGGATAAATTATTCACATTAACTTCTTTTAGGGATGTAAATATAACAAATTTTATGAGTTGTTTTTCTTGGAATCTCTTATTAATGTTTTATCTAAATTTTTGTTAATTTAACAAAATTTTATTTAAATTTTTATAAGCTTTTTTAAGTTTTATTGAAATGTGTTTTTAACAAAAGACATTCTGCTAATTTAAATAAAATTAGTTTATATGAATAAATCGTTTATGGATTTGAAGTTGATTTAACTATATTTGTCGTTAAGGTTCTACAATTTTTTTTTTTTTTCGTTAATATTACCTACGAAGTTAGGTTCAGTGCATCACAACTAATTCATTCGTAAGGCAGAGTAGGCAACTGCCCTAGGGGCCTGCGCCACAAAGATCTTTTTAAATGTTTCTTCGACAACCTACATATAAATTAAATTTGAGAAATTGTTATAATAAGTAGAAGAAAGTGAGTTCCAAATTACTACATACACTTAAACATAGTCAATCTTGGAGTAGAATAGAATAACAGCAGATGAGATTTTGAGTTTGATTTTTCTGCTTCAATCGTACATACACTAATTAGTAGACAAAGTACTCATGGACAAACCGATTTTTCTTTGGGACAGGTATTACATTCAAAAAAGAAATATTAGATGAGACTTTTATAAAAATTTGACTTCGTGATTAAATTCGTGGTATGTCAAATCCTAGTTCTTAACATAACGGCAAGTTTAAGGCAAATTCATAACAGGTAAACTTGAGCTGTATTTGTAACTCAAAATGAAAAGTTGAAACACGAGTTTTTCTGAAACAAAATATTAAAATTAAAATTATTTTTTAAAATGGTTGTCAAATTGTTTATATGTATGTACCCTGAATTTATGTTAATTGTAATTTAATGTTTTAATGTGTTTTAATTACGTTGAAAACTGTAGCTCTAATTAGCTGAATTTTAAAACAAAAAATTTTTCACATTGATAAATTATTGGCCAGTGTCAACATCACACCAAATGTACATAGTTTCATTGCAGAGTTGTGTATACCTATTTTCGACGCGAGTTTACCTATTAAACGGACGCTTTAATTATTATCTGTAGTGCAATTCACTAACTTTTAACGATCTAACACTTGTTAAAAATATCAACATGTGTTTTTGCTTGCACTAACGCATTTGCGATTCACTAACCTATGGTTAACAAATGAAAAATACAAACCAAAATGAATGGCAATGCTGCTAAACAAAATGGCAAAAAAGCAAAAGAACAAAAAGAAATGAATAATAATAAACAAAACTTTCCACATAAGTTCTTTATATTTTGTTTTTTTTTTTAATTTTGTTTCTAAAAAATTGTTTAAATTCATTTTATAATGTAGCTAAAATACATATGTATGTGTTTTAATTATAAATATTTATTATTTAGAATATTTTACATTTTACATCTAATGGCCGACTTTATCTTTTGATATTTTGATAAAGTAAACCACACAAAAATAGTTGTAGTTAAATTAACAATACTCGACTTGCTAAGAAAACAGCTGATTTATAACAACATCAAATGTTATTAAAAAGCATTTCTGAATAGCAAAGTCTTTCGTTTTGTTGTTAAATTTTTTTTTAACGAGTCAAGAATCGTTAAACTTGAATAGTGAATCGCACTACTGGTCAAGTTCTAAATCGATACTTGCTGACTGTGCCAGGAAAAAGGCTGACCCTTGTGTGGATGTCCAGCAGACTGGCTAACATAAAGGCTTTGGAACACGGCGAGACCCATATTAAATGTATGTAGATGCTGTGGGCACCTCAGTCTTACACAAATATTAGCAATCGGCACGGAATCTCTGATGAGGAAGAATGTCGACATTTGTATGTATATAAGTCGCCAGTCTGAAATCACTACCGTCGAGAGTAAAAGGCTAGTGACATCACGAGACTCAATGAGTGTAAGGTAGTCGTAAATTGCCAGTTAGATAACAGAAATCATTGAGGAATGAAGGGGTTAGAAAAGTTAGTGATCTGCTTCAGTATCCCCCCTACAAAACAATTAAACATTGAATTATAGACATCGTTCTATCGACTCAAATTAAGAATTCATACATTTCCAAACTTCATGTTTTTTTTAAATCAAACCCGAAAGCTCTTAAAAAATCAGTCATTATTCCTCTTTTATTTCACTTTGTATGGAAGTTACCACGCCCACTGTTACATACAGCCAGTCTTTTACTAGACCATGCGCATTAAAAAGGGATAGATGGTAGCGCGCTAGTCAATTAGTCGGGTGGTAGCGTGTTCGATTCCCGCCAAAGTCTCTGGGTATTTTCTGCAGACAAGCATAAAAGGCTCCGCAGAGGTTGTGTTGTCTTAAAAAAAAAATATCCTACCTATTATAGTTCTCTAGGTAGACGATAATAATTTTTCACTTTGTGTGGAAGGTATCACGCCCACTGTTATAATTTAGCCAGTTTTTGCCTGGTTGTGCACACCAATAATTTGATTGTCCGTCCGAAGTTCCAACACTCTACCTGCTCAAGTTTATGACTTTCTGTGGGAGATACCATGCCCAGTATTTCAATCCAGCCTGTGCTAATAATAAATAATGACTGTCAGTATGTGTCCGCATCTTGTATAAAAAATTTTGTTGGGAGGTACCTTAGTACCTGGGTTTAAATATAGGATACATATTCCCCGTAAATATATCTCACTTCTGGTTTAAATAATGATATAGGAAAATAGAGATAACAACCCAAATGTACACGATTTCTTATTTTTATAAACGAGAAGTTCTAGACGCTATTTACAGAACTATACGATATTAGAATTCTTTACAAAATCTATGTTGCAACATTCTGAGTAATTACCCAGAGCCAGCGTGTAATCCTGGACTCAAAGCTCTGTGCATTCTATGCATGCAAAAGGACCTTTTGGAGGAGATGGGGCCTGAAACAGCATTGATCAGGACTATCCTCAACTATGGAGCACTTGTCTGGTGGAGAGTTGTGGACACTAAAGTACACCTCTCTCTTATAGATAAGGTCTCGCAATTACTGGTGCGATGAGGAAAACTCCACAGACCAGTTTGGAGACAATTTTGGATCTGACCCCTCTATATGTCTACATCAAATACGTATCTGCCAGCTTGGCCCTAAGGTTCAGAGAGTCGGGCTTATTAAGGCACTGTCGTGTTGGACATGGCACCATTCTACTGCAGGCAGGTGGTAATATCTTGAGGGAGCTTACTGATTATCTAACCCCTGTTATGGACTTCGACAAATCTTTTGTTGTGAAAATTCCTGGCAGGGATGAGTGAAAGAAGAACTCTGTAATTCGGAACAATGCGGTTTTAATATTTACGGATGGCTCCAAGATGGACACGGGAACTGAATCGCGGATGAATCGTTGAGGATCTTAATCTTTCAGTTTCACTCAGGGTTCCTGATACCTGTACCGTATTCCAGGCTGAAATATACATATGCTATATTGGTAGCGGCAAGGAGAATTAGGGAACTTACGACGGAGGCGTCGGCTGTTGATATTTTTGTGAATAGTCTAGCCGCTATTAAGACCCTTGATTTGATAGTAGTGAAGTCTATATGGGTGTTGACATGTATACAATGTTTAGACCTACATGATCACGGTAACCCGTACGCCAGGTAAGTATATTACATATTTTTCATTATACCTGAAACATCACATTGTATACTTAAATACATTTAAAAATAACAATATTGTAAAAGAATCCTTATTTTATATTTTATATGCTATGTTCGACTTTGGACCAGTGCGTATTAGATTTTAGTGAACTATTTGTTTATTTATAGCTAAATTATGTTATTGAATGTATGAGAAATAAACAATAAAAAAATTAAAAAAAATGTTTAGACCTACTTGCACTACATCGTATAATGATAATGTGGGTCCCAGGGTATGAAGGCATTTGTGGGAACGAAATGGCCGATCAATGTTCGAGGAACAGTTCGAGTCTGGATGTTGTAGACACCCAACATCCCCTTGGCCCAAAATATCTAACACACTACAGGAATGGTCGCTAAAGAAAACGGCTCGCAGGTGGTCTACATTGACCTCTTGCAGATTGTCTAGAATTCTTTGGCCTTCAACTGACAAGAAAAGGACATAGGCTATACTGATCCTCGAAAAAAGCTCGTTGTCACTTCTTGTAGGCATAACAGGGCACTGTATGATTGGACGTATTTCGAAACGCATGAAAAACTCACGTGACGGGTGCTGCAGAAGCTGTATGGATGAAGAGGAGAAGAAATCGGTTCAACGCCTTCTCTGCGACTACCCTGCTATTCAAGAACGCAGGCTAAAATTTTTGGGCCAAAGATTCTTTCAGGGCCCAGACTGTCTCAAAGATGCGACACTGAGTAACCTACTAGGCTTTGTTAAAATCTCCAGATGGTTTTTACGAACCAGCGGTATTGGAGTTCTATAGGGAATAGTGGGTGTAGATGGTCGTCGGGACATCACAATGAGCCTTATCGGCCTCCGAGTGAACTCGCCTTTGTGCGGGCGGCCCGTTTAACCTATTTTAGAGCCGGGTACTTCTATACAAATTAAATTTATAAACAGTATCTGCAGCGGTATAAAAGTAAATCTCCTAAAATTTGGTTTGCATTACTTTTAAAATAAAAGGGAAATTCGAACAAATATTTTCAGGACTGACGATATGGCGGGTGTTGCTACTGAAAAATAATTTCAAATATCTATAAAACCAATATTAAAATTTAAATTATACGAAGAAAAAACTTCGAAATTAAAAACATTTATGAAGCATAACAACATCAGAAACTCAATGAGACATGTGGAACAACTTTTGAAATTGAAAACAAAAAATCCAAAAAAAGGGGGAAAGTGTTGCAGATACAAAATTTTTTTAAGGCAATAAAATGCAAAATAAGAAATTAATATTTATGAATGAGTGAAGAAACATTAAGGCAGCATTAAAATTTTTGATTTTCAAAGAATAAATGCAATGTGAATGGAACAACAAGCAGTACGAAATACGAGGTGCGACTGTAGAAATCTCTTAATTTTTTATGTATGTATGTATGTATGTATGTATGTATGTATGTATGTATGTATGTATGTATGTATGTATGTATGTACTTTATTTTATATTCATTTACAAATAATAGGTACACGGAAATTAAAAAGAGAATTGTTAATCTTGATGCAAATAATAGTGAATAATTTAACTAAGATTTTTCTGCAGTATTTGAATGTTGGAAACAAGTCTTGGAATGTGTTAAACAAGGTCTATACTGCCTGCCATCATTTGTATAAAATATTTTGTATAAATTTATGGGACAAAGGCATTTTCACATTACATTTTAACATTATTGCGTAGACCAAAAATTTGGCCGAATACCAAAATCGAAATAATTTTATATTTTTAAAAGCTGTTCAGGAAAACAGTTCTCTTAATAATCACTCAGGTGCCTATTATGAGGAACTTGTGATCTTCGATTGTAGTCGAAAGGGCTGATCGAACGAATTTTCATTCGGTATTATGGCGCACATTCGATTTAAAAAGCGCTATTGTGAATTTGACTCAACTGGATTATACACAATACATAGTACAGATTTATCACCTGGCACTATAAATAAATATTGGATTACTAATTTATAAAGAAAAAAATTTAATTAATTATTAGTTAATTGTATGACCACTTTGCTGTTGTTCTAACGGGTGGCCCCATACAATTTACCTCCTGCGTGGTTTCTTCCCATTTTTTTGCCGCTTAAACTTTTGCGCATATTCATTTTGTCAGCTGATGAGGGTTTAATTACATTAGAAAAACGAGACCTGCATGAAATTAAAATAAAATTATTTACTGCTGGCATTTGTAAAAAAAAAGAACAATAAAAACTTGACAAATATTTAGATTTTCAATAAGCATTGACAGCGAGTCGCAAAGTAGCTCTGAGTTAAGGAACACTTGCGCGCGTCCTTGTCGTTATCGCTTAAAGTCAATCAGGCCTTTCTTGTTGCTCGGCTTTCGAGTGGTTTGCGTCTCACTCTCGCACTGGGTGATTGGCTTGGTGTTTACATTAATCACTCACGTGCAACCGTTCTGGTTATCGTGTATAACCTCTGTTTTTAATATTTAACTACATACATAATGAAAATTAACAAACGAAAAGAAAATTTTACATGACACAAAAATAAAAAACAAAAAGATAACAAAAGAATAATAAATCAACAAGAAAAGTTAACAAACTAAAGAAAACTAAAACTTTGAAATTTTTTTTGAAAATTTTGACTTATACCACTTTAAAAATCAAAGGCTCATTATATTCACCTAACTTTTAGAAAACGAAATTCTAGCTTATACAGAGGTACTCACAGCAAACATGTTGTTGGGATTTCGAACCTACATGTCGTTGCGATTTCGTTCCTACATATCGTTGCGAAATCATATCATAAAAAATATACCATAGTGTTACCCTCTTATGTTTTTTTCACATTTTTTTGAGTTTTTTTTTGGGAAAATTTTGTTGAAACTTTTTTGAACAAATTTTCTTTGTAAAAACATGTTTTAAAAATTTTTTGTAAAAACTTTTTTTTTTAAATTTTTGGTAATTTTTTTTTAATTTTTAATTAAAAATTTTTGGAAATATTTTGTAAATATTTTTTGGAAAATTTTCAACAAAAACTTTTTTTTATAATTTTTTGAAAAAATTTTTAAAACGTTTTAAAAAATTGTATGTGAATATTAGGACCTTCCTGCAATCTCTATTGCGTTAGAATGGCCAGACTAAACAAAAAAAATACTTTTTTTTCTCATATTGACACCTCCCCATGTGTCTTTTGACTTTTCCTGGTTACCAGTGGGCACCCTGTAGGTCTATTGGCTACCTCTATATGTATTGCTTTCTATAAAGGCCTTTAATATAAATCAAAGCAAAAAAACCTTAACAACTTAAAAATAAACACAAAATCGGCCCTCGCAGGGATAATTGATCCACCGAGATATGTTTGCACTCTTTGCGATCTACCTGTTGCTGTCTAATACGAGTATTTATTTGACAAAAGAAGGAGAAAAAATATTTAAAAAAACGTGAAAAAATATAGGGAATGGTCCGATGTTACTGAACTGCAATCCCAAAATTTAGGTGGGCTTAAATCATGTGCGTTCCGTCTGGGGCCTTGGCAAATGACATTACTACCCGAAGACGGATATCGCTTAATCAACTTTTCTATGTATAAGGATCCAGAATATATATGATTTATGGGGTCGAAAATTACCTTTCCGAAACTATCACAAGCATGCTAAAAAACACCAAAAATTTTTTTTCCCCTAAACAATCTGTCAAACAATTGAAATTCGACCAGAAATTTGTAAATTCACCATAAAAGTAAATTCCAAAATATCTACAAAATTACCGAAAAAAAATAAAATTCTAATAATATGTATATTAAATTTTACCAAGAAATTCTCAACAAAAAATAAATTAAAAAAATATTAATATAATATAAAAAATCAAAATTTTACCACAATTAGAGAAAGAGAGAGGTTCGTGTCAATGTCAAAACTTTTCTAAATTTTAACTTTACACTTCCCTATTTGTTGCTAACATTTCATTAAGTTTATTTTTAAGTTGGGATTGATATTAAATATTTAATTAAAATAAAATAAAAATGAATAATAATTCCCAATAATTATTTAATTTTTTGTTTTAATTTTCAAACATTTAAATTGTTTCAGTGTTCCTTCTTCAATAAGGGAAGCAACTTAAGGATTTATTTAAAATATTAAAATAATTTTTACACACATATGCATTTGCCATTAACAAACTAAATATGTTTCATATTATTTTTCTTAATAATTGGGCTCGTCAAAAGAGAAAAACAGAAGACGATACCAAAAATAAAAATTTTGGAGCAACAAATTAGTTGACATTTTGCTTTGATAATGCCGATTTAAATATTCCCAAAAATTACGAAAAATACTATAAATACAAGAAAAGACAAGCGGAACAAATTAATATTATTTTTATTGTGTTGAACGATGGAGTAGAGCAGATCAGCCAGTCAGCTAAAAAAAAATTAACCAATTATTTACGAAACAAAAGAGATGGTTTTGTTTGGCTGCGCTGAATCTTAGACTCCCTTCAGCTATGAATATTCTAAGATATGATAAGATCCGGTTCGAGTTGTAACACCTTCTATAACAGAGAACTGTAACTTGAAATACTAGCTTAGCCTTAGATAAGTTGTCTAATTTTAACTCTTCTAATCAGTTACGTGATGTGTCTTGAGCCACTTTTGGTATGATACTTTTGGTGTGACAAGTCAAACTACTGTCATTTTACCCCACAGGGTAAGTTGTAAAAAAACCTTCAGTTGTCAAATTGTTTTATTAGTGTTGCCAGCGCTTACTTTACTACAAATAGCAGCAAGTTGGAACAAGTTGCTGAAATTTTCGGACAACATTAAAAAATTTATGGCGATTATGATTTCGGGCACACAGCGTCCGCGGCTTTCATATACATCTCTAAAAATTTTATAGAAAATTTTTCTTTAAAAATTTTATAGAAAATTTTTCTTTAAAGATTTTATAGAAAATTTTTCTTTAAAAATTTTATATCTTAAAAATTTTATAGAATATTTTTCTCTAAAAATTTTATAGAAAATTTTTCTCTAAAAATTTTATAGAAAATTTTTCTCTAAAAATTTTATAGAAAATTTTTCTCTAAAAATTTTATAGAAAATTTTTCTCTAAAAATTTTATAGAAAATTTTTCTCTAAAAATTTTATAGAAAATTTTTCTCTAAAAATTTTATAGAAAATTTTTCTCTAAAAATTTTATAGAAAATTTTTCTCTAAAAATTTTATAGAAAATTTTTCTCTAAAAATTTTATAGAAAATTTTTCTCTAAAAATTTTATAGAAAATTTTTCTCTAAAAATTTTATAGAAAATTTTTCTCTAAAAATTTTATAGAAAATTTTTCTCTAAAAATTTTATAGAAAATTTTTCTCTAAAAATTTTATAGAAAATTTTTCTCTAAAAATTTTATAGAAAATTTTTCTCTAAAAATTTTATAGAAAATTTTTCTCTAAAAATTTTATAGAAAATTTTTCTCTAAAAATTTTATAGAAAATTTTTCTCTAAAAATTTTATAGAAAATTTTTCTCTAAATATTTTATAGAAAATTTTTCTCTAAAAATTTTATAGAAAATTTTTCTCTAAAAATTTTATAGAAAATTTTTCTCTAAAAATTTTATAGAAAATTTTTCTCTAAAAATTTTATAGAAAATTTTTCTCTAAAAATTTTATAGAAAATTTTTCTCTAAAAATTTTATAGAAAATTTTTCTCTAAAAATTTTATAGAAAATTTTTCTCTAAAAATTTTATAGAAAATTTTTCTCTAAAAATTTTATAGAAAATTTTTCTCTAAAAATTTTATAGAAAATTTTTCTCTAAAAATTTTATAGAAAATTTTTCTCTAAAAATTTTATAGAAAATTTTTCTCTAAAAATTTTATAGAAAATTTTTCTCTAAAAATTTTATAGAAAATTTTTCTCTAAAAATTTTATAGAAAATTTTTCTCTAAAAATTTTATAGAAAATTTTTCTCTAAAAATTTTATAGAAAATTTTTCTCTAAAAATTTTATAGAAAATTTTTCTCTAAAAATTTTATAGAAAATTTTTCTCTAAAAATTTTATAGAAAATTTTTCTCTAAAAATTTTATAGAAAATTTTTCTCTAAAAATTTTATAGAAAATTTTTCTCTAAAAATTTTATAGAAAATTTTTCTCTAAAAATTTTATAGAAAATTTTTCTCTAAAAATTTTATAGAAAATTTTTCTCTAAAAATTTTATAGAAAATTTTTCTCTAAAAATTTTATAGAAAATTTTTCTCTAAAAATTTTATAGAAAATTTTTCTCTAAAAATTTTATAGAAAATTTTTCTCTAAAAATTTTATAGAAAATTTTTCTCTAAAAATTTTATAGAAAATTTTTCTCTAAAAATTTTATAGAAAATTTTTCTCTAAAAATTTTATAGAAAATTTTTCTCTAAAAATTTTATAGAAAATTTTTCTCTAAAAATTTTATAGAAAATTTTTCTCTAAAAATTTTATAGAAAATTTTTCTCTAAAAATTTTATAGAAAATTTTTCTCTAAAAATTTTATAGAAAATTTTTCTCTAAAAATTTTATAGAAAATTTTTCTCTAAAAATTTTATAGAAAATTTTTCTCTAAAAATTTTATAGAAAATTTTTCTCTAAAAATTTTATAGAAAATTTTTCTCTAAAAATTTTATAGAAAATTTTTCTCTAAAAATTTTATAGAAAATTTTTCTCTAAAAATTTTATAGAAAATTTTTCTCTAAAAATTTTATAGAAAATTTTTCTCTAAAAATTTTATAGAAAATTTTTCTCTAAAAATTTTATAGAAAATTTTTCTCTAAAAATTTTATAGAAAATTTTTCTCTAAAAATTTTATAGAAAATTTTTCTCTAAAAATTTTATAGAAAATTTTTCTCTAAAAATTTTATAGAAAATTTTTCTCTAAAAATTTTATAGAAAATTTTTCTCTAAAAATTTTATAGAAAATTTTTCTCTAAAAATTTTATAGAAAATTTTTCTCTAAAAATTTTATAGAAAATTTTTCTCTAAAAATTTTATAGAAAATTTTTCTCTAAAAATTTTATAGAAAATTTTTCTCTAAAAATTTTATAGAAAATTTTTCTCTAAAAATTTTATAGAAAATTTTTCTCTAAAAATTTTATAGAAAATTTTTCTCTAAAAATTTTATAGAAAATTTTTCTCTAAAAATTTTATAGAAAATTTTTCTCTAAAAATTTTATAGAAAATTTTTCTCTAAAAATTTTATAGAAAATTTTTCTCTAAAAATTTTATAGAAAATTTTTCTCTAAAAATTTTATAGAAAATTTTTCTCTAAAAATTTTATAGAAAATTTTTCTCTAAAAATTTTATAGAAAATTTTTCTCTAAAAATTTTATAGAAAATTTTTCTCTAAAAATTTTATAGAAAATTTTTCTCTAAAAATTTTATAGAAAATTTTTCTCTAAAAATTTTATAGAAAATTTTTCTCTAAAAATTTTATAGAAAATTTTTCTCTAAAAATTTTATAGAAAATTTTTCTCTAAAAATTTTATAGAAAATTTTTCTCTAAAAATTTTATAGAAAATTTTTCTCTAAAAATTTTATAGAAAATTTTTCTCTAAAAATTTTATAGAAAATTTTTCTCTAAAAATTTTATAGAAAATTTTTCTCTAAAAATTTTATAGAAAATTTTTCTCTAAAAATTTTATAGAAAATTTTTCTCTAAAAATTTTATAGAAAATTTTTCTCTAAAAATTTTATAGAAAATTTTTCTCTAAAAATTTTATAGAAAATTTTTCTCTAAAAATTTTATAGAAAATTTTTCTCTAAAAATTTTATAGAAAATTTTTCTCTAAAAATTTTATAGAAATTTTTCTCGAAAAATTTTATAGAAATTTTTCTCGAAAAATTTTATAGAAAATTTTTCTCTAAAATTTTATAGAAAATTTTTCTCTAAAATTTTATAGAAAATTTTTCTCTAAAAATTTTATAGAAAATATAGAAAATTTTTCTCTAAAAATTTAATAGAAAATTTTTCTCTAAAAATTTTATAGAAAATTTTTTGTAAAAATTTTATAGAAAATTTTTTGTAAAAATTTTATAGAAAATTTTTTGTAAAAATTTTATAGAAAATTTTTGTATGTTAACAGCATTTACGCTAGTAGAAATGGTTGAAAAAAGGGTAGACTTGAAACGGCTCTCCCGTAAAATAAACTTTTTCCTTCCTATTTGCGCGATCACATACATATGGAATTTATGTGGGATTTTAACAAACGTAATTCCAACATTTGTACGAACTGACAGATATCGACGCCTCTACCTACCAAGATCCAGAATATATACTTTATGCGGTTGCAAACCCATATTGTAAAAATTACAAAGTGGATAATAAACTTAATTTTTTTTTTTGGCTTTTCAGCGGCGGCCAAGGGTGTAATAATAATATGAGAAAAATAGCGAGTTGTGAAATCTGAGGTTTTTGTTCACACTTAACAAACAACATGTAGCGTTCCAAGATCAAATATCAAAAGGATGACAAATGAAAAACAAAAAATAATAAAAAAAACATTTAGTCTGATGCGGTATAAAACTGTCATTTGGTAATGTTACATAAGATAAATACTCGCTCTCTGACACATACCTATAAGTGGTAGATATATCTACATACATTATACACATACTTATTTACACATGTATTTATTTATTCATAAGAAGCATATGGGTTCTTTGTTTTTCTTGTGCATCTAAGACCATACAACAGAGTAAAAAGTTTCCTTTTGATCATTCGGTACGGTAGGCGATTCCTAACAGGCGGAAGCGTCAAATTGTCTATGCCTTCATATAAAGACACTACTCACACACACACTTTTCGTAATTTTTATCTTTTGTTTTGTAATAACCCACCCAACAACAACAACAACTAAAGTACTCGATATTTTATGCAACATAAATTTGAGCAGATGAAGTCATCGATCATCATATGATTGCCAGAGATGCACATTTTGTTGTTGTTGTACTTATACATATTATTGAACCACTTAAGAAAATAAAAGGTACATCTCTCCTTGTTGAAAATTTCCAAGTAGAAGTGGTGTCCTTTTAAATTAAGATACTCAATAAAGCATGTATCCATGTAGTTAATAATGTTTTATGGTCATTTTCATTTAAGTGGCTGTGAATCCTGACACTTGATACTTGTACGTACGTACGAACAACGTCTCTTTCGTTAGTTTTTATTTTTTAAAACATGAACAGTGATCAGTTTTAAATTTTAATCATATTAACACACACATATAAATACAAATTTAATATTTTAGGACATTCTGTTTTGTATAAAGTTGATTTAAAGAGTAGTGAAACAAAACGGACACAGTGCATCATCCCATAGCTAAATTTACAACAAACAAAAATGTATTTGGATTATTGGCGAAACATATACGAGTGTATAAGTATATGTATATACCTTATAAGTTTATTTACATTATTTTACACCAGAATCACTTTTTTGTTTATTAATCGTAAAATCAATGAGTTTACAACAATGTATAAATTCAATAATTCTTGCAAAAAAAAAACCGACTTCAAAACAGACAAACTTAAAATCAATTTTCTTTAAGACGGTAACTATTGCGACACCCTGTAATTTCCGAATTCAAATTTTATACTAGTTATAGCGGTCGTAGCAATACAGGTTCATTGTAAATTTCAACCGTCTGTCTGTAACGGTTTAAAAGTTTGGTCATATACATCAAATTACATAAACTATTGCGACACCCTGTAACTTACAATTTTAAATATTTATACTTATTATAACATATATAGTAATGGACATTCTGTCTAATTGTTAAGTGTTTATCAATAACTGTTTAAAAGATAGGGTCATATATATCAAATGACGTCACCTATTGGGACACCCTTTAAATTCAAATTTTAATATAAATACTTTTTAAAGAGGACTGTGTCATATAGATTATTTTTAAATTGTAACTTTCTGTCCATATACATCAAATTACATCAACTATTGGGACACCCTTTAATTTCCAATTTTCAATATTTATACTTGTTGTTATACCAGACATAGTAGTGAACATTCTGTCTATTTTTCAAGTGGTTGTCTATAACGGTTCCAAAGATGAGGGCATAATGGTCAAATTACATCAAAAATGGGGACACCCTTTATATATATAGATCCAAATTTTATACTTGTTGTAATAGCGGAGTAAGCAATATAGGTTCTTTGTAAATTTCAACTGTCTATCTATAACAGTTGAAAAGTTTGGCCATATATATTACTTTTACATTAACTATTGGGACACCCTTTAATTTCCAAATTCATATTTTACACTTGTTATTTTAGCGAACTTAGCAATACAAGTTCTTTGTAAGTTTCAACTGTCTGTCTATAACGGTTCAAAAGTTTGGCCATATATATATCAAAATAAACCAACTAATGGGATACCCTTTAATTTCTAATTTTAAATATTTATACTTATTATAACAGACATAGTAACAAACATTATGTGCAACTTTCAAGTGTTTGTCTATAACGGTTCAAAAGATAGGAGAATAAAGGTAAAATTACGTCACCTATGGGGTCACCCTTTAATTTTTAATTTTATTTTCTAATTACTTTTTGCTATTGGGAGCTATAGTGATACGCACTTTTTTTTAATTTTAAAATGGTGACCTATAAAGTTCATAATACACGTAAAAAACATGTATGTTGTATGGGGACACCCTTTAATTTTTAAAATTTTGAAATTCTTTTAAAATGGGACCAATCTGTAGCCATAACCAATCTAATAGCGCAAAAATTTTTAAAATCTGTTCAGAAATGACCGAGTTCTGAAGGCACAAACATAAAAAAAAGCAACACACAGACAATTTGAATTTTTGAAGTCGGTTAATTAAGTTTAAAACAACATCGATTAATCGAATACATTTCTATTAATTGGTAAGATATTATGTTTATTTACTATCGAACTGATTCGCTAACACTTACAAAACGCAAATAATCGAATTGTGTACTTTCTGCAGTTTCAGTATTAAAATTGCTTAATAATATTGTACCCCGAGCCAGGTCTAAAAAAACTTTGCAGCTAATTCTAGTTTAACCCATTTTTGCCCTAATTATTTTTTTTTTCGCAAATATAACAATTTTTGTATTTTATTTATGTATGTATGTTAAAATACGCTTAAATAATTGGTTATGTAAAAATTTCAACAAAAAAAAATACAAAAAGGGTGATTTTCTTTCTGCTTATTTTAATTTTGGAACACCAGGCTAGCAGCAACATTTAAATGGATAAAATAAAATATAGAAGTTATTTCAATTATTCTCAGTTATTGATTGTTTCTTTGTCGTTGAAGCTGTGAAAGTGGAATCTCATCTTCCTTGAATTCATCAGTTTCATCACCCAAGTACTTAATATTCCCATTTAGACGCGTACATATATGTGCTAATGGTTGCTAATGCTTGGGCTTGTAACTGCCGCTCACTGAGTTGATATACATATGTATAGTATAGTCTTCTTCGTCTATGTTAACTTTCTCACTAGCGAAACCATTTTCAGGAGGAGTTATGAAAACATCAGCAGAACCTATATCGCTCCAAAATTCATCATTTTCGATTATATTCAATATATCCTCGCTGACTTGGAATCTAAAAATAGGTCCAATAAAGTACATTTATAGGCCTGGTGTTCCAAAAAAGGAACAAATAACCAAAAATATACACACTTTTTTTGACAGCATTTTATTGAACTGTTATTTTACTTTTAAAAGTATAAAGAACAAGATACAATGACTTAATTAAAATAAAAACGTGCAAAATCAAGACTTATAGAAGACAAGATAACGCCATGCGCATGTTTTGCCGTCAGATGACGTTTTGCGGCCAATGTAAGATTGCCAAGTCTGTAATCAACAAATTGCTTCAAATAAGTACGTACAAGTAAATCTAATAGGCAAAAATTGGCAACCCTGCGAATGAGCTTTCATATAAATTATATTGAAAACTCTCATAATTTATAGTTATACTCTCGATCAGAATTATTAGTCAATAGGAAAAAAGTTTCGTGACGTCAACATGCGCAGAAAATTTCAATTTTATTTTCCGGGTGGTGTAACCTTGTCTTCTATCATCCTTGGTGCAAAATAGTTTGTTTGCAATATAACCGTATATCTCGCAATGTGAGAGTAAAATAACAAAATGAGTTCAATGATGTTTTGGAGAAAAATTTAGTTGTTCCAATACACAGTGCAACACGGAAAAAAAATAACCATATACGGACAACACTAGGTGATAAAAAACAAAAAAAAAGACCCCTGTCTCCCAGTTTTGCCCAAAGTCCTCCAGGTTTTTTTTTATGGGCCCTCAAAGATGTGGGGCCTCGATGTCATTTTTGCAAAAAAAAAATGATCATTTACTCAAGCTCATATTATGCAAACCGTTTGGAATTTTGATATACTCTCTGAGGCAAAGTTGTAGCTCTTGTCATATAGAACAAAAATTGTGAACATATAAAATGAAAAAAAATCCTCATCTTCAAGGTCGAAATCGCAAAAAACTTTAAAAAATTCAATTTTTTTACCTGTTTTTTCCCTGTTCAGGTCCATAGGTAGCAAACCGTTCAAAATTCAAGGAAACAATCAACTACAAAAATGAACCTAAGATCTCAATAAACAACTTTCTAGAACATATTTTTCCTGAACAGGGGAAAAGGGTAAAAAAATTGAATTTTTTAAAGTTTTTTGCGTTTTTGACCTTGAAGATGAAGTTTTTTTGATTTTATACATATGTTCACAATTTTTGTTCTTTATGACAAGAGCTACAACTTTGCGTCATAGAGTATATCAAAATTCCAAACGGTTTGCAAAATTTGAGCTTGAGTAAATGATCATTTTTTTGCAAAAATGACATCGAGGCCCCACATCTTTGAGGACCCATAAAAAAAACCTGGAGGACTTTGGGCAAAACTGGGAGACAGGGGTCTTTTTTTTTTGGTCTTTTATCACGTAGTGGTGTACGTATATGGTTATTTTTTTCTGTGTTGCACTGTGTAATACTACAAAATCTTAAAAAAGATTCCAAAAAGCTAAAAAATAATGCTAAAATTTAAAATTTATATTTTTAAGAAATTTACCCCTTAAGCCTGGTACTCTGTTCAGATTTTCATGCGGAATACTGTCAAAATACATATGTAATAGATACATAAAAAATTTGTATGAAAAAGTCATGAAAATATGTTGCAGAAGTAGTACTCTGTTTGTACTGTGGAAAAACATTGAAATGTTTCTGGCAACATTTTATCAAAGCGGTGAAATAAAGCAAAGGGGCATTATTTCATGTGGAATTTTTCAAACAACAGCTTTTGCTAATACATATTTGTAAAATAATGTAGTATAATTAAAAACAATAAAATCGTAAAATTCCTCCAAATCACGAGATAGACAACACATTTTAAATGTCAAATTTTCTTTGTGAAATAATAAATGTTTCACAACATTTTACACAAATTCGAATCGAGTACTACTAGGCTTTATACAGTATTAATTTTTCATAAAATTGCTTTACAATATGTATGTATATATATCATTTGATTAAAACGAAACTGATTAAAAGAAAGTAAGTGGTGCAGAAAGGCCCTAAAAAGCTAAACAAAGGATATCTGAATTTATTTATGAATAAGTCTTAAACTAAAAGATTTTCAGCATTTAGCTATAAAAGCTTATTTTGTTATAGAAGAACAAATATTACTTATATTCATACAAACTTTTAACTCACAATAAAGCGTTTGTTTGTAGTTTTTTTTAATGGTTCAATTCAAAGTTTACCTTAAAACTGTACTTCGAGTGGCTCTTATTCATTTGTGAAGGCTTTTAGTTCCATATACTCATCATCAAGTGATAGAAAATTTAATGCTGATTTTATTTAATATGTGATTAATTTAATTTTTATTTCTTCCTTTTTGTGGCTTGATGGTCAAAACACGACTTAGGCCTATTTTTAACCGACTTCAAAAAAGAAGGAGGTTATCTATTCGTCTGTATGTTGCTTTTTTTGTATGTATGTATGTAACCGCAGAACTCAGCCATTTCTGAACCGATTTTAAAATTTTTTCATTATTTGAAAGGTTATGCATTCAGGTTGGTCCCGTTTTAAAAACAGTTCATTCTATTAAAAATTAAAGGGTGTCCCCATACAACATACATGTTTTTTACGTGTATTAAAAACCGTAAAGGGCACCAAATTAAAATTTGAAAAAATTGCGTATCGCTATAGTTCCCAACAGCAGAAAGTAATAAAAAAATAAATTTAAAATTTAAAGGGTGTCCCCATAGGTGACGTAATTTGACCTATTTGGGCCTATCTTTTGAACCGTTATAGACAAAACCTTGAAAATTTTACAGAATGTCGATTACTATGACCGTTGTAATAAAATGTATAAATATTCAAAATTTTAAATGAAAGGGTGCTCCAATAGTTCAATTAATTTTATGTATATAGCCATACTTTTGAACAGTTGTACACAGACCGCTGAAATTTACAAAGAACCTGTATTGCTAAGTTAGCTATAACAAGAGGTATAAAATTTGAATTTGAAAATAAAAGGGTGTCCCAATAGTTAATGTAATTCTATATATGTGGCCAAACTTTTGAACTGTTTTAGACATACAGCTGAAATTTACAAGGAATCTTTATTGAAAAGTCCACTATAGCAAGTATACAATTCGAATTTAGAAATTAAAGGGTGTCCCCATAAATTATGTAATTTGATATATATGGCCCTATCTTTTGAACCGTTAAACACAAACACTTGGAAATTAGCCAGAATGTCCACTACTTTCTCTGGTATAATAAAAAGTATAAATATTTGGAATTATAATGTAAAGGGTGTCCCAATAGTTCATGTTATTTGATATATATCGCCAAACTTTTGAACCGTTATAAACTGATAATTAAAATTTACAAAGAATCTTTGTGGCCAAGTCCTCTATAACAACAGGTCTTTAATTTAAAATTGTAAATTAAAGGGTGTCCGAATAGGTGATGTAATTTTATCTATGTGACCCTATCTTTGAAACCGTTATAGACAGAGGCTTGAATAGTGTCCCCATAAAATACGGATGCTGGTGAAAATAGCTTAACTTTTGAACAGTAATAGGGAGAGGCTTGACATTCACGTAGTCTTTAGTTTTTTCCCTCTAAATTTGGCGCATCTTTTATTTGGTTTAAATCTAATTCTTACAGATTACTTCTTACATTTTTAGTTCTATCTGTTTTGAAGTTGGTTTTTTTGCAAGAATTATATTGTTTGCCTTTTGTAATTGTTAGTGAAGCAGTTTCGAAGGATTATAGTAAATTTCTTAAAATAAATTTGGTAGGATAACAATTTTGCCACCTTGCCCGATTGTTCAGACAAGGTGGAAATATGAATTTTAAGCATTAAACACATAGACGACAGCAGGATACCGACTTCAACCTGTCAAAATTAAAATGCACATTTTTTTATATGAAGGCGATTATTTTGTCGACATCATAGCTACATGGCTACACGAGTACCGTTGTGGCTATAGTCAACTTAGCCTAATTTCTATTTTTGTGTGCGACAATTTCATTTTATTCGACAAAATAAAATGTCACAAAATCAAAAATACAAAATCATTTGCAATCAAAAGGTTTTGAGCAAATATATTTATTTGTTTTGATATGATAAAAGTATTTTTTGAAAAAGTAATATTTTTAAAAGAAGAAATATGTATTTCTACAATATTTTCATAGTTTTGAAGTATGTAGCTGTCGTCTTCAACATAATTCAGTAGCTGACTACACGACGACGATTGTAGCCAACAGCATTTGTAGTCGTGTAGCGGTGTAGCCGCTGTAGTCTATGTGTTAAAAGCTTCAACATATACATAACTAGTCTTACAAAACTACTTCAGACGTCTTTATTATTAAACTAGCGATACTATAGCTTTGCTACACACATCCACAAAAAATACAATTAACACTTGTAAGAAAATTATAGCTAAATATTGTTTTTTGCTAGACTTTGCATAATAACACGATAATAATACATTACTTTTTATGGGAGGTTGCTAGACTATGCACATTAGTCTGAGGGTTACTTGTGCAAGGTTTCAAGAATCTACCTACTACTACTGATGACGGACGTAGCTGTCTAGAAAATGCATTCTGCTTTGTTGGTATCTAATTTTTCTTTATCTCTTTATAAATAAGAACTTAAGCCTAAATAAGTAAATTATTAATTCAAAAATAGTTCAAATAAAATTCATATAATTAAATCAGTCTATATATTACAACAGAAATCTAATAACAATAACAAAACGTGTTTTTTAAAGTTTTTAATTTCAATTTCGACTTGGATTTTAAAATTAAAAACTTATTTTAAAAGCCTATCTATTTGTTAAATATAGTGTTTCTTCTTCCGGCTCGAGATCTTCTTTTATTTCATCCAAACTCACACGTTATTTTGTTTTTCTTCCAGTTGGTGGGAGGATTCTTAGCTTTTAGCAAATTTAGTTAAGCACCTGGTAAGTAAAATTTATTTTTCTACACTGACCCCTGAAGTTTATTTAAACGCTATTAAATAATTTTGATTCATTATTGTGTGTAAATACCTGGTTAGTCAATCAAGCTTAACAATCGACCAATTAACAACAAACAAAACATAAACAAACTACCGTCATTTTGGCAATCAACCGTCCGATAATCTAAACACCATCTCAACACTCAGCACGAACATTTTCCATTGTGTAGCTGAAAAAAACGAAATAAAAATAGAAATAGAAAAAGAAAAAGAAACAAATAAAAATCCATTAGGATTATAAATCCCAAAATCATATTAACAATTACATAAATTGTACGTATATATATGTATGTACATGCATACACACAAAAATACATTAATACGTAAGTATATCCATTGCACTTATTTGTGTGATTGGTATGTTTGTCATGTTTGCTCTCCGTTTGTTTAAACTTTAATTTAGCGCTTCTGACGCGTTGACGACTTAAACCGGTTCTTAACCTCTAACAAATCTACCGATCTTTGTCGATTTGGGTGGTCCGCGCAAGACTACAGTGCAATACCACGTACCAAACAATAAAAAAAACTCTAAAATATTCAAGGCACAACGTATTTAAATCATTTTTTTATTTTTATATTCGGCCATTAATCGAAGAAATACTCGTACACAACTACAATCTTACATCTACCAACACAACAGTAGCGAGCAAAAGTGTTGGATTACAATACCATTAAAGCTAATATTTCCGTGGCTACAAGGAAAAAACGGCTTATTTTTGTATTTTTGAAGTAGACTTTGTAGCTCGTGTTTATTAACTTATCATTGCATTTAAGGATATTTCTTTCTGTCGCGTCTTTTTAAATTAAGAAATATGAGGTTTTACAATCTTACGATAACAAAACTAAAGAGGTTAAGTCGACATAAGCAGTTATTCCTTCTTGCCACAGATATTGTAAGCATAATAATTTCAGTCAATTAAAATTCGTTTTATTACTAATTGCAATGTGAGTAGAAAATAATGGGTGTAATGGGGACATTTAGATTTTGCAAATTCTAAAAGTTCTTTTTAGTTCCCCGTGGTGGTACTATTTGCTATTGTCGACACATTCTGTCGCCTCGGGTTTGCTGGAATCTGAAAGAACAGGGGTGTGTATAAAGATCTCTCGAGAGCTGACCAATGTCCAATCGACTGGTACTACGAGAAACCGGTGGCACCACAGGTAGCTGCCCATATCTGTGACAGCTTGTTAGTGAGGTCCCTTCAGGGTACACGTAATGGCTGTGGTTACGACTAGCGTTGTGGGGATGATGCAATGCTGATCAATTTGCTGTTGCATTCTTAAAAGAAGACACCAACGGGCTCCGAACGCCTAAGCAACGGATAAGAATATGGTCCAGCAAGTGCAATGTTTTAAAATTATTACTTGGTTGCTACGCCAATGAAGGGCGCTAATCGACGCATTGTATTCATTGAGTGGTAAGACCAGTGACAGGTTAGACCCACATTTGTCTTTTTTAGTTCCCCTGTGGGCACTAATTTTCATTATCGACCTTCTAAGGCCTTGACGCGGTCCTTGTAAAATTAATTTTAGAATTATATCTCAAGCTAAATTAAAGTTGTACACGCCACACAACATATAATGGGTGTTTTTTAGCTACATAAGAACTATCGATAACGACAAAATATGGTTTGACAGATGGGAATGTCTAACTGTGTTGACATTTCTGTTCAGTAAGGTTTGGCAAGACATCGTGAATCGTCTAACGCCAGAACAACGCTTTCAAATTGTAGAAATCTGTTCGCGAAATTCATAGAGCACTTTGTCTATTTTACGGTCAACATAATCTGACTAGTGAGCAAGCAATGCATGCAGTTGTTCATCGTTTTCGCATTTAGTTTTACTCTTCTCGGTTCAAAACCATTACCAAGAAAAAGAAATTTGCGTACCGAAGAGAATATTGCCGCTGTAGGGTGAATGTCGTGCGCTATCGACCCATGCTGATAAAAATTTTTGTTTTTAAAAAATTATCAACGACATTTGGTTCCAACGAGAGGGCCCAACATACTATACAGCGAGCTTAAAAATCGATTTATTGTCAAAACAATTTTGTGAAAATTTTATTTCCAGAAGTGGTTATGTTCACTCGTCACTCGTTAGTGCTGGTTCGTGGCAGCAACTCTTGAAACATTATTGGAAAAAGTACTCAAAAATTAGACTGATCGAATGGATCACGCATCTGGAAGCCGCGGCGGACATATGCCGGAAATCATATTAAAATAAAATTTCGAATTTCCAACAATATCCTTGTATTATCATTTTAAGTACTCATATAGCTAAAAAAAAAACACCCTACATTTTGAAAACTTCACCAGCATTTTTCAAAGTTTGTTTTTCAGATATGACTATGTTACATTAAAGGACCGATATGACTTTTAATACTGCGACTTGCGAGTTTTTTAAAAAAGTTAACATTGAATTGTAACCCACTGTATACTAACTGTAGGTATATTCATAAAATAAATACAAAATAAATTGTGATTTTATTTGTATTGCAATTAGTTATAAAAATTTTTATTTCGGGTTCTTTATTTGTTCTTAATTATTATTTTTAGTTAAACAAAAATGTGTACGGGTTCCTGATACAGCAAACACTTTAGATAAATTCATTCACATTAGTGTTGCCACTACGTTTGGACGCCATTGTCGAATGTGTAAATTAATAAAGACCGTCATGTATGTACATACATACGTTTTTACCGACATTTTACAATTGATGTCTGTAGAAATGTTGGGTTTTTCGAAATTTGTAAAATTGCGAGAAAAAACATTGTTTTGGCAACACTGATTAAAATGTCTCAATGTGTGTGTACGTTACTATTTGTGTTGGTTTTGTTATGAAATTTGTTCTTAATTTTGGGGGCCTTATAAAAACAACAAAATGGATGCCATCTCATACAGAGAATTAATAAAAAGGAGAAAGACCTATAAACAAGGTGTGGAGGTGTGGACATTTTGTTGGTTTAAGATAAAAAACAATAGATAATTACAACGCCCGAAAATATTTTTTAGCTCTCTAAACGATTTAATTAACAACTTGTAATTGAAAAAACAAATTGTTTTTTAAGTTATAATGTGTTTTAAGCAGGAAATATCAATAGTAAAGCAGTATTGATTCACTATTGCTTTTATCAATAGAACTACTGCCTAAATGTACCCTATACAATGCTCTGTTCCGTAGACATTTAGCATGTGCTTGTACACAGAAAAATTATTTCCAAAATTTTTCCAAATGGTTGTTTGTTATTTTTTTTCCTTTTTTAAAAACTTTTTTGTTTGGATCTAGTAATATTTTTGTTTGATTTTTAATTTTCTGCTGGCGTAATAAAAATAATAGATAAAAACTCAATTTAATAATATTGAAATATTTTTTAAAAAACTAATTTATCGAACTTTTTAATTTTGAATAACATCATTTTATGGAACTTAATGAAATTAATAAGCAAAAAAGTATATAAAATTAATTTCTTACCAAAATTTAGGGTTTTTAATAATTGGGCTCTTCACGATGGTTATAGTGAAAATTTATAGTTATAGTTCTAAATTTGCAGTGCATATTAAAGTAGTTCGTGAGTAGTTATTTTTAAATATATTGCATTTTTGTACAAAGTATTAAATTCTCTTTAAAAAATCTGGCAACTCATCAAAAAGTACAAAAGAAAAAAATTGGTAAATTACAAATAAAAACACAAAAAGGAAAATAATAAATAAAATTATTTGTGACTTTTACAAACAATTTTATTTAATAGTTTTCCTTTTTTTTGAAATATTTAAAAAAAATTTCTTTATTTTTATTTGCATCTGAGCAAATATGCACTACTACTTTTCGCAAGGTTTTTTAGTGCAAGCGAAGCAAAAGGAAGCAAATGTCAAGTGTGTATATTTTGTTGTTGTGTTGATAAAATCGATGCATTTTTGCTCACATTTGCATCGTTTGCACTGTTTGCACTACCCTCGTAAAAACCCCTAATATGTTTTATTTATTTTCCATATAGGTAGCAGAGCTGTAAATGAATCATTCATTTTTTAATTAATTCGCGAATCATTCATACACTGAATTGTTAAATTTTAAATTAATTCTTTTCACACTAAAAATGAATTGAATGAAATTTGAATCAATTCAAACGAATTAGGCTGAAATGAATTGCAATTTGTTTCCAATTCAAATGAATTTGTAAAATGAGTTGCAATTCCTTTTTCAATTCAAATGAATCTGTAAAATGAATTGCAATTCATTTCCAATTTAAATGAATCGAATTGATTTTGAATTAATTCAAATGAATTAGAACAATGTATTGCAATTCAAAAAATGAAATCGAAAATGAGTTGTAATAATTGTCGTTGGGTGGTGGGTCACAAAATTTAAAAAATTATTAATTGTTTCTTGAATATTAAATGTGTCTTGTCGTTTAGAGTATTTTAAAATAAAAATCAGTTCTTCTTGAAGAAATAAACTCCAAACACCATGTTTTTTTTTTTTTTTTGATCAGGCGCAGATCCAGGACAAAGCTTTTAAATTTTTTTTACTGAATATTTTCATTTTGTTAGGAGAAATTTCCATTTTTCATTCCCCGTAGATCTGCTCTTGAACTTTATTGATTGCAACTCTTTTTTGATTTCATTTATTGAATTGCAATACATTGTTCAAATTCATTTGAATTAATTGAAAATCAATTCAATTCATTTGAATTGGAAATGAATTGCAATTCATTTTACAGATTCATTTAAATTGAAAAATGAGTTGCAACTCATTTTACAAATTCATTTGAATTGGAAACGAATTGCAATTCATTTCTGACTAATTCGTTTTAAATGATTCAAATTTCATTCAATTCATTTTATTGTGTAAAAAGAATTAATTTGTGGCGTACATTCCCTCATATACAACCTTGAATCATAAAATAATAATAACAACTTGGCAACACTGAACAAGAAAATTATAACCATAGATAACACATAGATGGCCAACTCTCCAAATGTCAAAAACGCGGCTACAAATGTCTTTACACATATGGGTACGGTGTGAATTCAACACACTTAGGGGAGTAAGATTTTTATTCCCATTTAGGCACTATTACGCGTTATTCCATTGCACTTTACAAATATTTAAAATGTTTTGAATTTTTTCACAAAAGTTATTTAACAATTTATTGTATTTAAAATTTTTTATTACAAAATAAATTTAATTTTGTTGACATTTGTTTGGTGAAATTTATTTCTACACAGTATTGTATTTTTTTGTCTTTTAGGGGATGAAAATTTTCAAAACAATATAATAAATATTTAAAATTTGCATTCAGTCTAACGTTTTTCGCACATAAATATATTAGAAAAATACAAAATTCATATTTTTGTTAAAAAGCAAAAGAATTATTTAATTTTAACATCTAAAATTAAATGTAAAAAAAATATTCTGTTTTTACAAAATATTTTATACAACTATGTGCAGTTTAGGTGCTGTGGGGAATTTTTTTTTTTAACCAACACTTATACAATTTTGCCTACCAATACATTCTTAGACTTAGGTTTTTTGACAAGAGACTTAGGTTTTTGACGTTTCAGTTGACTATCTATGTGTGTTATCTATGATTATAACTGTCAACTTGTTTCATAAAAAATGTAAAAAAGAAAAGAACATTCTCGATTTATGACAGTAGTACAAAAAACACGCGTTCTTAACCTAACTAAAATAAGATCTCTTTTTGTTAAATAAATTTTAATTTTAATTTTTAATTACTAAAAATTAATGGTGTTAATCATTTACGAGATCTAAATATAAATCGTTGAGTGGATTAACAAATCCCCTCAAATTAAAAATTTTATAATTCGTAACGAATTAAAATCAAAAAAGAATGATTCATTTACAGCTCTGATAGGTAGACAGAAAAATATAACATTGTGCACAGTTACTTAAATCGGTTTACACAAAACATAGCACTAGCGTCGTCGGAATAACGAATAACGAAAACTTGTTAAGATTTAAACTACAAATTGTTTTGATGTTTTTTAATAACCCACCAATAACAAATTTTATGTTGGTGTTTTTGTTTTTGTTAAAGCTTTTATTTTTTGTGCTGAACTTCTTATAGAGTTATCACTTTCCTGTGATACATATTTAAATAATAACTTCCCCCAACAAATAAATTGGTTTATTATAAAATACTATAGGTTGTTAGCATTATATTTTTAAAACTTGCTGTACCCGTCACTTCGTGAGTGCCTTGTAATATTTTGTTCCATTTTGCTTTCAAAGCAATCCACACCATAAACCCTTACTTTTTTAGTGCCGCCTTCAACTATGCTTCAGTTATGGTTATTTATTTACTTTATAAAACAGCGTCATCTGTTACTGGTTAGTGCTTCAGTTATGGTTTATGAATTTACCTTACTACTAAAATAACTGCATACTTTCACTGCTTTTTCTCCACTTTCTTTTGGAAATAAGATATTCTATATCGGAAACAGGATACTAAGGTAACTGCTCATATAATTTTGTTCAAATCCATCCAGTAGTTTTTATATGATGCGAACGAAAAAGAAAAGAAGTTGGACAGACGGACGTAAAGAAAGACGGAAATGAGTTACTATTTTATTATATGTATTGATAAACACAACTTTATGTTATTCTAGTCTTCATTACCTCCAGTCTACATTAGAAATAAACATTAACACTAACATCATGTTAGTATTAAATGTAGACTGCCCATGTTAATGTAATTTTCAAGTTTTAACATGGTTGTTAAAACATTTGTTTCAAAATTTGTTGGCAAACAGAAAAATTATGTTTTAACAGAAAATGACATAAACATGCATTCGTCACCAATAACAATATACACATATTAATTCCGTTGCTCTGCCGGAGTCATGTTTATGTTTTGTTCAATTTGATGACTAGTGAAGACGGCCTCTCAGAGATTTGATTTGCGAACTGTTTTTTTGTTATTTTGAGTTATGGCCGTTTATGATTTAGTATACGATATAAACATATCGCACCCTAAATACAAAAGGGTCACAACTCAAAATACTAAAATTTTCAGGAGAGACAAAAAACTGTTTATGTGCAGAAGAAACACACTTAACATAAAAATAGACATAACCGTATTTTTCCAGTTAAAGAAGATAGTGATCTGAAAGAAATTTTTGCAGTAATAAGAGATATGTACTCTGAATTAATTTATGGAAAAAAGTCAGTTTTGGAAAATTTTGAGTTGTGACCCTTTTGTATTTAGGGTGCGATATGTATATACCTACTTATGTCAATAATAATAAAATCATAATAACATCTCACCAAACCAAATGTTTCGATTTTTTCTGAAGTCAGACTTGTCGTAAGGAATTCGTTAAGACATTTGGGTAGTTTGTCGGAAATCAGACTTGCCGTAACGAATTCGGTAAGACATTTCGCTAGTTTGTCGGAAAATTCAAAAAATAACGAATTTGTTAAGACATTTCGGTTGTTTGTCTGAACAAATAAAAAAAATATGTATATAAAACTTTGATTTATATGTAAGAAAATAAAAATCGAATTTGTATTAAAGAAAAAGAATAATAGTAAATGCGAACAAATTTCATAAATATAACCAAGATGGACAATTGAATTGATTACGGTAAAGTTTTGCCTTCAATATCAAATTATTAACTAATCGTAATATTCACTTAACTTTCAGAGAACGAAGTTCTAGCTTATATTGAGGTACTGACAGAAAACATGTCGTTGCGATTTCGTACCTACATTTCGTTACGATTTCGTAACTATATATCGTAACGAATTCGTTACTACATATCGTTGCGAAGTCGTGTCAACCCCTCCATATAAAAATCGTTACGATTTCGGTAATATTTCGGTTCCGAAATCGGAAGATTTTTTCGAACAGTCGTTACGAATTCTTTACGAAATCGGAACATTTGGTTTGGTGGGATATTTCAATTTAAAATGCGTTAAATCGAAATACAAACATACATATGTACATACATACATATGTATGTAACACGATCAATCGTGAATAACTTAATATTTTTCTTTAATTCTTTTTTTAAGAATTTTAAATGCACTATGCAATTTGTACTGAAATATTTTCTACTGTATTCTCCTAATATCACTTTGATGTGACATCTATAATAACAACATCAAAATAATTACAAATGTATGTACATATATTTTTTATTTATTTAAGAATGTTTCACTGAATTTATGATCCTTAACGCTTCCAATAACAAAATTCGTTTCTTTTACTTCATTTCAAATATTGCATTTTAATTTTTGTTGTTATTTTTGTTTTATATAAAAAATATTGTCAGCAACTGTTTTGAGTTGAGTCTTTAACAAAACAAATTAAATCAAAAGGCGGCAAGATACATACATACATATGCTTGTATGTATGTATGTATTGTAGTTGCCTTTTGTGGCAGCGAGTTTTTGTTTATTTTTTGTTGCGGCATGGAAAAGTGTTGTAAATCGAGCAGAACTTGTCGTTTATTTTATTTATTTCATTTCAAAGTATTGTTTATTTAACTTTAATAATAAAACAAAAACTTAAAAATAAAAAAAAAAACACAACAAATTTAAATTCTACTTTAACGTACATGTATGCTAGTGTGTGCAACAAAATGCAGGATAAAGTCAAGGAAATTTCACACATACTTACATGCATATGTTTGTATGTACGCTTTCATTATGAATAAATTTAGTTTATTAAATTAAAATTAATTCGTTTTTTGCTTTAAGACAAACATCCACTAAATTATGAAAATTAAACATTACTTTTTTCATACCTCATTTTCTAGCTAAAAAAGGAATTGTATATGTATGCACATACATATGTATATTGACATACATATCTAAATATATATAAAGCACAAATGTTTTCGTTTCATAGGTATATGTAAATATGTCGGAAAGCTATAGCTGCCTATGTGGTGAGTAAAATAGGATATATAATATTTTGACATTTCAAGTGGGCGTGGCACTCCCATACAAAAGTAATCATCATTTTGCTTGAAAACTATGTACATATCAGACTTGGAGAATATCAATTACATTTTGTAATTAATTACACATGCAATTACTCAATTACATGTAATTGTAATTGGAAATTTTCAATTACAATTTCATTAAAATTTTGTTATTGTAATTGAGTTTTTTCAATTACACATTACATGTAATTTGTAATTGAAAAAATACAATTACAATTACTTGTAATTAGTAATTGGAAATTTTCAATTACTAATTACATGTAATTTTAATTGAAAGAATTCAATTACAAATTACAAGTAATGTGTAATTAAAAAAAATCAATTACAATTACATGTAATTGCAAATTTTAAGTAGTGAATACTTATTTTTTTGTAATTATTGTTAAAAAATATTTAAATACAAAAATTATCAATTACGTATAAATTATAAAAAAATCCTATTTGAATAAGGCCCATTATTATAATTTGGCAATAGCTAAAATTAGGATTTTGTTGCAGCGATAAGTAGTTTTTCGTTATTTTAATCTAATTAAAAACAACATTTAACTATCACGTACTTTAAGAACAAGTTATAGTAATAAGCGTTATCCTCATTATTATAACGAAAAACTAGTTATCGCTCCAACAAAATCCTAACTTTAGCTATTCTCAAGTTATAATAATGGGCCTAAATAAATTAGGCAATTATATGTAAAAAAAAAAGGAAAAACTAAAAAAATTCACATAATTTTGAATATGTGTTGCAAAGTTATAGCAACAGTATATTTATTAATAAAAAAAATTCTTATTTGCTTTATACAAAATCATTTTTTCAAAATTTTCATGCGTTCATTTTTGCCGCCTTGGTGTTAAAATAATACTAGCGAACAAAAATAACCTTTCAACTGGTGTTAAGATGTGTTCAAGATTAACGTGGGCTCCTGCCACGATGGCTTTATCCCACGGTGCTCTTAACACCGAGTGAAATAAAGACGTAGACTAGCGCCCCCATTGTGTAGTATAACAACACTTTACGATTGCCACCAAACGCAATTTGTGTGTACACAGTCACAATGAGTAGCAACTTATACAATATGGCAAGCCTTTCCAAGGCAAGCCTAGATCCATATTATAACCTCTTGCTTAGGGGTTTGGAGACTATCCAAACTCCGTCTGTTGAGAGTGCAACAGCACACTTGATCGATCTTGCACCACATCTGCAATAATCTCACCAATAACCGGTCACAGAGAGGATAGGCTCTCTGTGGGGCCACCGATTCCCGTGGTACTAGTCCTTTGGGCACTGGTCAGGCCTCGAAGAGGACCCGTGTTAAAACAACAGACCTTTTCTTCCAGATTTAGGCTCTAGGAACCCTAGCGTCTGGTGCCCCTATTTTCCCCGAGTGAACCGCGTCAAAGCATTTGCCATTACTGCAGTGACAATTGGAACCCCCGGGGGTTCAACTGGTGTTAAGGGAGAATTCGACCATAGAAAAGCCTTTAGTATTGTAGGATAGTTTTTGAGGCAATTTAGAGATGAATTTAGATCACGCAAGTATAGCTGAAGTTTTTAAAATTTTCAATTACATATTACAATTAATTGTAATTAATTTTAGTCCCTGATTTCAATTACTTGTAATTAGTAATTGGAAATTTTCAATTACACATTACCTGTAATGTAATTGAATCCCCCATAAGTCTGGTACATATAATAGGCAGCATCTTGAAATCTTCCTAATAATATGCATAGTGTAGCTAAATACTGGCTGAATTGGAATATTGGGCGTGGTACCCCCAAAAAAATTGAGAAATTATTATCGTGTACCTAAAGAACTATAATAAGTAGACTCCTTAAAAACTCACAAAAATAACCCCCCTACTACTGTGCATAGTCTAGCCAAAAACATGATTGAAACAGTGGGCATAAAATGAAAAAAATTATTATCGCTATATAGCCATCTATAATAGGTGAAGTTATCAAAGTTTAAACAATTAACCTTCATACCAAAATGGTTTAGCAAAACACAGACTGTATTAGAACAGTGACCTTGGCACCTCCCATACAAAGGGAAAAAAAACTATCGTGTAATAGGCAAAAACTTGAAGTTTTGCACAACTAACTCATGTTAGTTGTTTTCATGCGTTCATTTTTGCCGCCTTGGTGTTAAAATAATACTAGCGAACAAAAATAACCTTTCAACTGGTGTTAAGATGTGTTCAAGATTAACGTGGGCTCCTGCCACGATGGCTTTATCCCACGGTGCTCTTAACACCGAGTGAAATAAAGACGTAGACTAGCGCCCCCATTGTGTAGTATAACAACACTTTACGATTGCCACCAAACGCAATTTGTGTGTACACAGTCACAATGAGTAGCAACTTATACAATATGGCAAGCCTTTCCAAGGCAAGCCTAGATCCATATTATAACCTCTTGCTTAGGGGTTTGGAGACTATCCAAACTCCGTCTGTTGAGAGTGCAACAGCACACTTGATCGATCTTGCACCACATCTGCAATAATCTCACCAATAACCGGTCACAGAGAGGATAGGCTCTCTGTGGGGCCACCGATTCCCGTGGTACTAGTCCTTTGGGCACTGGTCAGGCCTCGAAGAGGACCCGTGTTAAAACAACAGACCTTTTCTTCCAGATTTAGGCTCTAGGAACCCTAGCGTCTGGTGCCCCTATTTTCCCCGAGTGAACCGCGTCAAAGCATTTGCCATTACTGCAGTGACAATTGGAACCCCCGGGGGTTCAACTGGTGTTAAGGGAGAATTCGACCATAGAAAAGCCTTTAGTATTGTAGGATAGTTTTTGAGGCAATTTAGAGATGAATTTAGATCACGCAAGTATAGCTGAAGTTTTTAAAATTTTCAATTACATATTACAATTAATTGTAATTAATTTTAGTCCCTGATTTCAATTACTTGTAATTAGTAATTGGAAATTTTCAATTACACATTACCTGTAATGTAATTGAATCCCCCATAAGTCTGGTACATATAATAGGCAGCATCTTGAAATCTTCCTAATAATATGCATAGTGTAGCTAAATACTGGCTGAATTGGAATATTGGGCGTGGTACCCCCAAAAAAATTGAGAAATTATTATCGTGTACCTAAAGAACTATAATAAGTAGACTCCTTAAAAACTCACAAAAATAACCCCCCTACTACTGTGCATAGTCTAGCCAAAAACATGATTGAAACAGTGGGCATAAAATGAAAAAAATTATTATCGCTATATAGCCATCTATAATAGGTGAAGTTATCAAAGTTTAAACAATTAACCTTCATACCAAAATGGTTTAGCAAAACACAGACTGTATTAGAACAGTGACCTTGGCACCTCCCATACAAAGGGAAAAAAACTATCGTGTAATAGGCAAAAACTTGAAGTTTTGCACAACTAACTCTTATATTATTATTAATTGTCTGCCGAATCGCAGACTGGATTGGAACAAAGGGCATGGTAGCCCCATACAAAGTGGAAAACTGTAACACGTACACGCAAAACAATAATTTTCATATAATTTATGAAAGTTGTTCATATTTTTTAGGATTCATAATATCTATGAAAAGTTTTTATTGTTTATGAAACATTTGTTATAAAGGGTGATTGAAGTAGATTAAACTTTTTTCAATAGCCTTTTTTTGACAGATCACGTGTGAGTCGTGTCATGCTGTCATGTTATTTTTGTTTGGTATTGTTTGAAATTTCATAATGGAAACACTTACGCCTGTATCGCTTCGCTCTATGGGCTCTTGAAAAGTTCCAAGAAGATCCGACGTTTTCGAGGCAAATTTTGTTTAGCGATGAGGCCCATTTCCGGCTCAATGGGTATGTAAGCAAACTAAATTGCAGCATTTGGGACGAAGAGCAATCATAATCTTCAAAAAATAAATGCCAAAGAATGTTCTTTTAAATGATAATAAACATTTTCCATTAAATTTGAATTTTCTGTGTTTTTTTTTCTTTATGTAAAAAAGTTTAAACTTACCACTATTTAATTATGAATTTAGTCATATCTGTTATGAATTAAGTTCATAAAGTTATTCATAAAAATATTTCATAAATGTTATGAACATTTTCTTAAATACAATGAAATTTTCCTAATTTAATTGTATATTTTTCATTTCCCTACTTTTTTTACAATTAATTACATAAATATTATAAAAAATTTCATATATTTTATGAGCAGTTTCATAAATACTAAAAAGCAACAATAAGTTCATAAAACTAATGTGCAAAATACACTGTATATATGAATTATAATTATATTTTTTTTTTTTCGAAAAAATACGAATCGAAGTAAATATTTATGAAGTTGGTCATTAATTTGAAAAATCTTTCATGTAAAATACTTATGAAGTATTTTGATATTTCTTTGCACCGGTATGTTAAATAAAATGTATGAAAATATTATTTTATTTTGAAAGTTTTCTTTTAAAATAAGAATACTCTACAGAGTATTCGAATTTCGCAAGAATATTGGCTATATTGAAACAGTGTTCATTTAATATTTATAGCAAAACGCAGACTATACTAGAATAGTAAGCGTAGTACTTCCATACTAAAGGGCTTTTCACACTATAATACAAGTATTAATACTTTTGAGGAAAATGCAACCCTGACATGATGAGTTGTTATTGCCTTTTGAAAAAGTTCGAACAGCGATTAGATTAGGGTTGCATTTTATTCAAAAGTATTAATACTTGTATTATAGTGTTAAAC
Source organism: Phasia obesa (assembly GCA_949628195.1). Classification (NCBI taxonomy): domain Eukaryota; kingdom Metazoa; phylum Arthropoda; class Insecta; order Diptera; family Tachinidae; genus Phasia; species Phasia obesa. The sequence continues at coordinate 79,965,149 of OX451215.1, forward strand.
GCCCTTAACCCTCTAACCGGCCAATTTTTTCTCGATGTAAAAAAATTATTTATTGATAGTTTTTTGGTAAATAAATCATACATTATTAGTGAAATTTAAAAAGAAAATTAAAAGCCACCTTCCAGGTGAGAAAATATGTTGACCGCCAAAAAGCGGACCTGCCTGGTAACGTAATAAAAAACTTGCTTAAGGAATGTTTTAAACTTTTAATTTTATTTGGTTTTTTATTGTTTTGTGTGATATATTTGGAAACATTTTTTATTGTTTGATAGGCATAGATTTAGTTCACATTTTATGCAGTACATTTGAGTTTCAGACTTACATCCCTGTAGTTTACACACTTTTTTGCCACTGCGTTCCAAAATTTCGGGCATATGTCCAACACCATCAAAACGAATATCGTCTGGTGGATTATATGACTTTTTGAATTTCCGAATCTGTGGGCTTTGGTTCGAGGGTCTACCGACAGCTCTTTTGACGTTAGCGTTCTCATAGCGACAAAGCACATCTGCCACTTCAGAACGAAAATCTGGTATTTTTTTATGTTATACACTCTACAGTGAATTTGATGAATACTGTTGTAAAGAATCTATGAATTTACTAAAGCCATATCAAGTAAATGGTAAAATAAACGTAAAGTCAATTTCTTTGTTTGGATTCTAATGTGGTAGCGACCAAGTAAACTGTCCATCAAATCTACACCACCCATATGTCGGTTATACTCTTTGATTATATTTGGACAGTCTACAACGGCGTAGGATTTGTTTTTCCGATCATAACGGCATATTTTAAATGGTTATGAATTTCTGTTAAGTGTTTTAAAAGGTTTAATTCCGGCATACGTAGATACTAACCGAAGACATTTTGTATCTTTCCATTGGACACAAGATATATCTACTCCCAAGGCACGGCCAACAAACTCTTCTGAGTATCCACGTTCCTTCTCTTTCAATTCCACTTCTTTTGAGAGCTTGCAGTTGGCTATTCTATTAGGTCGTACAGTTTCTAATGCATAAATTCCTCTGCTTCGTAAATAAACAAGAAGTGGCAAAGAGATATAGAAATTGTCCAAATACAAGATATGATTTTCAAAATCTGGTATTGTGCTGGACAATCTAATGACTACATTGCCTGTTGCTCCAAGATCAGGGGTATTAGGTAAAACCTCCCGCTCCTTTATAAACCTCGAATCTATACGAAAATCCGTCACAAAGTACAAAAAGTTTCATTCCATATTTGTGTGGTTTTGCGGGCATATATTGGCGTAACTTTGTTATCATTTTTGTTGAACACATTTGTTCGTCATTGCAGAGTTTAAGTAAATAAAGTTTAAGTAAAATAAAGCAAATAAAAATGCTATGAACAAGAGCAATGTGTATGAAAAATTAGCCTGTAATCGGCAGGTCCGCCTTTAGGCGGTGTCCAATTTTTGCCGGATAAAAGCTAAATTTTGCTAAAATACCGATATAAAAAACATAGAACACAAAAGAATAGTTTACCTTTACGTTACTAATTTTTTACAAGAAAATTGTGAATTAGTAAGATTTTATAGTTTTTTCAAAATTACACTTTTTGCAGAAATATTTTTTTACGCACTTTTTCAAAAAAATAAATTTGATACTCAACAATTTGTGATCAACTGAAAAATGAATGCTGCAGTTCACCTCAGTAAGAGCACTGTTTGTTTCTCTGCAGTTATTTACCGCTATAAAAGATTTTTTAATAAATAGAGCTGCATAGCAACGTATTTATTACACACCGTCTAAAGGCAGGCTCGCCGGATAGAGGGTTAAGTGAAAAATTATAATCGTATACCTAACTAGAGGACTATAATAGGAACTCAATGTATTTGTTTGACATAGGCTTCTCTACGACGATCATTTTCTAGTAAAAGCTTGGCGGTATTGAGTGGAGAAGACGGGTACTCCCCATAAAGAGTAATTGTTAATTATACTACATCTCGAAAACTATAATAATGACGCTCTTTAAATTTTTAGTTTTTAACTAAAAGCTTGGTGACTTAGGCCGGCGGAACAGTTGAAAGGATGCTACCAAAACAAATTAATTATTAATATCCTATAGTACGAGAACTAAAATAGGGACACACTCTAAATTTGCGATAGACTACTCTAAGAGTAGAGAGTATTTTGCTTGGGTTTAAAAAGGCGAGTACCAATCATTAAGAGAAATCATTAATTTTCCTAAATTTTAATGCAGGCTATCTAAGTAAAGTGTGCCAGGTACTGCCATTTTTCCATACGTTTAGTAGTTATTAATTATCCTACATCTACAGAACTACTGAAAAACTTAATGCTACTTCATGTTGCAAACACGATATTCAACTCGCTAGATGCATCGTTGCTATAGGAGAGAGCTAATAAAATTAACATTTTCACTATTTCACCGTTCTGCAACATTAAAATAAGTTGTAATGCTCGCGCGAAGCTATTAAAATGAACTTGAGGCCGCCGCCATTAACACATTTTTAAGATGAATTGCATTTTGTCTAAACGCACGTTTAGACGTGCTTCAATCATGTATGAATATACATATCTGCATACTGACAGACATACAGTATTACATATGTACATATATGTATATACATATATATGTATTTATATGTAAGTATGTAGATATAAATATGTATACACAGCCAAAAAAGATTTGCTATTGTAACTTTTTCTTAACGAACTTGGTTGGTTCTAAGAACTACGAGGGCCGCTACTTATATTGTGCGGTAAAAACATATTTTTGTTAAATTCATCGATTAGTTTTTACTTGATTTAAGTACATTTATGGCCTTTTTATTAGTTAATTGATAGCTGCTATTATGGCATTAGGTAAAATTAATATTAATTCTAAGGTGGTCAAAAGCTGTCAAACACAACTTGCTACTATTTGTGAACAGGGTAATAATAAACTTTGCTGGATATCGGGCCAACTTTCCTGAGTGCCTCAACAGACTGACTAGTAGTTCGCTAGTCTATCAGTCTAGGGACTGCGTGTTCGATTCCCGCCAAACAATCTGGTTGTTTTCTGTAGACAAGCCCAGAACTTCGCAGGTAGAGTTGTTTAAAAAATATATATCTATAACTATATACATTTGTGGTTATCTGCAAGGCTTGGATTTTCATGTAAATGCATATTTTTTTGTAACCAAATGTCTAGCCGAATCATCATATTTTAAACAAATTGTAATTGCGTATTTTGTTGTTAATGCATATTTTAATAGTAAATGCATAATTTCAGTGCATACCTATTTGATCATTTCTAAATGCATTTTTCAAAAATTTTTATTTTCTTGAATGCATAAAAAACCGATTTTTAGTTGCGTGAAAATCTGAGCAATGGTAATGAGAACGCGAATGAATTGCCGAGAATATCAGCGGATTTTAATATTTTTCCGCTTTTCTCTCTAGTCTTTCATCGAATACGGCAAAAACCAAAGAGTGATTTGATTGACACATTAAATCAAGGATGAATCAATGCTTATAGACATGAGTAGAGGTTAGTTAAGAAAATCATTTTATGTTTAAAATCAAATAACAAAAAATTTTAGAATTTTGATAAAAAAATACATATCAGCAATTCTTTAATCAATCGTTTTTCTGTGTGTAAGCATATATGTAGGTTTTGTAAAAACTTTCAAAGGAATTTTACATCAAAGTAAACAGTTTTTAAAAAATGAAACAAGTTTATGTAAGAGGAGGCGTGAATTTTGTGCATTTAAATTCTATGGGTAAACATTTTCTTTAGAGAAGAAACTACTTTTAATGGATACTCTTAAAGTAAAGTTTTCTTTTTTTCGTTTTCTTTTTATGTTTTGGTTTGGATAACACAGTCTAACAACTAGCCCACGCGAGAGTGAGACCGCAAAACTCTTAAAGGTAGACAAACAGAAAATGAAATTTAAAGACATAAAATGATAAACATTAACACTAACACCATGTTAATGTTAAGTTTAGACTGCCCATGTTAATGTTATTTCTAAAGCAGCATGGCCACACATCAAACTGCTGCTTCAAACTCGCTCTTTTGTGATTGTGTTAGTAAAAAAATACTCACACGTATAGGTGAGAGTGAGTTTGAAGAAAATCTAAATACTTTTGATTTTCACTAACGTCGCCATAGAAATTTGAAGCCAGTTTGATGTGTGTGCGCGTAATTACTTCAAATTACATTTTTACATAATTTTCAAAGCAACAAAATCTACTACTTTTTTCGACGCTGTATAAGCAAAATGGAGGAGAAAAATTTTATTTTAGAGTTAATTGAAGTTTATATCGATTTTCCTGCTTTATGACAAGTGAAAAGTGAAGAATACAGTAATAGAACTGAAAAATAATCTATTTTGCTAATTTTTAACCAAAAAAAAAACTTTAAAAAAATTTTAAAAGATTTTGCGTTTAAAAATTGTACGTGTTTCCCTTTGCAAATCAACTTTAAAATGAAGTTTGATGGAATGAGTTTCATGTGTGGCTGTGCTAAGCAAAATTAAATATTACCAATACATACACAAATTTGAAGCTGCAGTTTGATGTGTGGCCATGGCGCTTAAGACTTAACATGATAGTTAAAACATTTGTTATAAAAACTCTTTTATAATATGGCAATGACGTTGTTGTTGTATTCAGTTTGACAGTATTATTTGCAAACAGCGCCATCTGTTACTCAATCGTACTACTACTATCTCTTGTGCAATAAGCATTCAAGCAACATTGTTGGAAAACAGAAAATTATGTTTAACTAAAAAATGGCATAAACACGTATTCGCCACCCACCTATAACAACATGCACAAATTAATTTCGTTGCTCTGCCGGCATCATATTTATGTTTTGTTCAAATTGTCCCCCGTCTTCATTAGTTATTAATATGTCTTAACAAAAGTCAAACTTCATATGAAAAAAAACATTAGTTAATACTGTTTTTTTTATATGAAGTTTGCCTGTTGCAAGGCGAATTCATACCAGGTGGCGTCGATAGCCCAGCTGAATGTTTATTTCTCTCGTTTTTTTGCTAATGTCTTGTCAAAAAATACATTGTTTCATATCTGCTAATCTAATGTCAAAGTTGTTGTTTTGTTGTAGTTGTTGTCCTACCGCTCACACCTGGCCTGTTGTTAAGACACAGGGATGCCAACTTTTCAAAGACTAAACGCGTCGACCCAGCGGTCAAAAACAGCTAAAAAGCGCTATTTTTAAAAGATCGATTTTATTGTTTTATTTGTACTTTTAAGGTACAGTTTTTACATTTACAAAAATGTTCACTTAGGTCTTATAGAAATATACTAATATTTTCATAAGTACACATTTAAATTACATATAAGCCCCCTCACCGTTCTGTAAACGGAATCTGAACTTTTTTGATTATGACACGAGTTTACTACTGTAGTGCGATTCACTATTCAATTTTAACGATTCTTGACTCGTTAAAAAAAAAATTTAACAACAAAACGAAAGACTTTGCTATTCAGAAATGCTTTTTAATAACATTTGATGTTGTTATAAATCAGCTGTTTTTCTTAACAAGTCGAGTATTATTAATTTAACTGCAACTATTTTTGTGTCGTTTACTTTATCAAAATATCAAAAGATAAATTAGATGTATAATGTAAAATGTAAAATATTCTAACCCCAATATTTATAAAAAATAAAATATATTTGAAATCTATTTTAGAACTAATTTTTCATACAAAAATTATTTTAAAATACATTTCAAATAAGTTTTATTTTTTATAATTTTTCATTCCTCTTTGTTCTTTTCGCTATTTTGCCATTTTGTTTAGCGGCATTGCCATTTATTTTTGTTTGTATTTTTCATTAGTTAACCATAGGTTAGTGAATCGCAAATGCGTTAGTGCAAGCAAAAAAACATGTTGATATTTTTAACAAGTGTTAGATCGTTAAAAGTTAGTGAATTGCACTACAGGTGTGAGCAGTAGAGCAACAACTACAACAAAACAACAACTTTGACATTAGATTAGCAGATATGAAACAATGTATTTTTGACAAGACATTAGCAAAAAAACGAGAGCAGAAAACGATCAGCTGGGCTATCAACTCCACCTGGTATGAATTTGCCTTGAACATGCCTTAACAAAAGTCAAACTTCATTTAAAAAAAAAATTAATACTGGTTTTTTATATGAAGTTTGAATTTGTCCTGGGAAGCCCGGGAATGCAATTATTTTTCCCCGTTTCCCGGGAAATTCAAAATTCCGGGACATCCCAAACCCTAGTCGAGAAGCAGCTCTGCGGTGACGATCAACTCACACGTCATCGTCATTAATTCTTAAACCCCGTCTACATTAGTCATTAACACACGTAGGGTTCCGTACTATGTCTAGTACGTCTTTAAAAACTCAAGTTGGTAATTTTTTCACGTCTTATGGGGCACCATTTTCTTTTTAAAATCAAAGTCATATTCGCGAAAATTGCATCGCTTTTGGAAAACCCTTTAAATTTTAGGAATTGTTTTTATAACAACCATGGTAATACACTTTCTATAGAAATATCAGGCCTACCTATTGCGGTTCAAAAAATAACGTAATATACGTCAAAAACATGTCACTGATGGATCACCCTTTAACTTTTATTATTTGTTATAGTTTCCATAGTAATAAACCTCTTGTAAAAACTTCAAGAGTCTACTTATTATTGTTCAAAACTTAGGCCATATTTAAGGTTTAATTTAATAGAAAGCGAACATAGAGTTAATTGCTGTCTGGACATTTTAAGTGGTTGCCTCCTATAGCTCAAGAAATAAAGACATAACGGCAAATAACACCTCACTTTCAGAACACCCGATAAGTTTTAGTATTTATTGCTATAGTGGCCACAGTTATACACCTTCTGTGAAAATTTCAAGAGTCCTGCTACAGTTCAAGAAATAAACACACATTCGTGAATAACCTCTCCATCGGAACACCCTATAAGTTTTAATATTTATTGCTATAGCGGCCACAGTTATACGACTTCTGTGGAAATTTCTGGTTCAAAACTTAGGCCTTATACATGCAAATCGCACCACTATCAGAACACCCTTTAATTTTTAGGTTTATTTTTTTATACTTATTTATATAGCGAACTAAGTTTTAATTACTGCTTGCATATTTTTAGTGTATTCCTCCTACAGTTCAAGAAATAAGCACATATTCGTGAATAACACCTCTCTATCGGAACACCCTATAAGTTTTAGAATTTGCTACTATAGCGATCACAGTTATATATCACATATATATCACACCACTATCGGAACACCCGGAAACGGAACATCATCTGTGAAAATTTTGAAGAGTCTACCTATTACTGTTCCAGAGATAAAAGGCGCTGACAGACGGACAGACATTGTAGCGAAAACAATAGGGTTACGTTTTTACACTTTGTGTACGGAACCCTAAAAAAACATTATTATTAATACGTTTAAGTAATGATAGCGATCTCCATAAGAACACAAACACAGTGGACGATTTTTTTTAGTAAAAATAAAAAAAGGTGTGATACGAAATCAATTATAAATTACAGTTTTTTTTTTGTCAATAATCAAAAATCGAAAAATATATTTAACAGAAAACTTTTGCATAACACTTTTAAAACATAATCCAAGTGTGACTTTACTCTTGTACGCCCAAAAAAAATTTGAAGTCAGAGTCATATTATTTGTACAGTTCATTTTACATAGAAATCATTGAATATTGAGCGGTCGCTATACCTTCCCTCTTGATGCGTAGAAGGAAACTTATCTTTAGCCAAAAAGTCATTATCTAGGAAAAAAAGTTTATTCTGTATTTCCCTGTAAAACTTTAATTTGCCCATCGAAACATAAAGGGAATACTAGAGAGTTAAAGTGATAGTGAGGATGATGGGACGAGTGCAGTAAAAAAGTTCACTTCACGCTCGATGCACTTGAATGAATGAACGCTTCAACGAGTTGCTGATTTGTGGCTGCAAATGCATAAACAGGAATAGATTTTTGGAAGAAGAAGTTGTGCGATACCTAAATGTGTATCATCAACAGCTTACACGAGGCATATACTCGTAGCAGAAATGTTCAACTATATTTTTTTAATGTTTTTTATACCTCAACTTAACGAAGAAAAAAGCGGCCAAAAATTTCGTTATGGTGTTAATATTTTTAGTACGAGAACGAACATAAAGAAACTGTTTTCACGTGAAAATATATCAATAAAAGATTACTTGGCAGATACTTTAATATATGTACATATGTATGTATATATGTCTATATGTACTAGTATTTATATACATATTAATATCTTCTTGTATTAGTATTAACAAATGTGAGTGATTTAAAGAGTTTTGAGGTTAATGTTTACTCAGGTCTAATAAGAAAGATGAGTGATCACCAGTACGGCTGTCTTCTGGTTTACTTTCTGCCCATTTTTAAAATTTGTCAGTCTTTTTATACGGTGGTTTTTGTAATGATTCAAAAAGTTTTTAATCAGTGGACCGTTTAAAATGTATTTTTAAATAATTATAATTAAAAAAATAGTTTAAATTTGGAAAAATTTAAATAACAATTTCACGTTTACAAAATACAAATGTTGTCATACAGTTGTAATTTCTTAGATTTGTATTATGACTTATGTTATAAGAAAATTGTAATTTAAATGTAACAACATCATTTATTTGCAACCAATATCCCGTTTTTTTAATTATTAGACTTTTTGAAAAAAAAAAAAAAACAAGTAACACACTGTGTAATTTTTTAAGTCATGGCAAAATAACCATATACGGACACCACTACGTGATAAAAGACCAAAAAAAAGACCCCTGTCTCCCAGTTTTGCCCAAAGTCCTCCAGTTTTTTTTTATGGGCCCTCAAAGATGTGGGGCCTCGATGTCATTTTTGCAAAAAATTATCATTTACTCAAGCTCATATTTTGCAAACCATTTGAAATTTTGATATACTCTCTGAGGCAGGTAGCCCTTAGGTAGCCGCAAAAGTGAAACATTTTCACTTTTGCGGCTACCTAAGCAAAAGTGAAAAATTTTTGCGGCTACCTAAGCGCTACCTAAACGGTGTTAAGAATCATTCCTAGGAAGTTCATATGTTCTAGAAAGTTGTTTATTGAGATCTTAGGTTCATTTTTGTAGTTGATTGTTTCCTTGGTTTTTGAACGGTTTGCTACCTATGGACCTGAACAAGGGAAAAAAGGTAAAAAATTGAATTTTTTAAAGTTTTTTGGGATTTTGACCTTGAAGATGAAGTTTTTCTGATTTTATATGTTAACAATTTTTGTTCTTTATGACAAGAGCTACAACTTTGCCTCAGAGAGTATATCAAAATTTCAAACGGTTTGCAAAATATGAGCTTGAGTAAATGATAATTTTTTGCAAAAATTACATCGAGGCCCCACATCTTTGAGGGCCCATAAAAAAAACCTGGAGGACTTTGGGCAAAACTGGGAGACAGGGGTCTTTTTTTCGGTCTTTTATCACGTTGTGGTGTCCAAATATGGTTATTTGTTTCCGTGTTGCACTGTGTAATAGTGCTATATTCGGCCGTGCCGAATCTTCTATACCCTTCACCACGGTGATTTTACTTATAGAGCGTTATACAGCATTATCCAAATTGGTTACTCTTTACATAAAGAGATAGAAGACAGCGACGACGCAGCTAAATGAAAACAAATTCCGTTGGCTACAATTGTCGCCATGTTATCAGAAACTAAATGTTATTGAAGACGACAGCTACATCGTAAACTCTGACATTGTTGTAGAAATACTTATTTTTCTTTTATAAAATTAAATAACTTTTTTAAAAAATTGTAAATATTTCCTTCAAAATTTTTGTTTGTATATGAATTTTCAATTTTGTGAATTTTTCCTTTTGTTGAATAAAATAGAAATTAGCCTAAGTTTACGACAGCCACAACGGTGGTCGTGTAGCCATGTAGCTATCTATACTGGCTTTAAAATAATCGTTTACCTTTAAACGTGTGTATTTGATTTTTGACAGTTTGTAGTCGGTATCCTGATGTTGACTATGTGTTAAATGCATCTAAGTTTTAAAACAGAGATCTCATCTATTTAAAAATCAAACGCATTTAAAAAAATATGTTACTCTATATACCTACATACATATATTCTTAGTATTAAAATATATTATGTTACTGTCATGATTTTCATTTTCACAGAAATATTGAAATATTTTTTTAATTTTTCGAAAATTGTTTATAAAAATTTTTTGTAAAAATATTTTTTTATTAATAAATTTTTTTTGGGAATTTAAATATTAATTATTTAATATTATGCTAATTACCCATAACGTTTTATAATAAAAATGCAATTTATTTTTTTTTTTAGTTTTTTGGAAAATTTTTTAAAAATTTTTTTTCGAAAATTGTTTGTTTAAATATCGTTTTTAAAACGTGGGTCAATTGGCTACCTATATGTGTATTGCTTTCTATAAAGGTCTTTAATACAAATCAAAGTAGAAAACCCCTACCAATCTAAAAACAAAAAAAAGTCGCCCCTCGCAGGGGGTTATTGACTCTCCGAGGTCTGTATGCACTCCTTGCGATCTACCTGTCGCGGTCTAATATTTATTTGACAAAAAAAAGTAAAAGAGAATCTTTAAGCCGAAAAAAAAATAAAAAAAAAGTGAAAAAATATAGGTGGGCGTGGTTTTTGGCCCGCAGCCTCTAAAGTAATGATCCGATGTTGCTGAATTGCAATACGAAAATTTTCGAAACTATGCCTGACAGATTGGTAAGTTGAAATTTTTTGTATCTCTTCTGGTGCCTTGGCAAATGACATTTCAACCCGAAAACGGACAGACGGATAGACGGACATGGCTTAATCAACTTCTCTATGTATAAGGATCCAGAATATATATACTTTATGGGGTCGGAAATGAATATTGTAGAAATTACACACGGAATGACAAACTTATATACATATACCCTTTCCACCTGTGGTGAAGGGTATAAAAAACAATATCCTTGATTATAGGGTTTTTAGGGGTGTCTATTTTGTAAACCCCGTATGCGGCAATTTTGTTTGTTAAATAGCCGCGGAGATGAAAAAGGCCTCGTCAGAAAATATGATTTTATGAGTATTTCCCAATGCATTCTCACGAAATTTTTGCATAAACATGCATAAGCATGTTCAGTTTGCAGAACTTTCTGTGGAAATAAGTTTTCAATATTCTGCGGTGGTTTGATACTGACTGATAGTCATTATTTCGGAAAAAAACTATTGTCAAATAGCAGTTCTCATAACATCTGTTTATATTAGTCATTAACGTGTCTTAACAGAAGTCAAACTTAATTTTAAAAAAACAGTATTAAAATGTTTTTTATATCAAGTTTGACTTTTAATGACACTGCTTTTACATTAGGACAGAAAATGGACAGACAAACGAGGTATGTATAGATAGCAATGCAATACAGAGAATTGACAGACAGACAAGGTTTGTATAGATAGCAATGCAATACACACTCTACCTCTTCAACCCCTAGCCAACAAATCTCGTCTGTCTGCTCATTTTCTGTCCAAATGTAAAAGCAGTGTAAGACATGTTAACCACTAAACCCCTACATTAGTCATTAACATGTCTTAAAAAAAAGTAAAACTTCATACATATAAAAAAACCCCGGATTAAAAATAATGTTTTTTATATGCAGTTTGGCTTTTGTTAAGGCATGTTAATGTCTACATTTGGACAGAAAATGGGGAAACAGACGACATTTGTTGGCAAGGGGTTGAAGAGGTACTTACTGTAAGGCGCTCAGATATAATACATATATATTAATTCCTATTGTACGGCATAGGGCCGTACTCAGATGTAATAGAAATATCTTAAGCTGGATAACTGTTTTTGTGGCAGGTCATAGAAACTTCAATTAACATTGAAGATGCAAATCGAAGATATTACTTGCATACTGTGTCTGGAAGACGCTGAGGCGGTAGAGCGCATATATACATATATGGGTAGACTTTTGAGAGAAGCAAGAGATAGAAATGCTTTTGCAGAGGCCCGGAAAAGTATATAAAATGATTTTTTTTAAATGTATGTAACATATTGCAACTGTATTGGTCGCTAAAATTCGAAGAGCGCATTAGCAAATGAATAAGAAGATTCCTTATGCAGGTGGGTATGGAAAAAATGCTATTGAAGGTTATGTTCGGCCAATCGTCTTGTTACGGTCCTAGCTGATATTTTTACATCGTCTTCCGATTCATATTTTTCCTTTTATAGAAAAAGGCTAAAAATTGCTTTTTATTTTTATTTGCAAATGTACACATACTATTTTTGATCAAGATTTTTTTAGCGCAAACGAAGAAAATGAAGCAAATATATAAAAATATATATAAAAAATATATAAAGTATATACCTTCTATACTTTGTTGTGTTTATAAAAACGATGCATTTTTTATCACATTCCATGGTATGCACAGTTTTCACTACCCATCGTGAAAATCCCTATTATTGTGGTTTTAAAAAAAGCACATCAGAAAAAAATTGTTTAACATTTGATAAAAATTTCTACCTAAAAGCTCTCGTCAAACCATAAAATTAAAAAAAAAAAAATGGTGGAATATTAGAATATCTCGTCTTAAATCCATTTAAATAAATGATTGACTATAATTTAAACTCAAAATAAAAATAGTTGTAAATTATATTTATTCAGAAATTAAATTATTGTCTTGTTGCCAAAATCAAGATGCCAACTAATAAAAAGGGCCTTAATACATACATACATATGTATGTACAGAGTAATTCACGTTAGATGAGCTCATTTAGTTTTGCATCTTTTATGGTTTTTGAGTTATTATATGTAATTTGGCTGTGCTAATCCAAGTGTAACGCCCAACTATGTATGGTTATATACTCTTACATGCATATCGTCGCGTTTCTTCTTAAACCACGTAAGCGACATTTTTTCGAAATAGACTTTTTTGGTTTTTATGGTAGTAAATAACATTTGCCACCACACTACATTCTCATCTTAACAAGTTTGTATGAAAAATAAATAAATCCATTTTCAAAACCTCGCAAGCGCCATACAAATGACATTGCATGCAAAAAATATAATGGTTTTTATATTTCAAGTTGGAAATATGTTAAAGTCTCAACCACTAAGTTTTTTTGTATTTAAGATTAAAAAAATCATGAATGTTGCAGGCCAGTTGGAGCATTTTTAGTAAAGTTAAAAGTTTTTTTTTTATAAATACAAAAATAAATGTTTATTTACACACAGAAATGTGCAATTTGCTGTTTGCGCCAAAACCAAGTAAGCGACAGATTTGGCTACAATTAATTGTAAGTAACAAATTAAAAAAAAAAAGTTCGTATACCCTTCAGAAAGTCGCACAGCCATGTTTTGCAAAAAAAAAATTATTTTGAAACCCATATTAAAGAAGTTATTAAGTTTTATTAGTTTTCTGAAAAACGACTTACGTGGTTTAAGAATAAACGCGACGATATGTACATTCATACAACATATGAGTACATACATACATACACTTATGCTCATATAATTAAGTCACTCACATGGTTGTACCAAAGATTGTTTATAATGAACTTATTTTTCACGATTTCGAAAAAAATTTTTACACAATATTAAATAAATTTTAATTAATTTCAAAACTAGAAAAAAATTTTTCTTTTAGATTAAACTTTATAAAAAATATTGTATTTTTTTTTTCTTTTTTATTTGCATATTTTGTGCTCATATAATTAAGTCATCTGAAAAAAAGATAGTTATCACATGAATATAGGATAATACTAAGTTGAAAAGCCCCTATTCATCACTTTAGTACATCGTTGTGACTTAGTTTGGACCAATTCAGCACATTGGGCTGGACTTGGTTGCTCCTATTCCAACTGTATCATTTTCATTAAAATGGTCTTATTTTTTTAATTTTCTTTAAGCTACTGTCCGTTTTATAAACCCCTATAGATTTTTTATAGGATTTAATTCACGACTTTGTGCTGGTTAACATAAGGTCTTCATTGTATTCCCTGCAATCTAGTTTTTGACACTACGTGAGCAGTGCTTGGCGCCATTGTATTGTTGAAATCCTCAAGCTAAAGGTAAAAAATGCCCATAATCACGTTCCAAATGATATTCTAACATTCTCCTGTACATTTCACCTGCCATTTTTTCTTCAATATTAAAATATAGACCTACTCTTGATGACAGTATTAAACAAATAAAACCTTTTTGCAAAGAGCATTTGTATAAGGAATCCAAATTTCTCGAATTCGCGGCTTAGAGTCACAAGTCCAAATTTAATGTTATCGGTAATGATGGCAAACCATATGTCAGACGTCCACCTCTTCCAGAATATAATCCAAAATACATTACAAAATTATAAAGCATGGTGACTCGTCAGTAAATGTAAGGGGTTGCTTAACTTCGTCAGGAGTTGGGGCATATGTTAAAGTTGAAGAAGAACTGACAAGTGAAATGAACAGGAGATTCTTAGATAATCATTGCGAAGACGATAAAGCGGATTAATTACCTATAGCTTGGACATTTCAACAAGATAATGGCCCCAAGCACTGCTCACGTAGTGTCAAAAACTAGATTGCAGGGAATAAAATGAAGACCTTATGTTAACCAGCACAAAGTCGTGAATTAAATCCTATAAAAAATCTATAGGGGTTTATAAAAAGGACAGTAGCTTAAAGAAAACTCAAAAATAAGCCAATTTTAATGAAAACGATGCAGTTGGAATGGGAGCAACTAAGTCCAGTTTGTTGAATTGGTCCAAACTATGCCACAACGATGTGCTAAAGTGATAGAGAATGGGGGCTTTTCAACTTAATATTGTCCTAATATAAGGTAAAACTAATAAAAGATTATATATTTATGTGATAACTATCTTTTTTTCAGATGGCTTAATTATATTATCACAAAATATGCAAATAAAAAAGAAAAAACTACAATATTTTTTATAAAGTTTAATCTAAAAGAAAAATTTT